>OY735226.1:27895242-28142742 GCA_963457665.1 Thysanoteuthis rhombus | reverse complement strand
ACTTGGTGCATATTCCATCCTCTTCACACATCATCCTTTCCTCCAACGAATCAACAGGTCTGCATGTGCGCTACACTTCAAACCACGAGGATCCAAAATCCTTGTCTCTGCCACAACCATCCATCCACTATTCATTTCCCAATGACCAAAGACGTCACCAAACTACGAAACTAGTAAGGATCCATAATTGGCTTTCTAGTCACTTTGTGAATAGAAACCCCTCAAGAAAACCTTCTGAACTAAGGTTTTTGCAGTTTTCATGTCATTTGATATCTAGGAAGCACTCAGGGATTGCAAACCTTTGCCAATGTCATTGTCAGGGGCAATATTTGTGCATGGATCCACCCCAAATCCAATCACTTTTTCCATGGCAAATTGCTAACCCTTCCACAAAATTTAATTGAAATTCATTGAGAATTTTCAGAGATATTATGTGGATAGACATGAAATTTTATGCAATATTATGTAGTATGAACATATATCTATGACATAGGGGAGATACTTGCATATGGATTCACCCCAAATATGATCACTTATAATCATTTCATTGGAGTTCATTGAGAACTTTTGGAGATATCTTGTGGACAGTCATAAGTGTATAGATAAGTGTAAGGGAGTAGAGGTTTAAAATCAGGGTTTTCCCACCCAGGCTGACAAGCTCTTTCAATCTGAAGCAACTGTTTTCAAGGCACCAGTAACCTGCCTTTTGTCCATAATACTATTATCAACTGGGGTAACTTTGACTTATCACTATGGTGTGCCAGTGGGCCATAGCTAGAAAACCTATCCTTCAAGGCAATGGAGGTTTAGGTTACTGGGTAAGCATCGACCTTTTGTAGATCTTGTTTTTATTTCTGCGAGATGCCCAGTTTCACCCACCTTACTGGTAGACACATATATGCATATTACATGTACACACATATGCACATACATATATATATACACATACGCATACATAAACATACAATGCATACATATGTATATGAATACAAATGCCATACATACACCAGTGGGGGTGCCAGTTCAGTCGCTAATGACTGGTTTTATATGTTCACCAGTAGCAGGCAGTCACATGCCCAATCTGACACTAGATATCTGAGAAAATTATATCAATAGTTGACAAGGTGGAAAGGAACACGATATTGTTTGTAAAATCAAAAATTTATTGACACATTTTGCTGCTTACAGCTTCATCAGAATAATACAAATAAACAAGATAAAGCAGAGTTTTGAATGTTACCGTTTTTTGATGTCATTGTCACTTCACAAACTTGGAATGTCAATTATTTAAAAACTTTTGAATATGTCTGGATACACAAATTACTTTCTCCAGACATATTAAAAAAGCTTTGAATAATTGACATTTCATCAAATACTATGGAGATGACAAATGTTTTTTTGTTTCAAGTTTATTTTTCATAGACACCCTCAGGCTGAAAGTTTGTGAATAAGGGTAACTTGATTTCAGGATGAACATAGGATGAATAGTAATCACTTCTGGTAACCTCTGGGCAATTTGAGGTCAGATCAATTATTGCATTCCCAAATCTAGGGGAAATTGACTCACCCAATGGGATGCAAACTTGTATGCAAAGGTAACTTGACCCAATGATTGGTAGTGCTGATGTCTCATGGTCAATTTACAGTCAGGTTAATTTTTGCATTTCCAAATCTAACATAAATGGCAGGCTGCATCTTAAAAGGCTGCAAAATTTGTGTATAAAGGTAATTTGACATCAGGATGAACATAGGGTTGGTAATAATTGTCTTAAGTGCCTCTAAAGATCAATGTAGGGTCAGGTCAATTTTTGGCATCTTCATTGAGCTAAACAGCTGACGGTAATGCAAAGGCCTAATTAGCTATTTCCACTCCAAATTCTCATTTCTTCAATTCTTTGGTCTATTTATTCCTTTCAATGCGACAGTTATATATCAAGAAATGGATATATATGATCCGACAGGAGATCATTTCAAATATGAGTTTCTATGTAATTTAACACAATTTGTAATCATTCTGTCAGATCATATATAACTATCTCTTAATACATAACTGTCATACTGAAAGTAAATACAGCTAGTAATATATATAAATGCAAGAATTACAATGATATATACCTGGTGAATGTCAACAATTCATTTTTAATGCACTCATCAACAACCAACAATATGTTTTTTTCCCCGGTTGCTGATGAGTGTGTCAGGAATTAAATATTGACATTCACCAGGTATATATCCTTATAATTCTATACATGTATGTATAGTCTAGAGAGCTTTACAGCTTCAAACAAGAAAGATGTAAGAGAATTTTGAAAAATTTATGTCATTGCAGTCAATTATTTACAGATATGTATTAATGCAATTTATGAAAGTTTTTCAAAGGGTTTTATGTTTTATGTAGAATAAGATATTATGGTACTATATATGAATTTTTTCTGGTTGGAATCATCAGTTGTTTACCATACATATAAATATGTACAAGGTAGTGCTAAAAAGTTGAAAGGAATTTAGCCATATTGATCAATGTGTTCATCTGTCAAGTTACTTAGTACTATACCAAACATTTCACATCACTTCAACAGTAAATAAAGGATCTATTTTTTTCTCTACATATAAGGTATATTTTGTTAGTTTACATCTTGTATGCTTCAGTGTTGTATCAAGATAGGTATCTGTGGCATTGTATTTAGATTTTCATTATCAATACTGTCATTTATTTACATTTAGAGTTGACTTTTCTAGCTTTAAGTCTGTGTAGAAATATAAAAATTTAACAGAAACATCTGCTAACTTTGAAAAAAAAAAACCTCAACTCTAAAAATAGGTCTGAATAGTCTCTCAATAGGAACTGTTACATAATCAACACCTTTCGGGAGCATGCCATGTTGGAGGTGATCAATTTTAAAATTGGAAAATGGGGTGATCAATTAATAAGTTGATTCTCACACCTTTTGTTGGGCAGTGATCACCAAAAGATTCTAAATTTTCAAAAAACAAACGTGAAAAATGATGGATACAAATAAGGGGCCAATTTAGCAAAAACTTACATAGTAAATTGAACTCCCCCATGAAACCTATTTTGACGGTTATTGTAAAAAAATATTTCTTCTAGACAAGAGTGAATGTTTAAATTTTTAGCCATCTAGATCCACAGGTGCAGCCTGCGTGTATAAAGTATACGTAGTTAGCCAAAAAGACAGACACACTTAAGAACTGAAAAAAATCTATGTTGATGTTGATTATGTTTATGTTGACAGTTTTAGTTGATGACAATTTTGGTTGATGACAATTTTGGTTGATGATTTCTAACATCTGTTCTAAGACTTTGAAAGGGATCCGACCATAATGAATTAAACTTAGTTAAGAAATGTTACCAATTCATTTTGTTTATTTGCTTACATACATTACTGTCACTTTTGTGCTTACTTTTAATCAATAATTCATAGTGGTAAATTCGAAGGAAAGGTTGTTCAACAACTTTTTTAACTTTATTTATGCACAGATGTTGCAATTCAATAAGATAATAAAAATACTGAACTCAGTACTCATCAAATGGTGAAGATACACTGAAATATTTCTATTTAGAGTAAGAAAAACAAAAATTATTTTATTTAGAAAAAAAATTTCCTTAAATGTCAATGATCAATGAAATACATCATATAAACCTCTATTTCTATAAAAACATTTAAAAGTTTTACTATGAAGAAGTATTTTGAAAGTGTGCCAAGCAATATAATTGAAATTACCAGTTGTAATGTTAGGTCTGGATGCACTTCCCCTGCAAATTATTAAGTTTGCATCCCTCGCAAAGTAAAAGGTTTAAATGGTAGGTTTGATCTCAATGTATGATCTGCAGGATTCACACACCACCTCGGGCTTTGCTAACAGTATACCTAGAGGTGAAAATCTAAAGCTCCGTTATAACTGAAAAAACTCTTCCGCTCAGAGACACATAAGAGTTCAATTTAACCTCATCTTACTTTCTTACCTTTCTTCTTTTCTCAATAGCCAAATTCGACCATTCTCCTTTAGTAAATATCTTTGTTTCACCTTCAACTCATTTACATACCCCTCCCGACTTTTCTCTCCTTCTCACTACCCTATTTAAAACCCTTTCAAGTAAGGAAGCCTATCTTACTGTTATAGCTGCTCTACCACTTGAGCTACAAGGGTCAACTTTGCAATGGTTCAAATCTAACCATATAGACATATTCTTTATTTTTCTTGAATACTTGTTGTTGACAAATATTTGATGTTTTACATACACATGCTTTTTTTATTGTACATCATAGGGAAAAAGATCACTGAAATGGTATATCCATAGGTATTTGCAAGGTGTAGCCACAGAACCACCAAGTTCTCCTTATCCCAGATTTCTGTGATAAGCTTGGTGACCATGTCTGTGTTGCTCCAGACACCTCAGCACTATTAGAATACCTTCTTTCAAAACATTTATCAATATAGGAACCCCTTCAGAGGTAGTCTGTCAGGTCAACAAGTAAATGTGGTATTATAGTGTAGTGTCCCCTATTCTTTTAATTGGGAATTAAATATGAAACCCTTCTTTTAGCTGAATATCAAAAACATAGCTGGTTATGCTTCTGGCCCTGGCACTTGTTACTGGCTACTCTTTCTCTTTCCTTCTCCCTGAGATCATTATCTTTTCGCCAACCTCCCGGGCGATGTAATCTTGACCATTTTCCACCGTGACCTATCTTTGTGCTAACTTTACCAATTTCACTTCACCGATGTCAAGGCATCACAAATGCTATGCAGCTACACCACCATGTCTTCACCATGTGCTCCAAATGTGTATATACCTCTCACTCTCATGAATGAAATGGCAATGCTTTTTACAATCGGATAGTCATCTTTTCTAATTTTCTTTACTTTGGGAAACATGCATGGATAAAACTTAGTGTTTTCTGTCTTTCAAGGTCTGTCCATCGAGTGTCTACCAGCGTCAGAGAATAGCCCCCAAGTTCATGCACATTGGTTCTGTTGGATTTTTATTTTTTGATAAAAAAACATCTGCTTTGCCTTTTTCTTACAAATTTCTAATTTTTCCAAATAAAATTCAGTACTACCATCACAAATCTTTCAACCTTCATGCTCTGTATAAGCATTTTTATAACAAGGCTTCATTTACAGTTGGAACATAAAACAAAGTACTGATGTCATTATAATTACTAATTTTTTGACTACTATTTACTTTCATCAGTGTTGGTGTATTGTAAAATAGAAATATAGTGAAATAGTAATACTGTGAAAAATAATGTCATAAAATAGATGATGAATCTTAAATCTTAAGCCTTCGCTGTGATTTTTACTTGTTAACTACAGATTATTCTGCGAAATATCAGACATTCTCTCCTATTCTAGTTCAAGAGATGTTGGCAAGAATATGTTCCAGCTTTTGTCCAAAGGTCTTTTAAAAAAATCTTGTTTATTTTGTAATTCAGTAGTCCCTCAAATTTTGTGGGGGTTTGGGACACAGACCTCTTGAAGAATTTCTCTCTTACCCCCCCCCTACTCACGTACTTTGCACACAATTAATCAAATATAATCAATGAAAAAAGAATAACACCCTGGAAGTATTCTTCTTTTTCTCCATCAAATCTTTTTTGTTATTATAGAAGATAGAGAGGTAAACTTGAAGACTTCAGCTTTTTGTTTTTAATTCAATTTTTGCTGTCTTTTTCAAGTGCTTATTACTGTTATGCTTTGTTCAATTGAAGTTCGAATTCAATTTCAAATCTCGTCATTAAGCTGTCATTCCCCATAACTGATGTTTTACCAGTGAAATTCAAAAGAGTAGAAACAATTAAAAACAGCCCCATTCTATGTTATAAATGAAAAATAATGTTTTAAACAAATATTTTCTAGTGAAAACAAGAAAAAACTTGAGAACAAAATATTTTTAAAATCAAATCTGCGAAACTGGAGGGACCTCTCTATAAATAAAATACGCAAAACTGTAGGGAAGTAATAATAATAGTTGTGGTCTGGCGTAACAAGAAGGTTTTAGCAGTCACAAAGGACTAAGGAGTCCAGTATGTTGAGTTTACCACTGGATCTACACTGTGACCAGAAGAGTAAATATAAATAAAGAAGAAGGAAGTTGCTACTTGCCATGACATTGTCAAAATATAATCTGATAGCAGTCATGATGCATTTATTAAAAGTGAGAATTCAAGCCACTTGTTGGAATATAGACACAGAGATTAAGCGGGGAGTTCATAATTGAAATGAAAACAAACGCCAATGTTGAGATAAACAAATAAAACACAAATTTAATGATTTGAAGAATAAGATGTTCATAAATGATACATATAAAGCAGAAAAGAAAACACATGCAAACATGATGATCATCTTAGTATAAGCCTGATTGGTAAGTAAGGAGATAAGATTTTAGATAGAATGAATGTATAGTGTAAGTTGGTAGCTAGGTAGATGAAAAAGATAGAGATAAGCTAATGTGAGTAGGTAGGAGCTCTGTGTAATATATAGTCATAACCATGAAATAATGAAGTGGAGATAATTGAAATTAATCCATGAGGCTCAGTATTTCGAAGACCAAACGATAATTATGGAGTTATGGTTATCAGTGCTTTGCTTGCAGCCTAATTGTTAGGTGATGTCACACACCCAAATTCATGATTGCCAAACGCTAACCTGGGGGTCATTATTTGACATTGAGATACACAACAGAAAAACTATTCAAATCACAGAAAATACCCAGGGGTTTTGACCCATCTGTGCTTCTTGAAGTAAGGAGAATTGAGACGTAAAGGATGAGAGAAAGGGAGAAGTTGACCGACTCGAAGTTGGGGCAAGAAATAAGTGATGGTTACTGGGATTTAGTGCTTTTATAGGCAGGAGCTAAAGGAAGTGATGTTTACATATGTGGCTAAATTCAAGGCTAAAATGAATACTCAATTATTCTTGTACATAAATTAACTTGGAATAAATGAATCAAAACAACACTTTTGAGTTAGTTCCCACAAAATTGGCCTTTCCCTTGGGCTTTTGTTACAGATATGGGGGTATGCTTCTGACTCTACCAATGTTAGTGCAATGGGGAGGTGCAGTCTGTGAGAAGGAACCCCTGTTACCAAGTTTCAATTGATTTTGAGCATCCAGTTGGTACATTTGAACTCAAATTTCCCTCCTCTTAGATGAATGTGTTATTAAGGGTTATCTAATTCATACCATCAAGGTTTCTGTTGTAATGAAACGCTGCAACCTTTATACTTTACCCACAAGTCCTTTTGTCGATATATGTGTGAATATTAACCACATTTCACGTTCATCTACTAATTGAACAGATTACAAATGCTTTTTCTCAAGTTGTCCAAATTTATTAGATAAAATTTATTGTCATTTAGACGAAAAAAAAAAACTTCTAAAAAAAATCAATTTTTCCTCAGTCCATGCCCCCCCACCGTGTCATTTAAATTCATTGAATACTTTTGGAGAAATTGTGTGAACAATAATGGAAGAATACATAAATGTATGGAAAGAAATGAAAAACATCACTCAATCAAAAAAAAATCTCTGGATCTATCAATTTCATTGAAATTCACTGAGATCTTCTAGAGATATTGAGTGGTGTGTAAATATAACTATGATGCAGGAGAGGTAACTGTGAAAAATTTGCAGAACTGTCCCAAAATCTAATAAATTTCTCCTTAGCACATCTTTCCATAAATCTCCATGCGAACTTTCGGAGATATTGTACGGACTAATAGACAGTAGTAAATACATATACCTCTCACAACTTCGTTGGCAGGGTTACAACATTCATTCATTTTCCAATAACCTTCAGTCATCCTTTTGCCGCGTAAAGTTATCATGTCCTCCCTAAGAGAGAAATTCTATTCTTTTTTATTTTTAATGAAGTAATGAAGAAGAAATTCACCAGCTTCTTCGCTTTCTACCTTTGTATAGTTTTTACAAGTTGAGCATATGCCACGTTATTCTCTTCATCCTAACTTCCCAATTCTTCATCTCACTTTTCGTTACTTTTTCTACAAGTGAGTCATCATTCAAGCAACATCCGTATGTCTATCCTGGCGTGCACGAGAATTACCCTCGGGTATTTCCGGTACAACCCGTAACACTTAGAATTGTAACTTTAATTCATTCTGTTGTTTATTATTTTATCAGATGAAATATTGTGAACTATAATCATTAATAGCTGAATGGTGGTCAAAAATTATTAATAAGAATAGGCGTTCATCTTCTATTCGTATTTCCGGCAATTTCCGTATCCACATTTTCGGTAATTTCCGTAAGTTCTTATCTCTTCCCCCTCCGTCATTGATTCTGATAGAGGAAAGAGAAAAGAAAAGAGGAAAAGAATTCCGTGAACCGCCAAGTCTACTAACCATTAGTATTGCTTTCATCATCCGTGTTGTAACGACGTGTTTACGTAATCGGTGTGAGCCCACAGCTAATAGAAAAACATCTTTGTCTTTTTATTCGAGTGTGTTTTATTCAAGGAAGGGGCCCGGCTTGCTGCCAGCGGAATCTTCTCCTCTTCAAGATGTCGGCGCACGATCAGATTCGAGCAATGCTCGATGAATTAATGGGCACAGGTCGCGATGGTAAGTAACAAAACTTCCAAAAATTGATTTTCAACTAATCTAAAATGTATTTACGCTTATCAAAAAGAGGAAAAACAACCCCCACTCCCTTCAGAGATACTCTGTGTAAAGATATCTCTCAAAAACGGATTTTTTTAGTATTTTAATTTTTACCCTCATTTTTGTGCTTTGAAAGTTGAAAGAAATAAAAAAAATCTATATAAGACCATCTTTATCTAGCTATGTTGGTATTTTTCGCTTTTAATAGGGTTTTTATGCTCAACTTATGTCATTATTTTAAAAATATTTCTTTTTTTCACTTGATGTCGCCCCATTGTTTTCAGAGAAAGAGTTGGAGGAGAATAAAACAAATCCTCATTTGAAAGTTTTTTTTTCTCTATAATTTAAAAGAAATTTATCCTTTTTATCCCCATGCTCCAACTTGAATGATAGTTTTTTTTGTTTTTTTTTGTATTTTTTCCATTTCATTCTTAAACTTCAGACTTAGCTTCATAAACAAAAAGAACTACGCCTTATTTAAAACTTTTAACAGCATTAGCTTAAGTATCTTGAAAGTTGGTATAGAAAATATTTTTCAAGTGTTGTCCATGAAGTCTTTATTCATTTTAGTGACAAATATATAGGGACTTCATGGACAGTGTAAACCTTAGTTATTAGTTAATTCCCAGAATCGCTTTTTTGAGTTCTGTTTTGCTTTTTCAAAATAAGTTTTAGTACCGATCAGCGATCTATAAGTTTCTCGTATATAGCGAGATTGGGTAGAAAGATTTAATATGATCTGTTCAATTATATTCCCTTATCTTTGATTAAATTGACTTATTTTGTCTTGATTCTTGTGGGAAGGGGGATCGGAAAATTTTAATGCTGCTAAAAGCTTCAAATAAGACATATGCTTAAGCTGAAAGCGTAGTGAAAGGAAGATATATCGATTTTGTTTTTAAACTTTTAAAATTTTCTTGAATAACTTATTTATATAATAGCAGTGATGATGCTTTTTGTGTCTGTGATGTGTTGTTTTTTTCGTTTTTCAAAATAAAAGTACTCCAGTCTTTGATATTGCATGATCATGTTGTGTACAGTTTGATAATAATATTAATATTACAAACTAGCACATCTGTATTTTATCATTATTCCCCAAGTATAGAAAGTCTTTGGAACTAGAAAATCTTATAGTAGGAGATGAGTATTTGCACTTGCAAATCGTTCCCTTTATTCAAGTGAATTTCTCTTCGCCATAACTAGCAACGTTTAGTCAGCCATGTTGGAAAAAAGGTTTCCTTCTTTCTTCCTCTTCGTTCAATTCAATTTTTTTTGTTTACTCATCTTTTAAAATAATTACGTTCAATTTTCTGTCTTCAGAACCCCTATTTCATTCATTAAAGAAATGTTTAAAATTTATTTGGATAATACAGAATTAGTTTAAGCAGATTCGAAAGTTGAATAAATGAAGATATTATCAGTATGGCTACGTACGTCTCAAATCTTAGCGTACGTTTGTTTCAGTCGAGCTGTGCTCCGTTCCGAGCGTGGGCAGTTTTAAAACATTTAGATCTTAAGTTATCAATTCACTAAAACGAATGGAGTGAGGGGTCCAGCTTAGCAGTGTTTACATTGTAAATTGAACATCGGCTGTCAGAAAAGCGAACAGGAAGTAAGGGTCCAGTTTTAGTTTGCCCATACATTATAAGTCGATCACCCACTTTAGAGCCAACTCACATTCGCTTCCTCCATAGAAGTGACTTTCCCAACCAAAATGAATAATTTCACGAACAAGTGAAGGTTAGATTCATTTGAAGCCCTGCAAACTTCATAAAATATACTTTTCACGGAGAAATACCCCTGCTTGTTGAATTAGAACAGAATTTACTGCGCTTCAGTTGTAATAAATACAAGACGTCTTAAAAAGTGGTTTTCGCCATTGCAGAGATAGTCTGGTCAGAAAAACTTGAAATGAACGACTCGCTCGTTGATGTTTCTCTACTTCATTTGGATCTTCTGTACATGAAAGGAAAACTACAGTTTTTTCATGATCATTTGCCTATTTGTATTTTATGGAAACTCGTAATAAATTATATAATGGTATAAGCATGTAATTGTTTCTCGGTATGTCGTTAGGATTTTTCATTCTCGACACTTACCACTAGCAATTTTTATTCATGGTGACAACAGATCTGGATTAAGCAGATTCTTTGTGAATATAGCTTTTATGATCAAGTCTGAATGACATTTAACTGCTGCACATTTGAGAAAATATTTTTCGCTTTATTTTTATTTGAGGGAATAAGCATTTTTCTGAAAATAATTTAACTAATCCATTATTTCGATTGCATGAATATCATTGGATAATTATGAGCTCTACAAATACAATTATTTACTCTCAATTTATTGATCAGGCATAACCCGCCTTTGTCAGTGTTTATTCAGTTATCTATCATATTTTTTCTTACATTTGTCCGATTTTTTTGCCCATTTTACACTCACAGTCTCGTCCAAAGTTCGTCTGGATGTTTTTTTTTAGTAAATTAATTTCTCCATAATCTTCCCCCCTACCTCTCTTGTTTTCTTTTTGTGGTGCTGCTGTTACTAGCACCACCTGGCGATGACGAATAACATCAAGGGGACATAATAGCTAATTACGCGGAACTGAATCAAAAATAAGAACCCTCTTTCATAACAATTTCCAGGTCTTGTTCATTGCTCACCTGGCGTTCTTGAATCCTGATTAATTGTATTAATTTAGGAAAGAGACTAAACTAATTATTTAATAACTTAATGACACTTATAATCTGCTGCTATGTAAAAATTGTTTTCTATTGATTTACTTCTCAACTGTTTTGATGAATAAAGAATAAAATGTTGCTGAGAAGACATCGCCTTTTTTTCCTCGGTGGACACAGCGTTTTCCTCTAATAGATTGTATTCACTGCTTAGATCTACGCCAACTCCTTACTTCAGAAGTTGTCTGAATCTAACTGGTTTCATGAGAAATGGTCGATATGATATCAGGTGACTTCTTATTGACAATTTTTTTATATCTACCGAACTTCGATGGCAAAGAACCAGTTGCACGTTTTTTTGTTTTTTTTCCTTGTTAGTTTTCTTATTGTCAGCTCAACTTTGACAACTAGAACCAACATAGCATGTTTTCTTTAAAAAGCAGCAATTCAGTTATCTAAAGAAATAATTCAACATTTTCCACTCAGGCTTTCTCAATGACAACTACTGAAATTGATGTGCTTGTGCCAGTGATTCTATATTCGTCTACAAGCTGGTTAAGATGGAAGAAATATAAAACTCTCACTGATTTTTTTCATTAGTAAACTGAGAGCATATTTGTAGTTATTGGACCAAAAAGAAATTAGGAATTCAGTTATCTCTCAGTATTTAATTTTTGTTGAACAGTAATTTGAGTTGATACAAATTTTGCTTGTGTGATTCTACTTGTTTTAGTCATTATACCAAGCTTTTCTTGGAATAGGTTTCCGTTCTATGTGCATTGATATATATCTCATAAATTTTATATATTGGACAGAATTTGAAATATATTGAATTTGACTTTTTTTTTGTTGTATGTTTTACATTTTATAACTTGTTTGTAATTATACAAATAAATCATTTAAACTTTCACTTTGATGACTTTCATAATTGATAGTATCAAAAAAATCAGGATATACTTATTCAATTGTCCCTCATGAGATGGCTGTTAGTTGAAAAAAACCAAAAAAAACCCTGAAAAGTATGGTTTCATCAATCAATATGAGCTCCATTCGCCTCTCATCAGGCTTAAAGTGTTAAGATTTCTTAACAGAAATAAGTGTCTTCTGAAGCTAAAAATTGTTCAAATGCTGCTTTGTTGGCATACTTTTTATTGCAAAGAAAAAGCTCAAGGAGCCAGAATACAAGATATTCTCTTTGATCCTGATTAATATTGAGGAAGATCTAAGATCTCATTGTTAAGTTGCTGCTACTTTGTTTTTCTTTGATTGGCAATGTGGGGTTTGGCATTGTTCTACAACCAAATGGACTCCTGTCTGTTAACCAATGTTGGATGCTATCTGGCTGATTTTGGATGCATTCCATCAGTTTATTGGCAGTGTGATCAAGCTACTGTTTCACCTTAGAAAAGAATAGTGGATGATTTTTTTCACAATACCACTGGACAATCCTCCCTAACTTTTGGTGGATGTAATAGGTTTTGAAAATTTTTTGGCTTTTCTGTCTCATCTAGTCATTGTGAAGATCTCTTGCGTACAGCATCCTTTTTTCATTGCAAGTGGCAATTCTTTTTAAAATAATGGTTCACTTGTGTTCTATACCACAAACTGAGAATAGATTGTTGAACAATGCATTCTGTTGTCAGCGCCACTTCATAATGAAGCATTGTCCTTTTTTTTTTTCCATTTCTCTATTTTCTGATAGGTTTTAAGTAACGCCTTGTGTTTGTTTTGGAAAATTTCTAGCAAGGGATTGAACTGTTGCTCTTCAATCATTTTCCACAACATCCCTTAAATTTTCATCAACAACTGATTAAAGGTGTCTGTAAGGATCATTATCCAGGTTCATGTCTGTTTAGAGCAAGTTCAAATTCCAAATGCAGAATTCATGTCCTTGAGGGTTTGAACTCTTACAAAAACAATGATCTGAATTCCTTTGAGGATTGCACATGTAAGAGTGAAGGAATATGAATGATATAGATCTTGAGTTGAAAACTTGGAAGAAAGCCAGTGTACAATCAGTGAGATATTCATAACTATATTTTCTGCTTTTGAATCGGTTGAAATTGTAATTATTATAAAGACAAAAGAAAAAACGGCCAATTTATTTTCATAGGAACACATAATATAAATTCAATCTAGTAATGTTGTGCAGTTATGGCTAAGCAGAAAAAGCTTAAAATCAATTTTAAATTCCCTTCTATCACTTGAGGAATTTTGTTTCATAAGTTATTCTAAAATTAGATTTCTTTTAGTATTACAGTAAAGTTTGAAGGATTTTGCTTCAATAAACTTATGGCTTTTTATCCACACGTACTTTTTTTTATCTAAATTGTCACTTGAACCAAGTATCTAATTTATAGCTTCAGAAAGAGCATTGTAAAATTTTAGTGTGAGGTGTTCAGCCTGAAATTTCGATGCATGCATGACATTCAGCTGGAGTATTATTGCTTACTAATTAATTGCTTATCAAAATTTTCATCCTAGAGGACTATTATCTTTAAGGTTACGAAACTAGGGGTTTTTTTTTTTTTTTTTTCTTTTAATTTGTAGATTGAGATTTATTAAGCTATCTTTTTTTTAGCATATCTTATTCCTGTTGATAATACCTAAGGTTTCTGCTCATAGTTGTATACTTAAGGATTATAAATTTTTAAAGCCTCCAAATGGAAAATTCAAACTACTCTCTGCATAGAGATATGATTAGATTAACCGGTCTCACTCAACGCAATAAGGTCTAATATATAATTGTTAGGTGAAATGACTTGATAGAATGATAGTGCAGACTTGGTTCTCTCTTTGTGCCATATTAAAGCATGGTTTTTGTATTGTAACTCCTTTACTTTGATTTCATGACACAAGCTATCTTCAACATTATTAATGATCTTTTAAATTAGTGATTTGACTTTATTTATTATCCAAGATTTTCATATTTCTACAATCGAATCTTAATATGCTTTTTAAGTTGCTGTTATATAGTAGCTTGGTGTAAGAGCTTTGGTTTCTGAATAACTTGACCACTTGATATGCTTTTAAGTCAATGTTTTCTGCTACAGTGCTTTTTGTGAGTAAAGCTAATTATTTTTTCCTCTGGCTCTACCAAGCTATTGCTAACTAGGCTGCCATCTGTTACTCCCTTTCTTGCAACTTGAGCAAACTATTGATGCTACCTAGGTTTCCGTTTGTATTGTAAAATTCGATCTGAGAATTTTCTTCTTCAAAGTGAATGATTTTTTTGAAGTTCATTCATTTTTTGAAAATTTTTTTCATTTTATAAACCAGCGAATCCTTTGTGGAAACAATCAAGATTAGTTTATACACTTTTTCCCCCCCATCCATCGAGTCTTATTAGATAACTGCTGTTAAGTCATACAATCTAAAAATGTTGATTTAGTTTAAAGTATTGAAAAAATATTAATTGGCAAAAGCTTAGTTCATGCCTAATATTATTAATCAAATTTGGCTTGTAAACTATTTCCTATTCATTTTTTCTTTGTAAGAAAAATGATGTAAAAATTAGATTCAGAACTTGGACTATTAAAATGTAATTTGGAAAAAAATCTCATGTTTTTAAAAAAAGTGTTTTGACTCTTTCCTGTTGAACTTGGAATCATATCTAAAGCAATTTTTACGCAGATTTATTGCTTTAGATATATGTAATTTGAAAAAGTAATAAATAATAATAAAAGTTTCAAACTTATGGAGTCGTGTATGTATTTATTTTAAAAAAGTTTTTTTTTTGCTAGTCAAATCTGACATAGAAGGCTAGGTATACTTGAAGTTTTAATCATTAAATATTTCTTACCTTTATGAAAAAAATCATTAAATATCTATACTTGTATCGAGAATTCCTTTCATTATATGAATCCTTTAAATCTCAGGTTATTTTATTTCACCTAGTTTTGTTTTCAATTTCGTAAATGTAACTATTAACTGTCTGCATGCAGTTATCTAACTTGAGTTCTGTAAGATTATTTTTCTGAAAACTTAGTTTTTATCTACGTGAGGTCATTAAAGGTTAAGTAAAATTTTTAGAAGCATGATTCTTGTTCAGGAATTCTGATTGCAATCAAAATAGTTTGATACTTTTGTGCTAATTCTTTCTATTGAGATGAAGGATTCCTGATGAAATAGTTTTAGTGTGAATACTAATGGCTTCCTACACTGTAGGTTCCAAATAACTCTAACTACTAGCCTATTGTATTGAGCTATTTGCTATTTAATCCACAGTTCAAATAGTAAAGTGTACTGACAATTCTGTTTATTCTTCTTTCTTTTATCGTTATAAAAGGGCTTCCCCAATTTTAAACTTGAAAAAAATCCGTGTAGCTGTTGTTAAAACATTCCGTATTTAATCTATCTACATAAATTGTTTTCTTGTTATTTACATTTGTTTTTGATTAACATGATATTTGGTTTGATTTTTCTAGTGCGGATTTCTTAGTTTTTAGGTATGTATTTGTATAAAGTTGCTGCCCAACTTATGTCTGAACACCTTATTTATTAATGTCAATCCCTATTTTTAAAGGGGAGAATGTTATGTGGTGTTATCAAGTCAGTATTGCAAAGCTGGTGAATCCCAAGCCGTGAGTTCAATTTCATAACTATTTCCAGAGGATCCTTGTTTGCATTATTTCCACGTAATGACTGTTATGCTACAACTACTGCTACTACCACTACTACTATGTTGGTCCATCAATTGGTCCTTCTTTTTTTATGAGTGTAATTGTAAATTGGCATGTAACACTGTATTGTCCAATGAACTTTTTTTCTCCTTGATAAATAATTGATATGTATATATCTATATATATCAGTAAATGTCTGGCTACAATTTAAACAAATATTAAAGTTAATTTTTAAAAATTATTCCTAGGTAATTTGTTTCTTATAATTTGTAAGTGAAGTATTGCCAAATAATTTTTATGTAGTTAGTTTCTTTTTCTTTTGTGTAAAAACCCGGGAAGCGATGAGCTGGACAATCTTTTTTCAGGTGAGGGTTCAGGTTGAAGCCAAACCATCATTCGCTGGCGGCAATAGGTGGGGATTTTGCAGTTGCAAAAATGGATAATTCGCAGTGTGTATAATATAATGTATCTGCTCAGTGGATATTGGTGTACAGCTATTTTTGTGCACATTGTTTAAGATTTTTTTCATTATTCCATCCCCTTTCCATTAACTTGAAGAGAACTAGCATTTTGATTTTACTCATGTTCAGTAAACTGATGTGTAATTGTATGTTTCTTCATATACTGAAACTGATAACTGTTTATCAGTTGTTATCATTTAGTTATTTCCCAATTCATGTATTGGCTCAATGTTAGGCATACCACTTAGATGGTCTTTTGGATTTGGCCAAACCATCTGCTTGCTTGATAACTTTTACATTACTTGAAAGCATTTGAGGTTTTAGCTTTTTGACTTGTATACAATTGTCAGATACTTTTACAATATTTTAATAATTCAGTTTAACTGAATAATTTATCTTTTTAAAGCTTAAATTATAAAGCTCTATTACATGTCATCAGTATTAGTCATAAAATTGTGGTTGAATACCGAGATAGGTTAGATTAAAATAATTTTATAACCAAACCAGTGGGTATTTTAAATAGAAAATTGTTTTTAGTTTATAGTACTTTGTAGATATTTTGCATGAACTAAAAAAAAAAAAAAAAAAAGTTATCCATAAATACAATTCACTTGACACTTTTTCGTATTTGTATAATTATTTTGCATATGAATTTAGCTTATAAACCCCAATAGATTTGTTGACTTTAATGCTACTTAATTCTGCTGCTCTAGTAAATATTGAACTTATGCTACAAAACTCTAGCTGTTCTGTTGTATGATGAATGCTGAGGAAGCATGGTGCCCTGTTCAAGTTCTGGTAAGTTGTCACAAAACATGTCAATGTCATCATGCTTTGGATACAAGAACTATTCTTAAGTAATCAACTTTGACCCTTTCACATTTAAGCAGCTTCTTTTGACCCTTCTTCACTTTGGACATATTCAAGTATAGATTGGCAATATTTTCGTGGATATCAACCACTGATGTTACCAGACTGCAGGCACCTCCTTTTACAGGGTTCTTTTCAGTGAAGCTCAACATGTTCGTAAGTGCAATGCCAATCTATATGGACATATGTCTTAACTCTCCTACTCCTTTTACACTTTATTTTAACTTTTAGAGAATCAATCTTATTCTTTAAAAAAAAAAATCAATCTTTTGGGTAAGCTGCTTGTGAACGGGTTAAGGCTTAACCTGTTTTTTCCTCTTAGATGGAGTGTTGTTCTGCAGTATATAAACTGGGAAATAAGATTTGACTGAATTCAAATGGACTGTCTTGAAAGACTATTTCAGTACTTCTGATGTTTTTTTTTTTTTTTTTTTTTTTCCTTTCTGTCCTGTTTTCGTACTTATTGTAATATTTGTCAATTTCAATCAAAATATCTGCCATTTTCTGTTGGAATTAAGTTGGTTTTTTTTTTTTTTTTTCATGTTCAAGGAAAAATAAGCTTTATTTTTGAATGGATTCAGTCAAAGCTTCTTGTTTTCTCTTCGCAAAAAATTAACAAAGTCCTATTCATTCAGCCTTTGATGGCTGGGTTATTTAAAAAAAAAAAAAATTTTTTAATGCACTTTTATAGCACTATTTCATCAAGGATTATTCCTCTTAAAATATGTTACTACCAATATTCTATGATATTTTTTGTGTAAAAAAGAAAAGTAATGAAGACCTTGTATTTTTAAAATGAAAGGGGGTCTCTACTACTGCAAAAATACATTTTTAGATATTTAAAAAAAAAATTTTTTTTTTTTTTTTTACCCATCATAGATAATGGAATAAAGTTAGCTACCTTTTGTTTTCTTGATATCATAGAGTATTGAAAATTGAATGCTGCTGTTAAATGTTACCAATGTATTGCTAGTGATTAAGTGGTAGAATTTTTTTTTTTTCTTCTTCATAGTAAGTTATTGCACTTGTCTCAATCTTTGTCAATGCACCATTGCTGCATATCTCCCTGACTCATTATTTCACCAGTTTTGTATAATTGTGTCAGTTGAAATGTCTGTGCACTACTTAAAAGATTGCTCTTAATTCCATAAAAATTCAGTCTCATATCTCCCTTTCCATTTTCCCTCTCCTTTCTTTCCTTACTCTAATTCTTATCAGAAATTAACAATCTAAAAGAATTGCTCCAAAATTTAGAATTTTTTTTTTCTCTCTCTCTCCTTCATAGGGCTTTGTTTCTTTTTTGATTATCATGTGAATATCTGTATTTTGAGTCTTTGCTTCTTCTGTTACTGAGAATTGTGGCTATGCTGGATTGCTTTTAGGAGAAAACAACAAATACAAGGTGAAGTTCGATGACCCTCGGGTATGTAAGAGTTTCCTGCTTGGATGCTGTCCTCATGACATACTGTCTAGCACGGTGAGTGTTTTTTGTTTTTAATTAAGGCTGGGCAAACTATTCGTCAGGCTGATTTTGGTACGTAGTTGTTGTTAGTCGTTGTGCTGATGCACTCTCAGAACAAAAAGAACTAGCTACCTCCAGATTATGCTACCTTTTTAGTTGTGGGATTTGAAATATTGAACACTTGATAATGTAGAATGTAGGATTCCAGCTTATTTTATTTTACTACTTGCTATTTCTCTTTAAATTCTTGAAATTGTTTCTTGGAAACATTTACCCTCTAAAAAATGGGCAAAATTACTTGAGCTGCCCATGACCTCTTGCAAATGTTGATATGTGCGTGGTTGATCATTTTTAATATCACCATTTATCTTCAAATATCTTGGAGCATATGTTCATATTTTGTCTCTGTTTAGTAGATGGGCTGATCCACAGAGTTGTTCATTGTGGGGGGGGGGAAATGCCTAGAGTTGAATGTCAATATATGAAATGAACACCTTCAATAAAATTGTGGAAAAAATAGCCAAACTATGAATTTTAATGATTTACTTATCGAAAGTCTGAATATTGCAGCTGGCTGGAAGGTATTAGAAACAAATTCGTAAGTCCATTCAAGATATGCTGTAATCTGCATAATAAGCAATAACAAAAAAATGAGCTCTGTTTGTAGGTAGTCTGTGAAAGGATTAATTTTTGACTATCGACGGTTGCCCTTGTAATGAAAACTTATAAATTGTTGGCATTTTAATGTAGTGGGTGTGTGCACGTTTTCCCCTCCCTCACAAGTAATATTGTTCTGTAAAATATTCCTGTTCTAAAATGTATAACTCCATGTGATTCCTTTGTTTTCAAGTATTTCACTCAATAGATGAAGTTTTGATCTCTAGGGTTTTTCCTGCATGGCAAGGGCATCTGGTCAGTCTAAAATAATTCAATCTAACTATTCCAAAAAAAAAAAAAAATAGATGCAAGTCCTCTCGACAGTTGTAATTCCACAAATTCTTCTGGGACCTCTTTAGAACAAGGCTGCTTCTTTGAGATAAATATTAACTGCAACTAAATGGATTATTTTTGTATATCTGCTTAGTCTTTTAACATAGACTTGTCAGCAATAGTCCCTACTCGCTGTAGTTAGTGTTGCCTTTAAAAAGATTTTTTTTTTAACTACCAGCTGCTAAGTCATGCTGGAAAAACCCCTACTGCTACATGTTTACTTTCTTGATCATTGGAACAGGGTTGCTTTGTCTTCATTTCAGTAAACCATTGCTACAGGTTTGATGGAGTCTTCTTGGTACTAGCAAATTGCTATTAATTCAGTGCTTTTTACTACATGTGAGTAGCACTATCAACTGTTTTTGTCATGATGATGATACTTTGGGGTTAGTGTTTGGCTTGTAACTTTTGTTGGATTAAAGATGTTAGTATAGTGTTTATCATGCATGAAATTTCTGATATACTACCGATCTTTCAAGGTGGGCACGTTGCAGCTTTTTATGTATGAGTGGATTTTATTTCTTGAAGACTACTATGCCATAAAAACCTTAAAGATTCTAGTTAGAAATTTGAGAGAATGAAATGTCGAACCCAAACCATTTTGTAGGGTTTAATTTCTTTTCTTCAAGGCTGGAAGTGGGAATGTGAACAGGTTGCTCACAATTCAGTAAAAGGTAGACAAATCCCACAGTGATATCCAAGTATTCCAACGGGGTTTTAGAAACTGGTTTTAATGTGATCATTTGCTCATTTCTTTTCTCTCTTTTTTTTTTTTTTTTTTTTGTGTTTCTCTTTTTTTTAAGAATTTCTCAAATCTTTGTTGTCTTTGCAGCGCATGGATCTTGGAGAGTGTCCAAAAATTCATGATCTGGCTCTGAGAGCGGATTATGAACAAGCGACTAAAGGCAAAGACTATTACTATGACATAGATGTGAGTAAATTTGGATAACTTTTTCAATTAAATTCAAAATTTCAATTCCCTTTTATATTAAATGAACATTGAGCTTCACCTGGAGAGTCACTGATAAATTACCAAGCTATTTATACGTATCGAATCATTATTCTAAGAACATAAACCACTGAAATGATGTGGCCTATAACATATTGGTTATTTTAACTAAAAATTGATTTTTGATCACTTTTTTGTAGTATATTAAAGGTTTGCATGGTATTTAGTTTATTTGTTTACTACAACTGTTGATCAGGTGACAGGTGTAACCTACTTTACACAATATACCAACTCTTATTACTCATGTTTTTCCATTTATTTACATCAAAATGGATTAATCAAAATTTGTTGACAACTTAGAAAATTACTTTCTCACCAACTCACAACAATCAAAGATTACTTGACCATTGTACAAAGTTGACATTTGCCAGATATATTAGTTGGTACACAAGGCTGTACAAGATTGAAGTTTGAATCATTGGTTCTTTGGAAATCTAATTATAGATTACAGGTTTTGGTAAATCCTCTTTACTTTTGCTCTTTTGAGTACACTTTGCATCAATTGTTATCAGCATCTTTCTTTGGAATTCAATATCAGATGGGCTGCTTCTAAACTTTGGAATGAGCACTACACAAGTATTAGTAACTACAAAGATAGGGTGAAAATATGGCATATACTAAAATATTCAATAAAATTGCTTAATGCTGTACACTTGATAATTCATCTGTTGGAAATTTGAATTCTGTAGTTTATTGCTCTCCCTCCCACAAATTTTCATAGAAATTCATTTGGAACTGTTAGAAATGCAGTGGAGCCAGAACTATGAAATTTTTGAAAGGGTGGGCAACAGACTGAGAAGTCTGAAAATTTTGGAGCAGATTCATGCACAATTACCTTTCCTACATTGTAGGAGATTTGCTATTGTGGAAGGCAGAAAATTTTAAAGCGCATCCATTTACATCCTAACTAACCACTAAATATATCTATCCACCTGATATCTCCAAATTACATCATGACTTTCATTTACATTTTGCAGAAGAGTTGGCAATAAACTATGGAAGACTTGAGATTTTGGAGCAAATTTGTCATAAATATTAGTCCATGTGAGGGTTTATCATATTGGGTTTTTAATGGCTGGAAATGACTTTCTCCGAGGCATATGTTTTTTTCTTGTACTCCACATAAAATTATCCTTTCCAACGATATGTAATATGACTGTATTGGATGCAAAAATTTTTGTGCAGCTGTTCGGGATTATCTCTTGAAAGTCCCTCTAGCATGTCCAATTGGTTTCATTAGTTAAGAGAAAAATTACTACAGGGCTCTGTTACACTGCCAGTATTCTCCCTGGGTGAGCAACAGAATTATTTTCTCAGCATTAATTGAATTCCTTTTTCTGCTCCAAAATGAATTCTGGCTTTCAATACAATTTAAGGAACAAAATATGCATGATATATGAAACTTGAACACATATGTGGCAACAAGTTGATATCAATAGTGACGTGTGAAGACTGAGAAACCAAAGTTGGCAAATTTTGCACTCCTGCTGCCTGACTAAATTTATGAAAACAAGTTTTTATAGGTTGTAATCGCTAATCAAAGATACTTTTGATCTATTTTTCTTTTTGATTACAAAAAACACAAAACTTCCCTTGAAATGTTATAGACATTTTTTACTGAAAATATGTCATATTTTTATTCATGAAAAAGTTCTAGAGAATCAGCCTGATTTTTAGGTGTTGATGAAATTGCACCCAAGGTTCAGATGACTGCTAGTGTGCACTTATTGCCTCTTGCAAATAATAGGTTGTGACGATGCTAGCAATTTATCTGCAGTACCAATATTTGCCATATTCAAGTATGTTGAGACTATCAGAAACTTTGAATACCAAATTTTGAGCAGTTTAATTCACATTGTATGTGCACAGCACGTACATCAATACAATATCTGGTAGTGTGTGAATGAAAATTCACATTCAATAGTTATATGTTCAAAATGAGTATCTGACAAATTGTTAGATTTCAATAAATTTTGTCTTTACCCTTCAAAAAGTTGAATATTTTGGTTGTGTTTGGCCAGTAATTATGAATGCTATACTCAGTGTTGAATTACCTGACCCACTTCATTGAATAAGTTGCCAAGTTTGATTTAACAGTGGATGTGTAGGGATTTGAAGAAAACATGTTTAGGAAGTGCTAAATTATTTCAATGCATGCATTTTCATCTCTGTTTTAGGCCATGGAACATTTGCAGTCCTTCATAGCTGAATGTGATCGCAAAACAGAGCTTGCCAAACGTCGTCTTAAAGAAACTCAAGAGGAACTCAGTGAAGAAGCCAACCAGAAGGTTTGTACAAATTTTTCAGTTACTTTAATTATGGCACCCCAGTCTAGACACTCTTCAATCTATGATATTTTGAATAGTTCAGAATATAGATGAGAATCACTTTTCTTTCTACTCTGAATTAAATAAATTATTAGTTTAAACTTTTTAGGGTACTTGGAATTGGTTAATATTTTCATTTTAAGTCTACTGAAATATTGAAAAACCCTTTTTACACAAGTATTTGTTACACAAGTCCTGTCTCTTGAAAGAAATCTTAATTTCCAAGATATTTTGCCTAAATCTAATATTTCAAGTAATATGAAATAATGTTTTGGTGAGAAATTGCAAATTTCAATAATTTTAACTCCTTGAAACTGGAGATAGTATAAATAATGTGGACTCAGGAAAAGAATTTTTTCTCCATTATCACTGCAGTAGCAATGACTTGTACAAGAAAATATGATAATGAAGGATGGTTTATTAAAGTGTTTATAATATTTTGTTTTTGTGTTTAGGCTGAAATAATTCATCAGCTTTGTGAACAGATTGGTACAAAATTGGCCAAGGCTGAAACTGCCGGTGCAGAGGGACATGTTGATGAATCTTTAAAGCTTATGGAAGAAGTTGAAGAATTAAAGAAACAAAAAGGCCAAGCGGAGGTATGATTTTTTTTTTTTTTTTTTTTTTTTTTTTTTTTTTCTTCATGAGGTATCTAGACTTGATTCAGTTGATTGAAAAAAAGACAATTCCTTTGCTTTGGAAAATTTCGATTAGATTCATACTTTTGTTGAATCTCAATTCATGGAATTAAATTGTAATTGGTAATTTTTTTTTTTTTTTTTTTTTCTTCATTTAGATAATTATAAGATCTTTAATCTGATATGTTTATTTATTTTTAAAAAATTGACAAATTGTAAAGTACAAATTCCTGATCAATTTTCTAAAAAAAATTTTTCAGATTGAGTATAGAAATTCTATGCCTGCCTCCAGCTATCAACAACAGAAACTACGTGTATGTGAGGTGTGCTCAGCTTATCTAGGCATTCATGACAATGATCGAAGACTTGCCGATCACTTTGGTGGCAAACTGCATCTTGGTTTTATTACAATCAGAGAAAAACTGGAAGACCTTAAGGTAAGGGAATAATTTAAATTATTTAAAAAAAAAAAAAAAAAAATCACGATAGTGATTTTAATGTAATATTTGTATTACTGAATTTCCAATTTCTCCATCTAGTCATTCATAGACTTTAAGACTAAATGTTTTATAAATCTTTTTTGCTAAATCTAAGGGAATTCTCTCACTTTCGTGAGAGCCTCTCTTGAAATTGAATTATCTATTCATAGCAAATTTACCTTGCTTTTCTTTGTAAAATTAATGGTGAATGATTGGTGTTTTGAAAAAGTTGTCTGTCATATACTTTCATGAACTTATTCTGCAATTAAGGAATTTATTATAAAAGATCAAACAATTGTAATCATAGATATTTTTTAGAGTTGAAATTCAAGTATGGATCTTGATACAAATGATGAGTAATTTATCAATATAAAGTATTCAAAATATCAATGTTGGATGATTTAATCTTGTTACTGTGACTTTGAGTTGTTTAATTTGAAGACCACATCAGCTTTTTTTGTTCTGAAAATTGCGTTCTTCATCAGGTTTTCAGTTCGTTTTTTTTTTTTTTTAACTAATAAAATACATGATTTTGAATTTTCCAGAAAAGTGTAGCAGAAAGAAGAGCTCAGAGAGAAAAAGAGCGAGAAGAACGGCGGAAACGTGAACAAGAAAAACTTGGAGAAAGGGAAAAAGAGAAACGTAAAAGTCGAAGTCCTAGCCGAAATCATCGTAGTAGCAGAAGCCACAGTCGTGATCGGAGGAAGCGTTCTCGCAGTCGGAGTCGAAGCAGAAGGTGAGTTGAGTGAATTGTTCATAGAGCAATAAATATCTGCCTATTTACATTTATGTCTTTGACTTCTATCACAAACCAAATCTTAAATATTGTGGCTCAGACATGTTTTTTTTTTTTTTTTTCTTTATCTAAAACTTCGGGAAGGATATCAATCAAGTCTTAATTCATGTGAATGAACAAATATACACAAGTTAGTACTAAACCTCTATTAATAGGGGTATCAAATGAACTCTGATCACTCAGCAAACCCTTGCCCCATAGTGGTTGATTCAAATCTTGAATATATGCCATGTCCAGTCACTTGTGTACAAGATAAACTTAGCCTTTGTGGCTTTGAAATTGTGGTTGATATGTTATTGAAGTAACTTAGATTAATTTTTGTTGTTGTTTGTTTCTACTTCAACAATAGGATTAATGTGAGCTGCCAGTGTATATATGTGTTGTATTATTTATTTTATCTTTAGACCCCCTCCCCCATATCAAGCAAATTTGACCTTCATGAAATCTTGGAAAGGTTAATTCAGTTTTTATGTATGAATGAAGAATTTCACTGTTTCTCTCTCTCTCTCTCTCTCTCTCTCTGGGTGATCATTTCATTTTTGTATTCTGCTTTCAGGTCTGGTAAGCGTTCTCGCTCAAGATCTCGTTCACACTCCAGAAGGTCAGACTCTCGCAAGCGATCCCGCTCTCGTTCCAGATCTAGATACTCTAGGTGAGACATTAATCTACTTCTGTTTATATCATTACTAATGACTCTTTCTTACTTTCTTTTCTGCTGATATTTTCATTTTTCCTGATAGTCAAGGGCTAAAGAGGCAGGATATTTGTTCCTGTTGGTTTTGTGACTTGTTTCAATGTGTTTACCAAGAAAAAGAAAGTGGAAAGACTTTTTCCCCTTGAGTAATTGCACAACATTGTGATAATCGGAAAATAGATAGTCAGCCTTTTGGATTAATATTCATAGTGAAATTTCAATTTGAATGTTAATTATACATTTGTTCAAGACTTTAGTCTCCTGTTTAATGATATCTAGAGATGTTATATCGATATCTGTCAATTTGGCCTTGGACACTTACTGAGCCTTTAGCATTGTTTTTTTTTTTTCTAAGCGTTAACTCCCATTTGACTCCAATTACTGTGAAAATGTTTTTCTGAAGGCACTATTATTTTCAGTTTGGAAGTTTTTAATGTGACTTCTAGTAAGAGTATCTTAACCTATATACTACGGCAGGTGGCGAAGAGTAATGGTCATTACTGCAATAGTGTAAATTTTAGTCATTCGCAGTTAATGAATAGGTTAATGTGTTGTCATTTGAGAGAAACTTTCAATGGCTTTAGTAACTATTACTGAATGAGTCCGGTCATATCTCTAGAAATCAATTTATTATATTTTTTAGCAGGCATTCCGGCAGATATGGCAGAAGACGATCTCGTTCTCGATCAAGAAGCAAAAGCAAACATAAGTCTAGAAGATATTCAAGAAGTCGCTCAGCGAGTAGCTCTAGGAAAGGAAGGGACTCTCGTGAAAGATCTGGTAGCAGTTCTAGGGAAGAAATGATGAGAAGAGATGGCAGATTAGATGGGTATGTAGTATCTACTTTCCCACTTTGACCCACTACATCTGAACTGAGTTAGTCACTCAACTGTCATCATTGATTCTTTGGCTTCAGCACAGAAATTTTTCACAATCAAGCTATCATCATTATAGTACTTAACAATAAGTAAAATTTCTGGTGTTAAACTGCCAGATAGAATTTTGTTGAGTACTCAATTCCACTGTTCTGCTGATCTTTGTAGAATCGAAACTTGAAATGGCGAGAAACATTAAATCTTAGGTGGGATATATTATTAGACATTAGATTGCTGAAATACGTAATTGGTCAATATTTGTTACCAATTTTTGTTTTAATGAGGACTGTGCTGATCAAATCTGATCAGTTGTGGGTTTACCAGTTATTATTTGGTGACTTATACTTCCTGATTTGTCTTTTGGCTGTTTGTACTGCAATTTATCCATTCTTAAAAACGAAGAGTGAAACAGTTGCTGTTGTGTATAGTTCCTGTATTTTTTTAATTTTCATTTACGAAGTTTCATTTAATGTTCACTACCTCATAATTCTTGTTTTGTTTTTTTTTTCTTTTTTTTTTGTCTTGTGTGTTTGATGGGTAAACAGTTGACACTAAGCCCCGTCATTAACTGTTAGCACTCTGTTGACGACTTCATTCCAATCACTCACTATCAGCAACTCCTATGTAAAAGAATGCAGAGTGCTAAAGGTTAATGTTTTGTGACTATTGCTTCACATTTGTTGCCTCCCTTTTCTAATGCAGCTTCTTATTTCTAAAATGGCATTCGCTACTAGATGGGAGTGGGGGTGGGGGTGCCTACCTGTTACTACATAGCATTCAAGGTTATACAAATTTTTTTCCTTGTATTCCTTCCGTTCTAGCTCAGAATTAAATCTTCATCTGCAGTCCACTCCAGCCCTCTGAGCTATGTTTGGATATGCCTTCTAATGCTCAAATCTCATCACTTATTCCGTATGTATAGTTGGAAATTGCATGGCAAGTGTTCCTTTATTCCTATGTATATGTCAGAAACCTGCTGCTCTGCTTTCATTATATATTCTGCAGACTTGCTTCCCTTTTTTCTTTTTTTTTTTTTTTCCTCTCCTCCTTATGGAAAATATATTTGAAAATTTACATTTACCTCTACCCACTCCCACCCCCTTTCCTGACACAACATCTGTTATTGTTATGGGAGAGGGTTGAGAATTAGTTATACACTACCTATTATAATTGTAATGGTATTTCTGACATAGATCTGAAGGCCACATTTTGTATGCATAATGGTGCTCATAGGAATTACATGTTCACGGTAATTGTTGATAGCAATCATTTTAATTTTTTCAGTGAAAGGTGCTGTTAACCTCTCTCAGTTGTGAAGAAAACCTCACATTTTTCAATGCAACTAAATGATTTCATTTCTTTTTAGGTAGATTAGAGTGCAGTTGATGTGCAGCTCCGATGCAGGTACGCATATAAAGAGTTATTAGCAACCAATGACCAAGACTGAAGTTATAGTATGGATCGAAAGGGTGAGTCTGCTGCACGGTGTCTGCTGGTTAATGAACCTCCATTTTGGTGACGAGTTGCTCTCAGCATCTACAAGATTCAAAGAAATAAGATATGTACAAAGTTTCTCTTTTAACCTGAATTAGCTTGGATTAAAGGAAGACAGCAGCCAACTATGAAAAGTTCTTTTGAAACCTGTAAAATACATCATTCTTAGTATGTCTTTTTAAAAAAAAAAAAAAAAAAAAAAAAATTGCTCACATTAACTTCATAGCTAAGCTTGAAATACTTCAGGATCGATCTTCAGAACTGCTGAGTCATATATATATATATATATATATATATATAATATATATATATAAAATATCATTTATCTTAATCCTTTTGTAAATGCTCTTTGTGATTGCTATATTAAAAATAGTATCTTTTTCCTTTAGGAAAGAACTATAGAAAATTTTTAAATGAACTCAGCAGTTTTGTCTTCAAAACATTGAAGTGCCTGAAAGGTTTTTAATTTTCTGGGAATGAGTTAATGTAAATTTATATTAAAAAAAAAATCTCCAACAGACATGTTTCTCTCATTTTCCCATTTTGGTAATCTCAAATTGAGCAAGTAATGTATGTTTGGCTTGCTTGTCTTCCCTTCTCCTTCTCCTCTCATTTGTCCATCTTCCTAGATGAATAGTTGGGAAATGTTTGCAGCTGCCTGGATGGACCACTCAGTCAACTTGCTCATTATTTCTAAGAATTCTCCTCCTCTTATGTCTCTCTCTTTTCTTTTTACTGGACTGTGCTTTGGTCTGTATATAGTTGAATTATTGAAACATGCATTCTCATCTTGCTAATGACGGGGGCAAAAAATATATTTAGCTTTTGATGTCTTAGATAAGTACTTACTTATGAATGAAAAATGTTTTTGTTTTTTTGTTTTTCCTTTCTTTTCTCTTATAACTCTTGGCTCTATATTTTGAAATCTGTAAACAAATGCCAAAATGGTCATTGAAAACTACCTACATTTAAAAATTACACATTCAATGACTTTTTTTTTTTTTTTTTTTTTTGCCTCTTAATAGTTGAAGGATTAAAATATGTATATTATATACCATATATGATTTTTAACGTCAGTGACTTGGCAATTGTTTACATATTTGATATGCAGTTATACTTAATTGATTTAAAAAAAAATTTTTCCTAATTTTTTAAAATTGACTAAACAGTATTATTGATAATATCTGGTCAGAACTACATAATGAAAATTGTATATAATAAATTAGGGCTAGTGATAACTTATTGTTCCCATTTCTTGCCTTATGATTTCAAAATCTTGCGGTTCACTGAAGACTTCTCAACATCAATTGTTGGTTTATTTTGATGCCCACTTCATGTCATACCTCTGCATGGTTTAATTGTTGCAACTCTGTTATCAATTTTGTAAAAATGTCAATAAAGATAACTTTGAAAAAAAAAAAAAGATTGTTTTTGCTTTTATATTTTTATAAATTCATATATATATATATATATATATATATATATATATATATATATATATATATATATATATATATATATATATATATATATATATATATATATATATATATATATATATATATATATATATATATAATATATATAATATATATAATATATATATATATATATATATATATATATATATATATATATATATATATATAATATATATATATATATATAATATATATATATATATATATATATATATATCTCTTCTTATTAGATGAGAAATAATCTTTAAAAAAAAAGGTATAATTAGTTTTATGTTTGAAAAAGCTACAGATCCCCCTCCCATGTTGAAAGGTTATCTGTACTTCATTATCAAATCAAGTGTCTTTGTCTTTTTTTTTTCTTCTTCTCCAATTTAAAGATACTAGAAATAAATGTTGAATTTCAAGTAATCTGAGCCTTGAATATGTCCTGTATATTTGCCCCTCCGCCACCAGTGTCTTATGATTTTTTTTAATGGAAAGTGGGAATGAGCCTCTCTCATATATATATATATATATATATATATATATATATATATATATATATATATCTCAAACTGTAACCTCGTGGGTACCATGATTTAAAGTAAAAATTATATTAATTTCTATCTTCCGGCAGGATTAGCTTTACTCTAACCCCACAGTTTTCTCTTCATTCTTACATGATCACTAATCACCTATTATCTCTCTTTATCTGGGAAATGACTTGGCATTCTTCATACAGCAAATAGGAAAACTTGATCAAGGTTAGTTTTTGAAGGAAAGGGGTGATGGTGAAAAACTATGGACCTGACTTCCAAGTTACAACAAATCAACAGTATTCACAAGGAAAGCTAGCTTCTGATCACTGCTTGGACTCTGAGGGGCATTAATGCTGAAAGACTGTTGCAGAGATCATTATTCAGATGATTTTTAGCATTGATTTTCATTGATGCAATCTTTCTTTTCAGTATGTTCCACAGATTCTCTAAGATTGAAATCTTGTGAATTTGGTGGCCATTCCAAGAACTCAGTATCCAGAATCAACCCCCTCCCCTTCAAATTTCATACCACTATATCTGTATAGTATGGAGCACCATTTAGTATTTTCTGCCTCCAAAAGTGACTGAATTCAGAGAGGTACATGACTGTCTTGGCACATCTACTACCAATCATACTGCCATTCATTTTAATGCAAGTATTTAGTGTAATTCGGAATATTGTGAAAACATTGCACTAATGAAAGTCACTTCCATATATTATCTGAAAGAAATAATAAAGACAATTTGGACTCAAGTCAATGATGATTAGTGGAACTGTCTTGCAGCATCAATGCCTTCTGAAGTCAATATTAACTTTTCAACTTGGGTTAATACATTTCTTTTCTGGTAAATTTTTCAACACGATTCAATATTATTAAATTGGAAATTATTTTCATGATTTTTGGGTGGAGTTTCTAAACTTGTAAATAAAATATTGGATTAGATAAGAGCATTCACAAAGTCAATTTAATTAACAACAAATCTTTCAATAATTATTCAGATTTGCAACTCAGGACAAATATGAAAGGCAAATATCCAGTGCTGAAGAGCAAATCATTACTGGTATTTAACTCGATTCATACTCATTTCGAGCTATCCGTCACAAATAGTATAATTCTATCCTTTACAATAGGGGAATTGTGAGAACAGCTTGCTTCATTGGTTACAACTAGAGTTTAGAAGGGAAAAATGATTAGTTATCTTTCTCATTTTCAGGTCTGCATTTTTGAAAAAAAAAACAAACCCCCCAAACAAGACTGAATCAGATTTGAATTTAGTCTTCAACTATTATGCTACTTTAATGTCCATGTACTGGCATCCAAGAAATGATACTTATATAGTATCAGTTCATGATTGCATAAGTTCAAAGCCTTTCATCTTTCCTCTATAGTGGACCAGTACTTCAAGAAAAAAAAAATGTTCTCTTACCTAGTGCTTCCTGATACAACTGGCTATAAACTAAATTGTATTTCTAGTTGTCCTACATTGAGACCATTTATTCAGCTTTCAGAAAATGCAGGCTTAGTTGCTTCTCTGCTCTTAGTTCAATTAAGACAAAACACTTCAACATGTCTTGAATTTTGAGAATTTCAAGTGGATTAATAAAGATTAAACAGACCTTGTGTTGAAAATGTTTGATATAATTTTCTTCACTTATTTTTCTAATAACACCTTGAACCTAGATGCAGGAATCCAAGTCACATACAGTCCCAAGTTGGCCACTATTGTACTTCTTCTGTTTACTAGTGTAGTAACCATACAAAACCACATTCTGCCTAATATCAATGTGAATGCTCCAATTAACCACTTGAAGGTTAATGAGCAAAGCATATGCTGTTCAAGAACAAGATATTAGGAAAAACGAAGCTATTGAATACAGGTACTCCAACTTCCAGCTGTGTTCTGTTCCCATTCACTGGTTGTAAGATGAAGTGTTCGTATGCTATGCTTTACCAGAAGAAACCTAGTGCATTGTCACCTTTTTATGCTTGCTAGATATTTTTTTTTTCAGTTTGGAAGTCTCTAAAAAAAAAAAATGATAGACCAGACTGCTTCTATTCCCCTTCACCACCCCATTACATAAAATAGGAAGCTAGTACACAAACTTATTTCGAAAACGTTACCATAGATTCTATACTTGAACCTTTCACCACAACCCCACCTGGTAGAGATAGCAGAATGGGACAACTTGAGATCCTGTGCAATTTCATCAACACTTCTCCCTTCAAATTGGATGATAATTCTTCATTTCAGAATCTTGTTTTATTCAGCTTTATGCAATATGTATCAGGTGTGCTTTCCCTCTTGGTCATTTGAGGTTTAAAAGGAAAATGAAGTGATGTCAGCCTGGCGCATAACGAGGGTTTTTGAAAAAAAAATTTCTATTGATACTGATGTACAAGTATAACTTGGGCTTTACCAGCTATTATATATGTGTATAACCGATTTTTTTTTTTTTTTTTTTCTTTCATTTTCTATTATATCCTTGTATTTTGGTGATGTGAATGGCTGCAAGTTGAAGTACCTGTATATACAAGAATCTTACAGGAATATTAAGATCCTATTATATTGATTCGAAAAGGTCTTTGGATACAATTTACAGCGACCTTTGGGAACTTTTTTTTTTTTTTAGGTGGACGGAGTAAACATGGAAAATATTTGAATCATTGATTTATTAACATTACGATGTCAAACATCAGATAAGTTACAAAACGAGTGATCTGAATATAGAAGATATGGAAATAGGCCTTGACACCAAATGGTAAGTTATTCTTGATCAGAGTCACTCAACTATCTTGACGCGTGAGACTGTGTAGGGGAAGTAACTGTCGAATATAACTGTTGCAAGGGAGATCACTCGATATCACCAATCTTTGACCAGCACTATAACATTAAACGATTCACTAAGACCTTATGAAAACTTAACCAATTATTTAAAATGTAAAGAATTCTAAAACAAATATTATCTAAATCTTTATATTGACAAACTTCGTCGCTCAGACACATTCCCAGGTTGAAATTTCCCTTGGAGGCTGTCATCATGCAGCCTAAATAATCTTGTACTTAGGCAAGTTTTAATTAAACTTTAATCAAGACACCAAAATTTAATTGTAAAACTATATTACATAGGGTTTATTAGACTATAGAACTTGACTGAAAAATGTGTTCAGAGCTCGGATATTATGGATTTGGAGCAGTACTATTAAGAGTTTTCTTTTTAGTGTCTCAAAATTACTCGTGCAAATTTCAATTTGCACAAAAGATATTTTTCTAGAGAAATTAGAGTTCTAGACCTCAGCAAAAGCTAAAATCACAGGATTACATCCAACTGATATGAAATTATCTAATCAATTTTTGGAAAAAAAAAAACCAAACAAATTAATCTATCTTTTATTTTAGGGTGGGCATTCCGGTAACAGGTTTGGATATTTTTTTCTTCCTGATTCAGATTGTGTTGATCAGTCCTATCAAAATGTATCCAGTCTGTCCACATCAATTGAAGTGCCAAAGCACTAGTATTGTACAGATATTTATGTGATATATATATATATATATATATATATATATATACATACATACATATACATATACACACACACACAAATAAATAAACTTGATTTTTTTTTCAACTGTTTTTCTACATCACATCTTGATTTAAAATTCAAGGAAGAAGAAAAAAAAATACAGAGGAAGTTGCTTATTGTGTTCAGAACCATCTTTTCCTCAGGAATGTGAATCTTGGCATTTTCAAAAAACAAGGTCTCCTTTCCAAACAATTCTTCATATAAACAAGTCAAATAATTTTCTTTTACTTCACTTTTATTAAAGCATCAATTCCAAATATACAATTGGAGAGGAAAAGAAACAAACAATGTCCAGACATGACATATGATCATCTTTAGAAACCTATCAAAAATGACCACCACAGCCTACATAGTTGTAATATGGCTACTTCAAAACCATGATGCTAGATTTTCTGGTAATTTTTGGAGTAGGTCAGCTGCTAGTACAAGGCAAAAATATCTTTGATGGAAAAATCAGGAGGTAAGCAGGCATGTAGATGGGCATCTGAAAAAAGAAAGGCAAATCATATTCTATCAATACAATAACAAAACTAGAAAGTACATGTAAACTCCATTATCATTAAAAATGGAACGTCTGTTCAGAAAAGAGGTAATTGAAAATTTCTTGGATCCACCCCTGAATTTAATCAGTTCTCACCATTTCCCCCAAATTACATTGAAATTCAGATAACTTTGGTAGATGTGTGGATATAAAGATGAATGAATGAATGCATTATGTCAAGCAACAAAGTTGGAAGAGATATGATTAACTAATTTTCAGAAATGGTGACCCACAATAAATACCCATATTTAAGACTATTTTGTCCTTTTTCAGACTGATGAGATTTGTATTTAAGTTGCTCAATTTTTTAGTTTCTGGTATCCATGAATGAAAAGAAAAAAAAATGTAGAAATCATTTTAGAAAATGAAAAGCTGTGACACTCTACACACTCTCAGGCAATGAGTGAGGAACTATTGCTAAGCTCTCTTTTCACCTATGTAACAGAAAATCTCAATTCAAAATTTAAAAGTTTTTCTCATTGTTCACATTCAATTATAAATGAAGCATTTTAAAATTAAAATTTAAAAAAAAGGAAATAATATCTACAACCATTAAAGTATCCTCAAGATACAGTTCAAATCTCAGAGATAATCTATACTACTTAATCATTTAAAAAATTTGGACAACTTGAAACTATTACCATAGATTGTAGCAAGGGTCCCAGTAACACAGATTAATGGTCAACAATCCAGTCTAGTAAACTATTACTGAGTAGCAAGTGCAAATACCCTGGCTGTCTCTCACATCTGGTTGGGTGCAAAAATTTGGGGGCACCTACCCCACATGTTACAATGGTAAGCAGGTCCATCTTGCTAATCAATCAGCTAATATTGTGACATCCCACTAGACAAAGGTTGGTTCAGTTACTACCCATACAATGACAGGGTCCTTGTTTCCTGTGTCTACTCATCAGTTCTTGAGGGTTGGGCAGAAATTCACTTACCTATTTATTTCCGGTTACTTTTGATGAAACTGATGAGCCCATTAGTAGAAGCATCATGTGAAGTGATGGCATCTTCACTTTGAAGTTCTGGTTGAATCACTTTGGCAAAAGTCTTGCCAAGTTCAACACTAAAATAGAAATATTAGAGAATTTTCAAAAGAGCTGAAACAAAGTTATGCAGAAATAATAGAAAAATATAAACATTTTGAAACGAGATCTAATTTCCTAAATAATTTTTAAAATACAAGAATCTTGAAAAATCAATATTGATCATGGGGTGAAATATCAACTTTCACTTTTTTCAATTACTCACATATAATTAGAAGAAAAAAAAAAAAAAGCAAGCTTTTAGAACACTTTAGTATAAAAAAACTACTTTGATAATGAACCAGCTAAAACTTTAATCAAGTGACAAAAAGTATATTATAAAAAGGATGTTTTTAAAGAATTCTTTGTATATTCGACATGGAGTATCAAACTATTAATCAAATTGGAACAAGATACTCACCCCCACTGGTCATAGGAATTGATGTCCCAGATAGTACCTTGTACAAAAATCTTGTGTTCATACATAACTGGAAAGAAAGAAAGAAGAATGAAGCAAGTATAGGAAAGAGAAGTGTAAAAAAATTCCGCAAGACCAGATGGTATCAAGATATTTATTATTATACTATGCAATGCTATTTTTTTAATTGTGGGTAGTGAGTGTTATTTTCTGTTAGCTATAGTGTAAAAAGTAGTGAAAATGGCTATTATCCCCTTCAAACTTAGCCTGTGTCGCCAGGATAGGGTTATTCATAGGAAATTATTTTTTTATTTGATTAAAAACGTGCAAATTTGCAACAAAAAACATCTTGCTTTAAAAAAAAAAAAAAAAAAAAAAAAAATTAAAAAAAAACAATTCACCCTTCAAAGTTCATAGACGGACATACACATACTTGGAGAAGGCCTCAGACATGATGGGCTTTAGTCTACTACACTGGCCTATGATGTGTTGTGATGCATACATGCCTTTCCCAAAAGCATTAGTGCAAAGTGAACTCAAAATTGTTTTGGCTGGAGTTTGAACTTGGCTTGTGACAAAAATTTACGAACAGTCTTTACACATTGAAGTCCGATATGATGCAGGTGCAAGAGGAGGCATTGAACAAATATTCCATGTATTTCCAGTCATTGGAATGCTTGTCAAATCAACTGTTTCTATCAAAACAATTTTTTTATATGCAGGTAGATTGAATACGTAGCTTAAGTGTAACTTTTTAAAGATCTAATTGATACTCACTAAAATCCTTGTTTTCAGTCGATATAAAAATACATTGTAATTATCTGTCTATAAGACTACAAAAACCCACCCCTCAAAAACAGTACTTTCTTCATTAGATTAAATGGAACATTTAAAGTCTACTTCCATTTCAAGTAGACAAGTTATCAATCTTCATCACGTGCACAACAATTTAGAGAAAGAAAAATTATCCAAGGATTTACAGTAATGTACAGAAATCTTACCGATTAAAGCTCCCAGCATGAATGGGTTCAGCTTAGTGAATAAGATGGAGTTTGTTGGCTTGTTACCTTCAAATACCTGAAAATTAATAAAGAGAGTGAATCACTGGAGACAAATTAGTAAAAAGAAATGCAAACACTAACTGCAAAACAACTTAAATAGCAAAACGGATTTAAAGGGTTGGATTATGATGAGAAATACTTCATTACAATTTAGTGAAAAAAAACAAAAAATGTTTTACTCAAATTTTATTGAGACTCGCGATCCCTCTAGGGTAAGTAAGTAATCTACCTTAGAAATTAATGAAATATAGAATCATTGCAAACACAGCTATCTGGTGAATAAAGACTTGAAGTTTTTTTTTCAAATACATACTTCAAAAGAGAATATTGATAACAAGAGGATAACAGAAAATATCTATATAAAAAAAAAAAAAAATGAAAAAAAAGCAATATTATTCACCCAACTCCACTTCCTAGAGAAAATGTTATATTCCCAAATTCTTGTTACTATTCTTTTCCCATAAAAGAAAGAATTGCAAAAAACATCATCTTAAATTGTTTTTTTCCTAAAGTTACTTAGAAGAAAAAAATTCTCAGCCAGAAAGCTTTTTTTTTTCTCTTTTCAATGGAAGCAGCAAAGTCTGAAAATAAATGACAGAAAAATATTCAAATACAAACCTAGCAATTGAGTATAAAGCATAAACTCACTAACCTTGTGAGGTGCAATCTGATTCATCTTTTCTTCAGATGCTCCAGTTTTTTTCAATTCCTCAATAACTTCAGCCCTGTTTTTCCCTTTCATCAGAGCCTTTGTCTGAGCCAAGAAATTAGCTTGGAGAATCTTGAGGGAGGAAAGAAGGAAAATAATCATAAGATGAAAAAGAAAAGTACCATTTCCAAATCCCCAAAGTATACAACTCTAGCAAACAAATCATATATTGCTATGGAATTATTGTTGGAATTATATGTAGATTTTGCATCAACAGATTCTTCCCATTTAAAAGAAAAATTTCAATTCAATTAATAATAAGGAGGTGCAAATGACATAACAGCTTACAGCATAGACAATGAATTCAGCTAGCCTAGTTCAAACTCCAGGTCAGGCTATTTACACTTCCTTCATACTAATGCCCTTGGGGAAGGCATGGATCCCCCCCAGTTATAGGTAAAATAGCAGGGCAGACTACACTCTCTAGCCTTAGGGAGGCAACCAGTTTAAGAGAAAGACAACTGATTCCAAACAAGGAAGTGGCACTCCATTAAAGCATTTGGATTCTAACTTTGACATCCTTACGACAGCTCCTTCAGCCAAGCAGATGCCAAATGTATTGCACTCAACTTGGATTACATCAGCAAGGTTGAGTGGGGGATTCTGTCAACTGGGCATCCCAGAATCGCCATCTGCTTCACTCAGGTTTATCCCCCAGAGAGGTCACTTCAGTGTCATTCTATCATTGATACAGGAGGCCTTCAAATAATAAGATAAAGCCACCATTGGAAAAATAATCAACAGAGTTTCCTCCCAATGAGATTGGCTCATATAAATGGAATTGATTTTGACTCTTAGTTCTTTTTCAAATGATGGAGTTTCAGCTTTTCTTTCTAAAATTCTCTTATTTCTCTCTATTTATGTGTCATTTTTAACATCCGGTATGCATAGGTGTGAAATTTTTACAAATAAATTTTTATGAATAGAGAAAAAAAAAATTCATTACAGATAATTCCAGAATTTAAAGGAAAAAAAAATCCAAAAAAAATCAATGTATTAGATGGTAGGAAGCTATGATAACCAAATATTCTATACATCAATTATTTATTTCATTATTACCTCATGATGTAAACCATTCTGAATTGGATTGTGTGTCTTAACTGGAATCAGGAAGTCACAGGGAATCAAACGAGTGCCTGCAAAAATAAAAGGAGGTAGATTTTAAAAGTTTCTCTTCAGGCAATACAAAATGATAAAAAGATTCAAGTATTCATACAATTCGAATTAAAAATTAAAAAAAAAAAAAAAAAAAAAATTATAATGCAAGATCCAAATCTACTGTATTATACACCATGTGTATTTGTATATATTTTTTTTATCTGTAACACTCCAAAAAGGTAAAAGGAGTGATTAGTATGTTCATCAGTATACTGCATTTTTGATGACACGGGTATAATAGCAATAGTTATAAGAGTTCGATCCAAATCATACATTCATTCCAACTTGGAATTGAATTTGGATGTTGAGCAAGGCTGGAGGCAGAGGTTCAGCCCTAATTTGACATCATTCCAATGCCAGTGCGGGTAAATTTCAGAGATAAAGTTTGGTTATCTCACCACATACCCAAATTTGGCAAACCTGTTCATGGTAGAAAAGTGTGTACAGGTACTTGAGATTTTGGGGGGAGTAAAATACTCCAATCACTAACATGGAACAAGAGTGAATACAACATATTGAAACACTGTTCACCTGGGTTTTTGTTCAAACAACTCGCACTTACTGCTAGTTGGAGGAGGAGGAAGAAAAGCAAGTAATCTTCCTTTGAGACAATTAATTCTCATACTTGTGAAATATTCAGCAAGCATTATTATCAATAAAAATTGTACACGGCTATTTTTAATGATTTTTTAAATACAAAAGTTCAGAACATGGACATTCTATCATGATATCATTCTATCAGCTGGCAGAAAATATTGATCAGGATGGATGTTATGACTCCACACCTATTCCTTCCTATTTCCATTGTTTAACACAACTGGGACCAATTTAAGTATCTTATAGAGCGATGTGGAAATTTAGAAAAAATTGATAAACAGGTAAAGGAGACAATGGTAGCACAAAAATTCTGTATAGGTTAAGAAATTATCTGACGAGTAAGTACCTTGATGGATAAGTTGGTAAAAAGCATGTTGTCCATTAGTACCAGGTTCTCCCCACACGATGGGTCCAGTGCTGTAGTTGACACGATCACCATTGCGGGTGACATATTTTCCATTGCTTTCCATGTCACCTTGTTGGAAGTAGGCAGCAAACCGATGCATGTACTGCAAGGAAAAGTGACAAGTAAATATAAAGCAATTCAAAAGCGTACCCGAAAGAAATTGACCCATTAACTATGAACGACAGAAATTTCTGTCATTGACATTCTAGGACTAACTCAGTGAAATCTATGATTAATAGCAACTCAGTTCTATCTGTAAGTCAGAGCCTTTATCTTGCAATCAATAACTATTACACTTACCATCTACCCAATCAATGGGTCAAGTATTGAAAGTGGAATCAAGGCAAAAACTGAAGCCAAACAAAAGTAAGAAATGACTAATGAACAAACTCTTGGAGGCGTGGTGGTGGTGGGGGGAATGGTTACTAGTGTAGAAAATGGAATAACTGAACTGTATTGGAATTTCAGCTTTGGCTACTTATGTTCATTTCAATCTTGTGTTTTTTCTGGGAAAAGTATGAATCAACTATTTTCTCCATACCACTGCCAAATATCTTGACAAATGATCTCATCACTAGTATGTCACAATGGTTGAGTGGGTAGGTATTCACTTTGGCAAACTACTCCCCCATAACTACTAATTCTTAATCGTTGATTTTATTGAAAAAAAAAAAATGTTTAACCCATTAACTGCAAATGACAGAAATTTCAATCATTGCAGTTCTATGCATAATTCAATAAAATTTCCATTTTATTGTGATTGATGGCAACTCAATTATATCTGATTCTTGCAATGGATAACTTTTACTTTTTAACACCTATTGCGATTAACACAAATTAAATTCAGTCTTATACTATTAACTTTGCAGGGTTAGACACCAATATTTACTATTATTTATCAATCTTTTAAAAAAGAAACTCACCTGATCATAAGGCAGCAGACAGTGAGACTCAACATTGAAGAAATTGTTGTACCAAACACCCAGCAAAGCCAAGATTACTGGTATCTGTGATAAAAAGAATTTAAAAATTAATATTGCTGAACAGAAATTTTCTCAGAACAAAATCAAAATGAAAGAAAAACAATTTGCGACAAAATTTTGTAACACACCATATTAGTTTTGACTACTATTAACCCTCAACTTAATTTTAGTTGTGTTTATCACAACTTGATTTGGGCCGTCACTCCAAGGCAAATAAAGAAAATAATTAACATGAAGGTAAATAACAGTCAAAATTAATTCAATACTTCACAATATTAAAAAGTAAAAACAATTTTGTCTTACATTTTTCTCCAAAGGAGCTGAACAGAAATGATTGTCCATAAAATGGGCTCCCTCAAGAAGTTCTTCAAACTTGTCCATTCCTAGCAAAAAAGAAAAATGATTTAGTGAAAAACAATGATTGCAACCAAATAAGACATTTTTTCCTGTTCATGCATATTCAACAGGCTTTATCAAAGTATTTTGAGAGATAAATAAACCATATTCTGAACATTTTATGCAATCCTATTTGACCATAAAATATATAAACGTATACATAAGGTATCAGATTCTCTCAAATTAATTTTTTTTTTGACAAAAGTTTGCTCTTTTCCTTTTCCAACAAAAATGAGAAAAAAAAAATACCAACTTGAAAACAGTATTTTTAACATCTTAAATGCATAATAAACTGAAATTATGAAACTAACATGGTTGAAAAAAAAAATCTCCAAATTTGAGAAATTAGGCAACCCTGGCTGAAAGCTTGCTAGCTATGAGTCAGAAGCAAATGAAAAAAGAATTGCCCCTAGTCACAAGTTTTAGAAACATATCAAAAATAAGGTTTTCTTTTACGCACAAGTGAAGGAGAAACATTTGAACATTTGAAATTCCAAAACGGAATGACTTACCAATGAAGAGAGCAATGGAGAGACCAATAGCTGACCACAGAGAATATCTACCTCCAACCCACTGCAGAAAAAAGGTGGATATATTAGAATTATGAATACAGTTTTACATGATATCATTTCAAAGACTTTTGTTTCATATTTTTTCAGATATTTCCCTTCCAAAATGGCAATTGTTGCAAAAACAAAAAAAACTCTTTTGGTGAATTAATGAGTTCAAATTCAAAGTTGACAGGAAAAAAATTGCAGTAGCCCTCAAGAATTGGCATTTAAGATGAGATATAACAGATTGAAGAGAGGAAAATCAAGATTGCCTCCCCCAGAAATGTTGCCGAACAGTATTAAAGGGTCATGTACTTGAGAGAAAAAAAATTTTTCTAATTAAATGAATAAAAAGGTGTCAAATATCTTCAAAACACTTACGCACTGACTGCAAATGACTGAAATTTCATTCATTGAAGCTCAATAAGTTGAGTGTTTTATTTTGAGAATTTCTGCTGCATTTTATCTATTCAATTCAAACAAGTAATTTAGCAAAAATTACATGACCATAACTTGAAACTCTGATTAGCAACATTTCTAGGGAGAATAAGGATTATTGATTCCAACAGAGTTACCTCCCATCTTATATGGATTACCAAGTGTGAATTGAAATAGCAAATGAATAAAATGATCGACGGAAGGGTTAAAACCTTTTGAAAATTACTGTGATAGAAGAGTTGAATAGGAGTTTTAGTACTCTATAGTCTTTATGTACCAAGAATCATTTTGTTTAATTTCAAAGAGATCGTTACCTTAGGTGGAAACTAATGTTATTGATCATGTGTGAATAGGATTTAAATGTAGCAATTATTTGGGGCAATATACTTACATCCCAGAATTCAAACATATTTTTTTCATCGATTCCAAAATCTTTGACCAGTTTCTGTTGGGAAAAAAGAAAAAAAATTCTAATTAATCACTGAAGGGAGGGGGGGAGAAAAAAATCACAAAATATGCATTTTTATTGAAGAATCTTAACTGATTCAACTTCTTAATAAACATTGGACAATAGTTCAAAGAGAACTAGGGAAAGAAAAATCAAATAAGAATGAGATTTTTTTAGTTACTAGTTTTCTTCATGATAAATTGAAAAATTTGTTAAGAAATTTACGAATACTTTCTACCTTCATCTTAATTTATCAGTTGCTTTTTATCACAACTTTTGCTCAGAAATTAAGGTAAAAAGTAGTCATAAGGATTTGAAAGAAAAAACGAATTTTTATTTATAATATTTCATCAAATGAAAAACAGAAAAGGAAGGTGTGCATTAACATCACAATGTACAACTTTCAAGATTGATTCAGCAGAGATGAAATTAAAGATCAGTTCTCAAGTAATGGGATATCAAAAAAAATAAAAAAAAAAATTTAAAAAAAAATTTTTAAAAAAATCGTTAAACTAGGTACCATGAAAAAAAAAAAAAATGATCTTAAGATAATTAAAGATAAACTTACAGCATTGGTAGATAAAGCCACAAAATGTTTGGCCACATGGCTTTGCTGAAATTAAAAGAATCAAAAATGATTATTCATTCAACAAATTTGATGCAAAGGTTTGGTTTGTTGTGCGCTGGTCATGCTGTAAGGCACAAGGGTTAATATTTAGGAAAAGGGTGGGAGAGTTTTTTGGATGTTAGAGGGTGGAACATCTGCAAGAAGAGAAAAACAGCAAGACATTTTGTAGACATTCTGAAAAGAGCTTCTGCAAGGGAATTCGCATTAAGCATTTTTACTGTTAGGCATTTTTTCCCCTCCCCCCGGAAATGCTGGATGATTTTTAGTATCATATTTAGGTCAAGATTCAGTCTAGGTTACGTTACTGTTCTCTTAGAAAAAACATTTTTCTATGTTTTATGTACTTTCCATCCATTAGACCTTTAAACCTTCCAGGAATTCGTCAGTTTTGAGAAAAAATATTTTTCAAAAAGGTCTTTGGATGGGAATATTCCTATTTACAAAGTAACTAGGATGCTAAACTAGACTCACTTTTCATCTGTTGTACTAAACTTCTGGGTACTTTGTTATTATCATGAGATCTACCCCTTGTGAAGCTTTTTGATTTACTGAAGATGTTTTATAAAGATGACGATAAAGCAGTTTTACCATTTGTACAGCATTCAGTGCTTCCAAATTTTTGATTTTGTCTGATGTATGATATGAAGTGAAATTTTTGTCAAAAAAAAACAAAACAAAAAAAAATATAAAACCAACAAAAAACCCAACTCATTTATGGGGGTAGGGTTAAGCTCAGATTCCTTCAAGAAAAAAAAAAAAAAAAAAAAAAAAATCACACATAAACTGCGCTATACTGGAAATGAGAGGAGGAGAAATTCAAGTCTGTAATTTTGCACGATGGACGGGAAGTAAGGGCTCAGTTTGGCATCATAGTTACATTGTAAATAGAGCCTCCACCTCTGAAACCTTGAATTTTTTTCTCAAAACTGACAGTTCTGGTAGGTTCAAAGGTCTATTGGACTGAAAGCACAATTAAAATTAGAAGAAAAAAAAAAAGATTAAAAAAAAACAAAAAAAAAACATGTATATAGAAAGGTTCTATTGGGGGAAGTCAAAGAAACCTCAAAGTTAACAAAATCACATAAGTACAATTTTGTACAAATTGAGATTTTGTAGGAGTGGGTTTGGATTTGCAGGTCTTCATGAGCAAAGTGATAAAAAAAAAAAAAAAAAAAAAGACACACGGTACAACTAAAAGTAAATCATGCATTTGTACTAAGTCTGTGGAGTCAAGTCCTAATAGCTATTTCAGATTTATTTCTGATCGATATTCATCTAACCTGAATGTGTTTATAAGTTTCTCTGGTATTAAAGGAAATTTAAGATATGTTAATAGTGAACAGTGAAAGCAAACATACGTGCACAATGTGGTGCAAAATACAGTAATACACTAGATGCTTCCTAAGTGACAAATTATTTATCCCTCCTGATGTTCACAATATTACAGAAAAATGTAGATGCCAGTTTAACTGAATAAGCAAAAATTTCAAATCTTACAAAAAATTCAATCTGAAAGAAAACCAACTATGTTTTTATTTTTGTGGCTGTAATGTTAAAAAAAAAAAAAACCAACAATTTTTTGATGAAAAGACTTGAAAGTCTGCTTTCGAAGTACATTAGTTCAAATAACTCAACACGTCTGATAACCAACATTTTGCGTATAGTAATGATCTTAGCAAATATAGTGCACTTTAAAGTGAAATCATGTCAGTGAACAAAATTGATAAAGAAACTGAATGATGACAACATAACCAGAAAACTGAGTTAAAGAAAAGTGAGTAAATGATTTAGTATTTGTTGAATACTTATTTAAATGGTGACAATAGTAGTGATACTTGGGATAATGGAAGCAAATTTTCTCATCCTCTACAGGCTCCAATGGAAGCTCTTACATCCCCACCATCAGCTAAACAAAGATGAAGTTTTCATACCGAGACAAAAAGTCATTTAATTCCTCTAGAATTTTAAGAATTCTCTCTCTCGAAACACACACATACATACATACATACATACATACATACATACATATATATATATATATATATATACATACACACACACACAAAATTACAAGGAAATGCCATTCTATTGTATACTGTAGTTTTTCACTGCCTACAATTGGATTTTTTGTTTAATTATAAAACCAATACCAAGTATAGAACAGACCTCAGAACCCAATACTTAATACAATATATAAATGCACACTACAAAAAGGGAAACCCACATAACATTCTCACACGCGTACACCCATGCTCAGAACAAGACAATGTGAATGGAAAAAAAAAAAAAATGATGAAATAAATGAAAAAAAATAATTGCCAACAGGACAGGGAAATTTGGGGTCATGCTTTTTCCAAATGCTTTAAAAAAATATGACACTACTAGTCAGCGACCAGAAATTAAGATTAGTAGAAAAACTTTCCCAAGGTAGTTTTGGACTCCACCTATTTTCTGTCAAATGAAAATACACAAGTAACTATGGCAAATTTTAAAGGCTAAATTTTGGCTTTACCATTATTCTACTCAAATACAAGTATACATAGTAAAAAGTCTAGCTGACAGCTGCCCAGAATATTCTAAACTTCATAAGCCTTTTGAATCTCAATTCATATTATGTTAAGGGTTGTCTGAAATTTTGTACAGTCCTTTCTGTCAGTCTTTCATTTCTAAACTGCTATCTTCCACATGAAACGGACTAAAGTCACATTGGAAAATATTTTACTAAACTTCAACATTGTAATAAAATTATATATTCATATCTATAAGAGTAAAAGTGAGTGGAATTACAATTCAAAAGTGTGGACAATGAAATCAGAAAGCCAAGTTCAAACTTTGGCCAATGCATTCACTTCAAACTTCTGCCCTCAGGAAAGGCATGAATCTATCTCTCTTCTCCCTGCCCAAGCTATAGCTAAGCTATGGCTTAGTGTAGCCTGGCTAGCACTAACATCAGTCAAAACTAAAATGTCAATAGACATCTTTGGGATGGACCTGAGAGGGTTCCCTCTTATGGGAATGAGAAATATGATGATGATAAAGTGAATATGTGTATGTTCTAATTTGCAATGACTGGATTTTAAACTTTGCATCTGCTCTATGCATTTATCAAGCTTACACAGTAAAACTTCATAAACCTTGATTTTCTTTAAAGTGGAAGTACCATACAGATTTGAAAGTTTAGTTGTCCCTCATTGTCAAGAAATAATCTGACACATTATAAACATTGTAATTTAGTTTTACTAGGCATTTTAAAATTGAAATCTTTGTAATACCATGCTCTTCTTGAATAATAATGCAGATTGTATCTCATATACAGGTAGACCTTCACTAATCCAGCACCATTGGGACTGGAGGAGTGCCAGATTAGTGAAAATACTGAATCATCACAGAAGGATTGCCTCTAAAAAGATCATGGAAATCAGATCAAATTAAATAAGGGAACAGAAGCATTAGATCAATTCCTAGTTCCTCATGAATCACTCTTGCTTTTTCTTTCATGATATTTCCAGACAGTTCAACATGTTCACTTAAACAAAGCTTGAACCATTTTATCAGCACTTTATTTATTCCAAAGTTTGATATTCATCATCTTTCACACACACACAAATTTCTTTTTTTATATTGTATACTGTCGAAGAGCCAATGTTGTATCACTAGTACAAGCTTTTCATCAATACACCACTGTCCAGTTTTTCTTCAAGAGTTCAATCTTATCTTTAACCAATAATGTGCAGTGTTTTTGCTTTATAGCATGGGATGCACTTTGTTTATTCACTGGAGCCATAACTGGGGTTAAATAAAAGCGAATGATATTAATAAATTCAGGAAAACCAGCAGGAATTGCTTGCCTGTGTTTATAAGAACAAATCAACAGGTGATAACTAGTGCAACCAAAACAATGCGTAGCAGGTTGGTGCAGTACCCTGGGAAATTTGAAATTACAATGGCAAAGAAAATTTGAAATCAGTGCCAAATTAGTGGAGAAACCAGATTACAGGTAGTCAGATTAGTGAAGGTCTACTGTATTTACTATTAGTCCTAATCAAGAGTTAATGTAATGTCTAAAGAAATTCTGATATTTCACATGATCTATGGATTGACCACATTTCCACAAAATGACATGAAAGAAATTTTAAAGAAAAATAAAATTTAAACCTGAAATATAAATAGAAAACTTTAGTACAAATACTAGTATAATAAATTCATGAAGTAGATACAATTTGAATTTTAGGAATTCCTGTTTCATGGGAGGTCAAGCACCACAATTAAGCGTATTCCAAGGCCAGTTATCAAACATAGTTCGTTTATGCTGAGAAACATCCCATTTCTCAAATGGTCAAATTTTTAAAATTTTTTAAGTGATGTAGAACTGCATAAGTAAATTAAAAGTGCGATCATAAACTTGAATAAAAAAAAAAGATAATCCTTAAAAGATGAAAGTATTTGATATTTTTTACCAATTAATTCACTATTTAAAAGACTCAATTACGAAGAGGAGTTGCTTCAAAATAGTTGAATCTGTATATGTAGTAATAGTCTCTCTATTAAGAAACCATTTTATGAGCCATTCCAGTCTCCTGGAAGGTTGGATAAAAGCAGGGCAAGTAACAAGCAATAACTGGAAACAAATCAAATCAAAAGCAACAAGATCAATGAAGAACAATGAAAAAAAAAAAGAAAAAAAAAAGAAAAAAGATTATCATGGCGAACCCTCTCAACAGTAGGTATACAGCATTTCAGTAATCCAACAGGCTGGAAATAAGAAAGGGAACATTCACTGCAGACTTTCTCCATTGATTAGGGTAGACTATCCGACTAACAGGTCATATAATTTTGATTTTCAAATAAATGTACCACCCTAAAAAATTCACATAGGAAATATTTGTGTAAAAATTAAATATATTATGCAAGTAACATGTTAATAGGGTTTAGTTATTTATTAAAACTGGAATTTGAAGACAAAATGATCTTAAAATTAATTTGAAAAAAAAAAAAAAAAAATTGAAATAGTATTAAAACAATTCATTAATCATTATCTCCATTAAAAAAGGGGGGGACACTAACATTTCATGTTATCTGTGAGTAGTAATTTAATAGAACAAACATTCTTATGAAAACTATAGGAACTGATGAGTACAAACAATTTTAAAATTCAGTTAATTAAAAAGCTAGTTTTAGTGTAGTCTAATAAATATAACAAGCAAAAATAACTAAATCAAACACGTGAAAATATTTGATAAAATTTTTCTTAACACAAAAAATAGTAAAAAGCATCTATGCAACAGTAAAATTGATCATTTTTATTGTTGGACAAAAAGACAAATTTTGGAGACTATGGGAAATTATTCCTAAATATTAAAATCTAAAAAATGATAATAGAATTTTATCCCAAAAGGTAAAATAACATGCAGCTAATCTAAAACACGAAACAGTCATTTCTCAAATACTAAATACTGTATTATTGCTAGAAATTTTAAATTAGGTAAAGGAGAGGCGGAAGAATTTTTTAGGAGGAGGGCACATATTTAGATGTTTTCTTCAGTAACAATCTAAAAATAGATTGTCATTAAGGAAATTGGGTAAAAAATTGCTTTAGAAAATCCATCAAGGTATGAAACCTTATTCAAGCAACTATAAATACTATTCAAAACAAAAAACTACTACAAATGTTTATGAAAAAATAAAATTCAACATGATTTTTAACCAGAAAAAGTATTTATTTGATATTTGATATATAAAAGCTTACTCCAAACTGCTAGTTTTTCCATCAGAATTAAATCAATAAATGAACAAAGGAGATTTTTGAAAATTAGAAATAGTCAGAATGCTCGAGAGTCAACATTGCATTGTTATTTAGTTTAAAAAGCTTCACTTTTTGTCATTGCATTTATACTTGTTAGGTCTTTTAAACAAGTGAAAAATTATTCTAGCATTAGATATTGAGAATTTGTGTCATGACAACACCATTTGTCATGAGTTATAAGAAATCATTTTTTTGCTATGATCCACATATCGATTCACTAAAAGTTGAAGAATCTCCATTCTGAATTTTCACAATATCCCATAAATTTTTTAAAATTCTTCCTAATTTGAAAAACATTTGAATGAATAGAAGCATTTTTGTTCTGATTGATATGTGAAGAAAAAAAAAAAAAATCATCAACAAAAATGTCTTCGATACAGATTTTTGTTTTGAATAGAAGTTAGTTTGAAAAAGGTTGGTTCCAAAGAAATTTTATATAAACAGAAATTTAAGTCAATCTTATAGCATGTAAGATTTGCACAAAATTCAATAGTACTATTGTTGCAAAGATGAGGAAGAAAAGAATTGTATAATGTATCATCAGATACTTGTTGGATCTGAAGAGAGCTTACCTCCTTGACATGGTTCAGAAACCATTCTTTAGCAGAGTTAGCATTTGTAATGGTCTCCTGTGTTGTGAAGGTCTATAAAAAAGAAAAATACAGATGGAAAGGAAAAAAATAAAAGTCATAAAGAATACAGTTTGAAGATAGCAGCCATCTTGATATTAGTGAAAACAGTAAACATTTTATTTTTGAACTAGCATAGTACCTGTCAAAAATGAGATTTTATATGGATATAGAAATATACATTTCAGGATAAATGTATTTACTGCAAACAAAAAATGCATATCTTGAACAAAATTAATTTTTTCAGTTAATTTTCAATAACTCATCAGATTTGTTTTTTTGATAATTTTAAAACAATAAAGCAACAGAAGTGGGTTAAAAAAACTAAACAGAAACATCAGCAGTAGTAGTATTACCACCAGCAGCAGTTGCCTGTCTACTTTCAGCAAACCAGTTGCATGCCATTTTCAGCTTTACTGGCAGCAGCCCAATTTGTCTTTCTTTTTGCTTCAAAAAAACCAACAAAGAAAGTGACAAGGCCTCTTATATAAGACATGTTATTGAGTGGTTCTTTTTCAGTTTATGACGGGTAAAAAAGTTAGCTGAGAATACTAAAACTACTTCCTATAATTGATATATAAAGATCGGTAGATTCAAAAGAAAAAAAATTAACCAGCTTAGCTTTGTAAGTGAAACTCGAGATCTAAAGTGTAAGAATGAATAGTTTTTTTAATACTCTCAACCACACATTTAATCTCTTTTCATGCACACAAAAAGAAAGGAAAAAAAAACAAACATACCTTTGATGCAATAATGAACAAAGTAGTTTCAGGATTCAATGTCTTGAGAGTTTTAGCCAGGTGAGTCCCATCAATATTAGAGACAAAGTGGACATTGGGACCAACTTGATATGGCTGAAGGGCTTCAGTGACCATCAAAGGACCCTGGTAACAAAAACATAATTGGTTAATTATTTCTTTAAAGTAATAAAATATCAAAAGAAGAATAAAAAGAAGTTTGTAGTAGGGTACTTACCAGATCAGAACCTCCAATACCAATATTGACAACATCAGTGATTGGTTTCCCTGTGTAACCTTTCCATTGCTTTTGAATGACACTTTCAGTGAACTCCCTCATGTGTTGGAGGACAGCTTTAACACCAGGCATCACCTGTAGAAATTTACAAGAGAGTCTGGTTCAAATTTTGTTGGTTACATACATTTTAGTAAACAGTAGAAATCTCAAGTCTTGTTTTGAGATAAATTTTGAGGGATAGGAGATGAGATGGTGGGAGGGGAAACGAGGCGAGGCGGGGATGGGACTGAGGAAGGGGAGAGGAGGTGGGGATGGGGGCTGAGGGAGAGGGGGAGGGTCTCAGTATCAACTACATTAAAGTTGAAGCATAAATAAAAAGACTAGATTAAATATTTTTGTCTGAGGCTGACGCGAGATACTTAAATTGTGCAAATTTTTTCATTACTTTTCATTACTACAAAAGTAGTAAAAATTTAGATCATATTAACACTTTCAATGCAATCAATTTTCACAGTTATACTCTCCACTGTACTACCCGTTTCCTTGAGACCACCAATAAGACAATAAACAGTTACATAGAGTTACATAAGAGAAGTATAGGTAGTATTACTAGAAAAGGAGGATCTTTGTATTTAGCAGATGTGATCCAGGAATGCCATCTACAAAGAACTTCATAGAAAGCACAGAAAGTGTTACAGCGATTATGGATTTAGAAATTTTCAAGAGTATAACTATTTGCATGCAAACTTACATCTGTCCCTTCCACATTCATTGGTTTGTCAGATCGATTACGCAAGGCAACATGAAAGACAGCCCGATTTTCAGTAAAGTTGATTTTCTCACCATTGAACATGGCATTTCTCATTTCAGTAACTTTACGCTCTTTGGCCTGAATTAAAAGAAAGAAAAAAGCAAAATATAGATTAGATGTCATTCTTGAAAACATTATATTAATCATACATTGATCTTGATTAAATACATTTATTTGACCTTATCTTGATTGTTGAAGTCATGTTTCAATTGTACCCACAAGACTTCTTTAGGTGACTGTTATATTCTGTACCTGTGAATTTCAAACTTAACTCCTCAATTCATGGGAGTTGATTGCTCTTTCTTATCCATAAGGAATATCTTATATCAGTTATTTCATCCTTGTGATAGAGCTTTTGATTTTTCTACTGAACTAGAATATAAGACCTTTCACTAACTGACCCAAGGATTGAATTCACAACCACCAGTCAACTCAATGCACTTAACCAATGTGTAAATTCAGACAAAAAATACACTATGTAAATTTTTTTTCAAGAGAAAATATACATGCCACAACAGCCATTAAATGAATCACCATAGTATGTCCAGTATCACTGACACAATTATGCAGTCCCACAAAAAAAACCTAAAGGGTCTGTTCTTTGGAAAAAAATCCCTTTTTTCCTAAACATCAAAAAAATATATATTAGATGTTTAGTGGTGTACTCCTGCACAAGTTTCTAGGTCAAATGGTGAGCCTGATAGCACTGATACAAGAAAACAACCGAGTACAAAAGCAAGAATACCTTACCACTTATGATTGGTTGGCAATCATGGCTATGATGTTTCAATAATTGATTTGAGAAATCCTGATAGACTTATGAATTTTATATATTTTAGAAATATTTGTTATTATACAATTTATCATAAATTTTGTATCTTTATTGGATAGAGAAAAAAAGCTAACATACCAGTTCCAGAAGCTTGTTCATGGTGGTTTGATTAATAATATTCTTGGAATAATCCAGTAACAGGTTGCCATGCTTGGTTTCCAGTGACACGCTTTTGGAAAAAAAATATAAAGAATGGTTAAGTAAGTCTTTGCAACATTAGGTACATCATATTTAATAGCAGTGAAAATTCAATAACCAGATCCTAATTTCTTACTATCAGTTGATCAGCTTTAATTAGAATCCTCCAAGCAAAACTAATAATGACATATGAAACAACTTATTGACAAAATACTCTCCAAATTCTTGAAGTGTAATGAGATTGACAATCTGTGACCAATAGGCAATAGAATACAAATCTACAACTCATATACTGAGGTTACTAGATATTATTTTAAAAAAATTTTACTTGGAGGTCATTATTTGCAATTTTTCCTTAATTCTCATTTTGATTTCATAAAAGATCATAATAATTACATAGGTAAATAAGCTATTATCAGAGAACAAGTGTTGTTAGTTTCTAGTATAGATATGTGGTATAGTTGTAAACAATAGAAAATTTCAGCTATTCACACAGCTAAGAACCTAAACCTTGTAGGAAAAATAAAGATGAAGAGTTTAAGCTAGTTGAATATGTTGAGTCATCTTAGTTAATAACACCTCTTTCTACCCCAATATATCTAAGGATACAAACATGAATCACCAACTATTTTACTCATAACTTACTTAAGGGAGGCTACTCTACAATTAGCATTCAATAGTTATCCCTCTTAAAAAAGTTACAGACAGAAAACAGTTCGTCACCTGGCTTACATTATAAATAGTATCATTAAAAATTAATAATCATGATTCATAATACTTCATCTACTAAAAGTAGATGATGCTAACTTCAGTTATTCAATTTTATCATAGAGGATAAGTATAGTTTTAAAATGTAATACTTTTTTTATATTACATGATATCAAAAATAAAATTGAAATCCTATTGAAATAAATGCAATGAATGCGAAAAAAAAAAATCATTCTTACTTAAACAATATGCCCTTGCTTAATTTCAGTTATGCAAACAAAAAGCACATAGTATCAAAAACTGTATTAATCTTCCATACTTTAAAATTCTATATGTTACTTTTTGTCCAGTCCTAAAAATTGCGTTTTTTTTTGCTTCCAAAATCATGGAATTCTTTAGAAATTACAGTATGCAACCATCTAAAGTGAAATATCTAAAGCTTACAACCACGTTGGGGGCTGAAACACAATTTTTAGGAGGAAACATTGTGACAGAGAGGTTGAGCAAATTTCCGTTATTATAAGGGTATGACTGGTACTAATACTCCATCAGCAGCTAATTGATTACTAAGTAATTTGGTCCAATGGTAAGATGTCTATTTTCCCCAGCACCATACACTTGAAATTTAACAAGGTTATCAAAATTTCTTTGCAAAATCTCTTTGCTCTGACAAATGTTACAGACAGAAAATATAGTCCATCACCTGGCTCATTATGTAAGAAGATGTTTTTTTTAAAAAGTAACTTATATAATGTAATAACGTCTGAATTCTTTTCATTGAACTATAAAGCTTAATTAGTTTGCTGGGCATGTCTTTCCACCAACTGTCACATTAGCTCATCAAAAATTGTCAAATTTAGGCATTTACATAGACAAATGTTCTAATTCCAAAGAAAAATTGACAATATAAGCAAAAGAAAATCAGTTCTTCAATAAGATGTTATGTATTAAAATCAATCTTTGATGAAGTCATAACAGAAGATTTAGAAATTTTCCATTTAAAACTTTTTATTCAAAATTTTTATATGTTCTAAAATTTACACAAATAAAGCATAAGATTTCCTTTTCAAAAAAGTTATGTTTATATTTCTTTTTGGCATCACTAATTAACAATTTACTAGAGAAAAAACAAGCAAGATACCAAGATTGTGAATTTTAGAGGAATTTATGGTATTGGGTATCAAAATACTGAGCAAAAATCTGATTAAAATCCAAGAGTCACATGTCATGGAACTGATGACTTCAAACCAGCCAGTTTAAGATTTATCATGTTCCAACTAGATTAAAGGATAACATGGCTATAGTGTAAAACTGCAGTGTCATTTCAAAAGTAAGTCAATGTCTGGATTGGAATAATGTTCTCTGAAAACAAACTTCATTAAATCTCTTCAATCATAAAAAGATTTATATAAAAAGGGATCAGTTTTTAAAAAAGTCTTTAATAAAGAAATAATTTTCTCACAAATGAATAGTAACCAAATACTTATCCTGTATTGAAATGCAATGACTACCATAAGAACATAAACATAAAAATTTGTATCATTTCAGCATTCTAAACAAAGACATATTCCAAGGACAGAAGATAAATTCACAAGTGAGCTAAAAAATACTAGACAAGATAGATAAAAAGGTGATATATCAAGATCTATAATGTAATTGAAACAACTTCAAGTAGTCAAGCAATTTTATTCAATGACTATGAACTTCCTGTGTTCAGAGATATTAATCCTTAAGAAAATATTTGAAGTATTCAGAACAAGATGAGGATATTTGAACAGCCAAATTTATTTCAGGAGCTGAAAAGTAAGTAAAATAAAATTCTTCTATACACTTATATAAAAAAAATAAAAAACAAACCCAAAACTTGTCACTAGTCATTTCCAGATTAAATAAAGATCATATTATTAAAACATTACAGAATTATATAAAATGCTAAGTTTCAGATTAGGTTGAGTAAAAGAGACATTTATAACATTAAACATTTACCACTGTATTGTCTATTATATGGAGTCTGTCCATGAAGAAACCTAACTTTCAAAACAGTGCATGAATGAGACATTTCAGAATGCTCATTATTGAGGTATTATGTAGCAGTGACCTTCACCTTTGTATAAAAGGACTGCATCAAGCTACATTTGTTAGTTTTTGAGCTATTTGTGCCAGAGTGAACATGTATCTAGAGCATTTGGCTCTATTTTTCAACTTGGAGGAAAAAAGAGCCAACATTTCATTTGTACTCTCGGTTTCTCCATGAACAGACCTCGTACATACAAAGAAAGAAAATGTCAAGAAAAGTAAAAAATTGTTGAACAAGTTGTACAGTACATGTTGCTAAAAAAGAATATCTTAATTACAAGTGTTACAGTAGCATTTAAATTTTCTGTTTGATATCATTTTTTTGCTTTGCATCACCAGAAAGAGAGACCAATAAAAGATACTCTTTCCTTATGGAGATTCATTATTCATCTGAAGAAGGCTGCAGAATGAATCAGATGAAACTTTGTTTTTACATCAAAGATGGGAAGAAGAAATTGGATTATCCAAAAACAGTTGGTATATTCACTATGGTCTATAGCATTTCCATAAGACATTCGTAAGTACAGACAATATTTTGTGAAGTGGTACTACAGTATATAAAGACTTTGATAAAATAGATAAAATCAGAAGTTGAATCTTTAATAAATTATAAAGGCAATTTCCATAATATCTTTTGTATGATTTTTTATTATAAAAACTCCATGCAAAAAGACCTGGAAAACTGCATCTGAATCTGCATAAAGGCAATATTATGCATCTCTTACACTTGGGAAAAGAGTATTTGCAAAAATCAACTGTAATTAACTCGACATTCATCTTGAACTGCTGAAAGGGGGTTCTGCATGTTACCCTTGTCCAAAAATTCCAGTTTACTTAAGCTGACAAATAAGATTTTACTTTCTACTACAGGGCAGCTTCCTTTTATATTTACAGGTAATAGAAAAACTGGAAAAAAAAAAAAAAATTCAGTCTTCAGTAGGTGGGAGTAAATTCCAGTGGATGAGACAACTGTCGCTATATGTATGATTGCTTGTCTAAGCTAACAGGAAAGGCACTAATGGGTTGTATGCCTACAAGTGACAGGAATGTGATATTGTATACCTTGGTACAGTCAGTCACTCTAACATTGCTGGTTTGTCAGTTTCTGAGGATTTGTGCAGTTTACTTGCCTTGGAATGCATAAAATCATAACTGAGTAGAGAAAAAATACAAATGACAATTTTGGCAAGGCTTGTAAAACTAACAAAGAAAATATGCTAGATATTTTCCATGTATTATATCATCTAGTGCTTGAAAATAATGCATATTTATGCCAAAGAAGTTATTGTCACATGAGTAGTAAAAAAAACAAAGAACAAAAAAAAACTTCAGTAAGATGATTGTCAGCAAACAAAAGCAAGATATAGGAGGCTATGATGGAGAGGCTAGTTAATTAGTCAGATTTATACAGGAGTTGGATGAGCAGCATATTTCTTTTGTTAAAAAAATACAAACTCTTTCACTGCTTATCAATGATAATTTGTTTAGAGCATCCAGAATTTTCTAGTCTTTATATAATCACAGTCATAAGATCCACAACATACAAAGGGTATTTACAGATGAACATTTTTGTAATACCTGTCTGTGTCAGGTAAAAATATGTGAGGGGTGAAAAAAAAAAATTTTTCTTCACTTTTGACGCCTTAAAGAAGGGGGGGGGGAAGCCTCCCTTCACTTTTGATCCCTCAAGGAAGGGGAGGGGTCTTCTTATACTTTTGACTCCTTAAAAGGGGAGTAAGTTTCCCTACACTTTTAATACCTTAAAGAATTATATATGAATGTATACATTAAGATATGTACAGGTATATTGAACAGTAAGTAAGGTTCCACTTTGGCATCATAGTTACACTGTACGGAGAAGCTCCTTGGAAACCCACCCCTTTCATTGAGTGTGCATGCCAATTTTAGTTGGTCTGCACCCATGTTTAGCTGGTTTCAATAGAGTTACCGGCAAACAGACTCATACATGGTATGACACCTCTCACTTATTTACACTGATGATTCAGGAGTCATGGTATTAATTTTCACTACATAATTAGAAAAGTGAAGCCCAGTTAATTCCCAAGTAGATAAACATTTGACAGAAGAACACACAAGTGTAAAGTAGACCAAAAAATATCCATTTTTTGAATGGATGACTAGAAAAATCAATTGTCTAATAAATGTAGTCAAGAGTAAAAAGTTTTTTCAGTGTAGTACAATTCATGTACAGTTGCAAGAGATGATTGGGTCAGAGCTTATAAGTATCACTGTTTCAAAAATATATCTTGATGTCAGTTGTCAAGTAAGGGACTAGGGAGTGCTTCAGAGACGACTCGTCCCAAGCTGTCACTGTTCAGTGACTCCATGATCCCCAACTTCTATAGAGGTTCAAATTTTCACCCCCCACTCGCCCATCATGTTTAAAACAAATATCTACAAATGCCTTGTTTGCTTCATCAACTCACAGCAGAAACCCATATGATGAAGGTGATTAAAATAATTACGAAGAAAAGAAAAAATCATATGAGATATGAACAAAACAGGTGACTGCATTCAATCAAAATCATTGGAGAAAAATATATATTGAAAAAATAAACAGACGACTGCAGAAATGAAATGTTTAAAACAAATATCTTTTATACAAATAAATGCAGTGAAACAAATATACAGGCATGACTCGATTTGACAGATTATTCAAACTATTTTTTTCATCGCTTTTAGCACAAAATTATGAATGACTAATTCTTTAGCCTTGAACAAGTGAATAAAAAAGTCTATTAAATATCAATAAAGCTTGAAGGTAGGAACATACATAGATTTCAATGCTTAGTTGGAATATAAAATACAAGTAACGTGACCCTTGCTAGTGGTCTACACTTGGTAGTCAAGTCACTTGAGGGTCTTGATACACTGTGCATTACTCTACTGTAGATACAGATACTGCAATAGACTGCATGCTATAGTAGTATCTCCAAAAGGTTTTTAAAAATCCAATAAAATTTCATTTCTCAAAAATAGGTTGATCTCAAATTATATAAACTAGCTGAAATATCCATCCAAACAGGTGGGATTAAATTTGCTGTCAAGAAAAAAAAAAAAAAAAAGGAAAAAGAAAAAAGAAAGAAAAAAAAAGGAAAAAGAAAAAAGAAAGAAAGAAAAAAAAAACAAGAAAATGGTGTAAAATAGCAATCTTTATTTATGAATCTATTTGTTTTTCTTTCATTAATTCTCTTACGTGTCAATTTCAACACCAAGTGAGCACAGGTGTGAAAGTTAATAATTTACAATTGGGGTCACCTCCTCTTTGCAGAAATACAAGTTCATTTACAATTTCATAATTGTAATCTATCATAGAACGAGAGAGCGATAATGTTTTATCGAAGTTGAAATGTTCAAACTATTTTTCGTTCTCAGTGACTCACAAACATTTTTTGACAGAAAAAAAAGATAAAACAGATAATTAGATGGAAATCAGGAGTTTAATTTTCCCTAAAAAACTGATACTTTCTCATTTTATGATAGGTCCAACAAACATCTCTCAATTTTAAAATACAACGACTGGTTAGGTATTGCTATCTTTGATAGAGAGGGGGAGAGTAAGAGAGAGAGAGATAAAAACACAACTTCCTTTCCAACAGTAATATTAAATTTCATTTATCAGCTAAGAGAACATCGCTGCTACCAAGAATGTGACCTTTATAGAAAGAGTTTGTATTGAAAATTGAACCCCATGCCTCAAAGATACTGGGGAGTGGAGGTGATTATCACAGTTTAAATCGCTAAAATCATACCTACACTGTCTCTCTAAGGCTATTCTTCTTCTAAGAATTAAACAATTTCCAGAAGAGAGGGTCTTATTGATTGGAAACACAAGAAATTATTTCAGGAAAATAAATGCTCTACAAAAACAGCGATAAACTGAATCTTGGCCAGTCATAATCAAATGCAATATGTGAACAAAAACAGATGGTTAAAAATAACAGTGACCTTCAAGAAGCAGTTGTTCGGTTGTTTCTTATTGAATAATCTGCTTTGATTTAGATGGCAATGATTTTTTTTTCATTCGTCTCTCCAAATACCAAATATTAAATGCTTGCTAGGATTTATGAAATAAAAATGTCCAAAAAAGTTGACTGATTGAAAGAAAAAAATGAAAAAAAGATTCACTCATGCTACAATGGGTCCAAAGTCATATTTCATTAAAAAAAATATATATATACATATATATTTAAAAAAAAGTTTAATATTAAAAACAAGATTTGAAAGTTCAATGAAGAATCCACTATGAAGTTTAAACGCCATTATTGCCAGATCAAGTGAGCCTGAGAAGATAATTTTAGGCTAGAAGCATCTTGTCAAGGAACACCTTTCTATGAAGTTCCAAGTAAATCTGACTTGAAACAGCTGAGAAACAATATGGGGACAGACCTACTGACCAACAGATGGACAAACTCTCGAAGAGAGAGGCGAGGACAACTCTAAAAAAGAAACAAATAAATACACTCAAAGTGGTCTAAATCTAATCTGATATAACATGATTTTGTCTTCAAGGACTAGAAGAAATTTTTTCCTTTTTTTTTTAATGAACAGACCAGAAAACATTATCCGAGCAGGTTAAACAAAACAAACAATAAATAATCTAAAATAGAATGCAATTTCACCTAAATAGAAAAATAAATAAATGAAAAGAAAATTTTATCCTCTGCTTTCCTTTTCATTTACAACTGAACTCACACATGGAAATTTTCCCGTCATGGAAAGTAAAGTTTTAAAAACATATCTACACATAGATACCAGTGTCACAAAATTTGTTGGTATGGTTATACGTATGTAGGTTTATCAATTCATAAGTCACGGTGGAAACAAGTTTCACTCTCTTCCTTGTATCAGTGGTAGGTAGCAACTAAACGTCCTATGTAAGCAGAATTGAAGAAACAATTTCTTACTTTTTTGACAGGTTCGATAAATATCAAATTCCTGAATTTGAATATTAAATTATTAAAGGTTTTATAATTGTATCCCAGGGTAAGCTTTCTATCCATTCGTAATTATTTTTCCAGGATTGTTTTACTAAATCGAAAGGAAAAAAAAAAGCTCCGAGTGGCTTTCGTTCAAACTTTATTTTTCATTTTTTAGGTACCAACTGGTTGAACCGTCGTTCGAAAGAGTTAGATGAAAATTTTATATCTTGTTTTTGGAAACGATTTTTAAGAAAATCAAGCCCCTATATTTATTTTAAAAACGATATGATATATGAAATTAACATTGAAGGGAACTATTTTGCACCCTTTTTCTTCTTTTTAACGTAAACAGTAAATTAGGTTCTGAGCTAGAATAGACTTCTGCCTGATGAAGTCAATTTATTTTAAGTTATGTATAATTAATGCATGAAGTCCGAACTATCATTCGCCAATAATCCCCAGACTCGGATCTTGGGTATGGTTTCTCCTCTGGCTAGAGGTGAGCAGCTTTTTCCATTTGGCCAACCAGTACATAGGATCTGCTTTTTTGCCGTTTGTTCAGTTTTCAATTTCACAATGATTTAGAGGAAAGGCATTTTTCTATAAATAGGAAAGACCGGAAAGAATTGTTCACAAGAATATAAACCGACTAAATTCTCAATGCCTACGAAATGAACAATACTGAGGTCTAAAAGGTGTTAAATTCATATCTTCTTTCGAAGTATTTACTTCAATTACAATTATTATTTTCCTTTAGAAAATATTTTAAAATTTGTTCGCCATGTCAATAAGATTTGATAATTTTAGGAATTTTGTTTTTCAGTTTTTTTTTAAATTTTTATTTTTTTGATATTTCACAAAAAATATAATGAATAAAATTTACCTTCGGATTTATTTTTTTGATATTTCACAAAAAATATAATGAATAAAATTTACCTTCAGAAATTGCAATTTTACGCAAATTTTTTGACGAAAAGCGGGAGTAAGGATATATTAAATTTTTTGACAATCTTACGTTTTTTGGAACATTTTAATCATAGGCGAACTCAACTACGGATGCACACAAGAGAAAACATATTAGTGTCTATAAAAAGCAACTGACAGTGAGAGGCTCTTTCGGCACAACGTAGAGAAAATGGTCCTGATTGTAAATTGTATAGTTTCGCCCACTTGACGCTGCACAGGTGAATAGAAAGTCTACATAATTAAATAAATATGCTATTAGTTTTAATGTGAGATTTGTTAGAATCGACCCTGTTCTCTCTTTTCTGCTGCATCCTTTATAGATTTCGTCAATGGTTGAATCGTTGCGTTCACAAAACGATGGATACAGAACTTGAAAAAAAATAATAATAATAATAATAATAATAATAATAATAATAATCGCAGCAAAATATTCAAGTTTGACATTTTTTTAGGCTGATTATGGACTGGGAAGTGAGCCGGCATCTGAACAAGAGAAATTGAAGAGGAAAAAAGAAGCTATTTCAAAGCATACGGAAAGAAGCGAATAAGTTATTATTTCAGCAGCAAATTTGAAGAAATCTCAAGTGTTGAAAAATGGCATTAAATCCAGTAAAACTAGAATCGACTCCGTCACCTTCTTCGTGGAATCGAGGTTTATTTGAGATTTTTCGGGAAGACGAGCAAATAAAGTACTTGAAATAAAGAGAATAAATAATAGGAAACAAATTAAACCTCCTTCATATCAACAAGAGAGTAAAACGAAAGGAAAATAGTTTATCATTTGATTTTTTGTGCCTACGTGAGAGACGGCCACGTTATCGTCTGCTGTTAAAGATGGAGAAAGAGATGAAAACGATGAAGTACAACAAAATCTTTTACCTGAAATCTTTGAAACGATCAGGGTTTTCACTGAACATGTCAATCATACGCAAGTTTTTTCCATGGCTGTCGTAGTGTTCCTGGAGGCTATTCCAGGATTTCTCGCTGGTCAACGGGGATCTTTTCATGTCCGCCATCGTCGTGACAATAATCGACCTTGACAATGTCGTCCTTCAGTGAAAAACCTTGTAAGAAAACCTTGAACTTTCAATGTTGTCTAGTGATACTTCACTACAGTCGGTAAACTCTTAGAACAAATATGACACAATAAGGCCTGAAACGAATAGTGAGTCATTTTCATATCTCTTTAACCAAGCAATGGAATTTAACATTAATAAGGCCCAAATCATAAAATAATAAAATTCATATTTGTGTTTAGCTAGTATTTTCAAATAATTGAAAAAAAAAAATGAAATATTCATAAAATTTTGATTTCTAATTTAATGTAATCTTTTTAACTTAATGGATAAATAATAACATTGTATATTCTCAAATTCAGACATCTTTACCGTTTAAAAAAATAATTAATTTATTTTGGGCACAATGAGTGAATGGTAGTCTAGTGCCAAACTGAATGCAGTGACATCACACACATGAAAAAAAGAAAACATTTTTTCACTCATAATTTTTTTGTGCTTTCAATCCATAAGATCTTCGATGTAACTATAATGTTAAACTGGACCCTCACTTTCCACCATTCATACCGAAGTAAAGCTTCGAAGAATTTGTTTGTTTCCCTTGTGAAAGTTGTAAATTTTTTTTTTCAAATATTTTTTGTTCTTATATCATCATTTTTTTTTTTGGAGGGGTGGGGGGCTGACTATGCACGCCAGACCAAAGGTGCATGTGGGCCTGTGCAGGTCTGCCTAGGAGTGTGTGTGTGCATAGCCCTAAAACCTTGATTAAAATACAAAAAAAATATCAAAAATTTTAATTTCAAATTGGTGTTTGACAAAGTGAGATTTTAAAAAAAATCAAAATAATGTTTTTTAAAAAAATCAAGCCCCCAAAAGAATATATATGTATATATATATACAAATATCTTTTAAAACTGTGTTGAAAAAATGAAAACAGATGAGAGAATTCATTGAATAGATAAATTCATAACAAAGGGGAGATTATATATGTAAGATGTACATCCGCACGAATGGTAGGGAGTAAGTGTTCAGTTTAGCATGATAGTCTCATTGTAAATAGAACCTCCTACCTTGAAAAATTAACTTTTTCCAAAATTGACTAATTTCCTGAGGAAACAAAATCACAAAAGATTACTTGTGATGAACTTTTTTCTATTTCTTTTTGACATCACTGTCTTTAATTCGAGACTACCTTTTAATCATTGTGCTTATTTTCCAAGACATTTTTTGGGTTGGGGGGGGTCTCCTGAAATCGTGGGACCCTGTGCAGCTGCACTGCCTGCACTGCCTCAAGTACAATCTTGCCAGCTAAAGTGGTACCTGGCCATATGGCTGGACCACAGAAAACGCCATAAAACTGAAATAGCCCCTTAATGGCAGATAAAATATTTTAGTTCATTTTTTTTTCAAGGTTCCAAGTTTAGAGGTTCGGTTTGAATTTCAAAATGTGTTTTACACGTTACAGTAATTTTATCTCGAAACTTTTAAAATTATTAAGATAAAACTTTGTGCACTTCGCCATTTCACCGGCATCATCAGAACTTTGTGCAATACAATACAGAAAAATGTGGAATGCAACTCATTACTTGTTGGAGAATAAACAGTTTATTTTAAACATGTAACTTTGTGATACCACAACTGGACAGGAAAGGGTTAACTCCATTATTTAATTTTACAAAGACACAGTGAGGATGTTAGAGCATTTAGGATTTTACATGTCAGTTAAAATTTTGAATGAAAGCTTTTGTTACCAAATGATGTTTGATATAAAAGTTAAGTGGCTTCATAGACAAAAGTCTTATCTGACCTAATGAAAGAAAAGAATGTATCTTTTTCTGAAGATGAAGTCAGTCACATGCAATCTGGAATTTTGGACATCGTAAATCACATCCATGGTCAATTAATCCATGGTTAACAAATAAGAAGATCAAAATGATAACGCTCATAGAAGCATTATAACACTTACGACATTTGAGGATAGGTGAATTTTGATGAATATCCATTTCTCTAGTCTAATATATACAAGATTAGAAAGATATTGAATTCTGTTTTTGTTTGCTAGTGTGAAATATCAAATTGAAGTTAGTCATGCTTAAGAGGTATGCAGTAGTCATTAATTAAAACGATAATGAAGAGTTGGATGTGACAAGCCCCTTTCACTGGTCATTCATGTGATGCAAAGAAATGGAAACGCCCTTCTGGGTTGTGATGTGAGGTTCTCAGCTAACTAGATCGTGTGGTGGGATAGTAAGAGGCATTTTAATCAATTCTGTGGAATTGCATAGGTGCTGGATTGATTATTCAGACTGGAAATTAATTATCCCCTCTACAATTCCCCTTCTTAAAAAAGCGATAGAGCTGAAAAATAAGCCTTTTAGTCAGTTATAGAATTTTCTTTCTGTAATCCAATGCTACATTCCCTGACTGAGTCTGGAGATAGCTTCTATGTCTAAGGCCAACCCTGTCCTTCTTGCCACTGCATATTGATAGAGCATACATTTGCTCACTTGACCAGTTTTGATACTCAAGTCGATGGGAAGGCTAACTTGAATCTGTAACCATGTCACCCATTGAACTTTTTTTGTTCCTGTTATGTCACCGTTATTTCATCATTTGGAAAATGGCACTCTTATGCAGTGAAGACATTTCAATCAAACTCTTCATCAGTGCACCTTTGGGATCTTTAAATCACAGCATGAGCTTCGAGGTCTGAGGCAAGGTGGAAGCGACCGAATGACACTGGAATTCTGACTTTGTGGTTGGTGGTCACGACTTGGGATTTGAAGTGACCAAGCAACCTACATTAGCAGAACTCGAGGCAGCAACATTTCAGCAGCTACTAGGCCCTAACATCAGACTAACGATCCAGAAGAGGAGGAACACAGCAATATCACAGATAAGAAAAGACTTTCTCTTTAAGAGTAAATGCCAAAAAAGATCCTTGTTTTATGAAATTAAAATAACCAAAAAAGAAAGAAGATGAATGGGTCTGTAAAATAGGTGGATATTTTGTTTTTGTCTTCCAGTGATTTTGCACGATCACGCGAGCACATTCTAGCTGTCTCAGTAGTTCTGGGTAGGGAATTGAACAAATTTTTGATAGGCCAAATGTTAATGTCTTAAGGGCTTAACTAGACACATAATAATGGAAGAATTTGTGTCGGCATTTCTTATGAAGGGGAATCAGTCGGGGTTGTTATGAGAAATATATCATGAAGAAATTAGAAACCAGGCAGATAGGTCAGAGGGGGTCCCAAAGACAGTAGCACTTGCTGGGGTGCAAACAAATAGATAATTTAAAGAAAGAGTCCTTCTTTAAAGAGGAATATTGGACAGAGGGAGCATTGCAGACAGATGAAGTATAGTTGTGGCAAAATGAGCCATGAAAGAAAGAAATGCCCCTTCGAAAGGGTTTGACAAAAGCCCCTCCCCCAGGGGGCAGTGAAAAAATTGTATGCCAGGATATTACAAAAAAAAGCATTTTTAGAGGAGAATGCTACCTTATGGGGAGTCACAACTAAAATGGAGAAGCTTGAAAATCATCAAGGAATCGTAAAAAGAAGGTATTACTTGTAGGTAATGATACGAGTAAGTGCTTTGACAGTAAACCATTGGACGGGGTAGCATACACAAGGGTTGAAGAAATCTTACAGCTAATTGGATGATAAAGATTGTAAAAAACTAAAAAGAAATATTCTTTATACATGATTGAAGTAAAGTGAATGGAGAGTTGAAGATTTTTCTCAGAAAAGCGTAGATTGTTAAAGTAACGATGAGTGATGTTCAAGTAATTTTGTAAATGTCTGATTTAGAAGTGTACCATCGCTATAAAAAGTATCGGAAGAAGTGATTTTTTATATATATGTCTAAATTGGAAGTATATGACTAGTAAAGATTTATATAGATCTAAAGAGTTTGATTAAAAAGGATTGAAATAATTATATGAAAAGGATAGGAGAATTTGTAAGGATATTTGGATTCTGAAAGGTAAAAACATTCTTATGGATATTCAGATCATGAAGAGCAAGAGAATTTTGATGGATATTTGTATGATAAAGGATTAAGGGAACACACCTTTCTAAATGATTGAATGGACAGTATAATGATCGTAGTACAGAAAGAGACAAAAGTTTTTCTTGACTGATTTGGATGTTGATGGGTCAAACAGGGACCTTACAAATTGTTGAATTGAAATGTATTAGAGATAAGATTTTCTCTTTATGGCCACAATAGGTGTGGGTGTGTCTGATGTAGTAGTCAGGGTTATAATTTTGTCATATTTGTACTGCACGGATGTACATGTGAATTGGATAGATCATTTTGAGGCATATCAGATAATGTAATTGAAGAATTGAATTTTTCTGATAATGTTAAAGGGGTTTAAAGAGTTGTACGTTTTTATAAAATTCTGTGTCTGAGGTATATGATTGAATAATAGTATTCAAAGAATAAAATGTTCTTATGAAAATTAAATTGTCTAAAAAAGACATCTGTAGAATTAGATGTCCTTCATGAATGCTGAACAAGGGTCATATATTATCATATTAAAAACAATGAGAGTCAACAGAATAAGCTCTTATATAGAAAGACACATCTGAATGCTTGAAGGGCGGGTGTGGAGGTGCATGGGGAGGTGCCCTCGTAGGCATTTGGGGTTGGTAGTATGCAGCAAAAGGCCTTGCTGTACATTGCTGATTCTGGCGTCAGGGGGTGTTTGGCTCTTCGTGTGCCTTCACTGTACTGTGTGGACATTCAAAAAAATTGAGATCTTTTATATAAAAAAAATAAGCGTTCTTAGGAATGGATGATGAATTTTTCATATAAAGGTTATTGAATTGATGTTATGAGGAATGAAAAGTTTCAAAAATTAACCATGAAATGTTGAACTGTATTCCTAGGGAGGTAGAGATTGGGAGCCTTACTTTGAAGTGTTCCAAACAGGAATTATGAAGAATGAGATAACAGGAAGATTACCTTGGAATGTTAAAAAAGGTACATTGAAGAAGTCTATGTTAAAAATCTAACCAGAACTGTTTGAATGATATCAAATATCGAGAAGTTTATTATGAAGTCTTTGAAAGATATTGAGAAGTTCATAATAAATTGTTTGAATCATATTGAATATTGGGAAGTATATTTATGGAGTTTTTGAAAGATATTGAATATTGAGAAGTTTATTACTAAATCGAAAGCGTTTGCCAGAAACGGATTTATAGGAGCCCCTAATGAAGAAATTCCATATGTAACTTAACAGAGAATACTTAAAGTGTTAGAATCAATTGTGTGCTTATTTTCGCAATAGAAATTCAGAAAGATCAGCCTATGGTATGAAAAGAAGGTGAAGTATCTTTTATAAATTTTGTTTGATCAGTGTATGGTTGGGAGGAAGTGTTTTTTTGGTTTATTTTTTTTCTTCAATTGGATATTGGGAAGATTATCAAATATGTTTGAAAGATTGAATATTTGGAAGGATAAGCATAAATACTTGAAAGATTAACATGATGAGTTGATTGGGTGTAATTCAAACAGGCTTAAACAGTTGGCATAACTGGTTGGATTTTTTTTCAATCGCTGGCTAGGAAATTAATTGATGTTCATAACCAAGTATTTAAAGGGTTGATGGAAAAGTAACCTTTTGAAAATGAAAAAAAAATCCTTTCTCCTCCTAGATAGTGTTAACAAGTCATTGTATATTACTATTCGTCCTCGCAAGTAATTCAGTCAAGCACAATCAAAAAAAAAATTCATGGAACCCCTTGGAAATTTGCAACCACGTTGTTGATCATTAAATTTAGTAATGAAGGAATTGGCAGTGAAGATAAAATCGCGGGCAATTAGAAAAAGTAAGAGAAATGCCAGCTAGAGAAGCAAATACGGAGAGACGGAACGAATACTGCAGAAACCTACATGACAGGCAACATTGCTAAATGTAAGATAGCTCAGTATCACTGACAGTGAGGCAGTTTAAGAGAAAAAGAAGGAAAATATGACTACATCGCAAAGTATAAGATGACTTTGTGCCGCAGACAGTAAGACAATATAAGAGGGAAAGTAAAGGAAAATGAGACAACAAGCGCAAAATATGAGATGACTTTGTGTTGAAGACAGTAAAACAATTCAAATAAAGAAAAAGAAAAAAAATGAGACAACACCACAAAATGTAAGATGACTTTGTGTTGCATACAGTAAAACGATTTGAGAATAGAGAAAGAAAGAAAATGAGACAATATTTCAAAGTGTAAGATGACTCTGTGTTGCAGACAGTAAAACGTTTGAAATGATTAGAAGAAGGAAAATGAAACATCATAAAGTGTAAGATGACTCTGTATTGCCAACAGTAAGATGATTAAAGGAAGAAAGAGAACGAAAATTAGACAACAATGCAAAGTGTAAGATGACTTTGTGTTGCATACAGTAAGACAATTTGAGAATAGAGAGACGGAAATGAGATAACATTGCAAAAGATGACTCATTGTTGCTGACTGTAAGACGATTTGAAAGAATAGAAAGAAAGAAAATGACATAACATCACAAAGTGTAAGATGACTTTGTGTTGCAGACCGTGAAACGATTCAACAAAAAAAAATGTTACAACATTGCACAGTGTAAGATGACTTTGTGTTGTTGACAGTGAGACGATTTAAAAGAAGAAAAAGAAGGAAAATGTCACAACATTGCAAAGAGTAAAATGATTTAGTATCACAGACAGAAAGACAATTTGAGAGGGAAAAAAAAGAATATGAGACAACATCACAAAGTGTAAGATGATTATGTGTCGCAGACAGTAAGACGATTTAAAGGAAGAAAGAGAACAAAAATGAGACAACATTGTTAAGTGTAAGATGACTTTGTGTTGCTGACAGTAGGATGATTTAAGAGGAAAAATAAAATGAGACAAATTGCGAAGTGTAAGATAACTTAGTGTTGCAGATGGTAAGACAATTTAAAAGAAGAAAAGGGAAAATGAGACAACATCACCAAATGTAAGATGATTCAGTGTTGCAGACTGTGAGATGATTTAAAAGGACAAAAAAGAAGGGAAACAAGACAACATTGCAAAGAGTCAGATTACTTAATGTCTCAAAGGCAGACAGTCAAAGGGTTTGAGAATAGAGAAAGAAGGAAAATGAGACAACATCTCAGTCTAAGATGACTTTGTTTTGCAGATGGTAAAAGAAGGAAAATGAGACAACATTGCAAAGTGTAAGAAGAGGAAAAGGTGACAACACTGCAAAATGTTGGACGATTTTGTATTGCAGACAGTAAAACGATTTAAAAGAAGAAAAAAAAAGATAGTGAGATAAGATTGCAAAGTATAAGATGATTTCTGGTTGCAGACAGTAAGATGATTAAAAGAGAGATAAGTAGAAAAATGAGACATTGCAAAGTGTAAGATGATTTTATGTTGCAGATGATAAGATGAGATGAGAACAGAGAAAGAAGGAAAATGAGACAACATTTCAAAGTCTGAGATGATTTTTTTTTTTACTGATGGTAAGATGATTCAAAAGTAGACAAAGTGTAAGATGACCTTGTGTTGCAGACAGTAAGACGATTTAATAATAGAGAAAGAAAGAAAATGTTACAACATTACAAAGTATAAGATGACTTCTGTCCCGCAGACAGTAAGACTATTCAAAAGAAGAAAAGATTGTAAGATGATTTAAGAGGAAAAAAAAGAAGGAAAATGAGACAACATTGCAAAGTATAAGATTACTTGATGTTGCAGACAGTAATGCGATGTAAAAAAAGAAAAAGAAGGAAAATACATGGCATTGTTAAGTGTAAGGCGGCCCTTGTGTCACAGACAGTAAAACAATGAAGCAGAACATTCAGAGCTGTACACCAATAACGTTGATCCAACCCAAGACTGTTAAACCAGCAAAGGAAATAAAGAAGTAATGATGAACTGATAAATGAGTCATGATGATGTGTGTGTGGGCTCTGTGAAAGAATACAAGAGTGTGAACTGTGTATTTATGAAATAAAAAGAAGGAAGAATGATGGGAAATTCTATAAAGACAAAGTAGCAAAGTCGACAAATATTCCCGTGAGAAATAAAGAGGGAATGAAATGTATTTTTTTGAAAGATTATTATTAAACATTGAAAGTAAAAGAAGAGAAGGAAGACAGGTTATATCTATCAACTATTCATTAACTTAGAGAGGGAAAGTTGCACGAGTTCAGAAGGATTGAAAAAGAAAGGAATACGGAACATTTTTGTGTGCATGAATTTATTTTATTTTGCACAAGTATCAAGGAAAATATGAAGTTTTAGCGTGTTTTTGTGATATTGAGATATTATATTATTTACCTGGATGAATCACAAGTCGGTGAGGGAGGAGATATGATACCATGATTAGCCTGGGGAGAGTTCAGTTCAAAAATTAATTGTACGAAGATACAACAAGGAAGTTTGAGTATTTTGGATTTTACATCTTTAATTATAATGATAATATGGAACTGGATGCGACAAGCCCATTTCATTGACCAGTCATGTGACATAAAAAATAGCAACTCACTTCTGGGTGGTGATGTGAGACCCCCATCGAACCTGATCGTGTGGTATAAAAGGGAGCAGTTTGGTTGATTCTGTGGAATTGCATAGGTGTTGGATCTAATATTTAGAAATGGCATTAATCATGCTCTCCGCTATTCCCCTTGATCAAAAGTCCCCAATAAGTAGAGCCCCAAAATTAGCTTTTTGGTCAGTTCTCTGCTGGAAGTCAGCCTCAACAGTTTTTTGCCAGAATCGCAATCCAGCGCTATGAATTCACTGCCCTCTCTCTCTATGACATCCCTACTAAAAATTCTAGCTTGAAGTTGATCAATTCACTGACCAAGTTCCAGAATAGCCCTGTCCTTCTTGCCACTGCACATTGACAGAGCATACATTTGCTCACTGACCAGTTGTGATACTTGAGTCAATGGGAAGGTCCGTTATTTCATCATTTGGAATGCACATTAGTCCTGTTGTTGTAACCAACACCTTTACGCAGTGAAAATGTTTCAATCAAACCCTTCATCAACAGACTTTTGGGGATCTTTAAATCAGTGTTGGCTCAGAGATCTGGGGCAAAGAGGAAATGACTGAAAAGCACAGGGGTTGTGACATTACAACAGGTTGTACGTCAGAGTTTTCTGTATGGCACAAGTGTCTGACGACACTGGTGAATTGGCAAAATACATAAATTTTTATCTCAACAATATCAGAAATTTTGATATATGACATGTTTTTCTCAATCTTTCATGTCCAACTTGCCAAAGTACTATTACCATTTTGTTTTATTGTCTTACATTCACACAATAAATATATATCTATACGTATTTACTCAACATTGTCCACACTATATTTCCAAAAGTTCTCAATGAATTTCAATTTACATTTTGTGGAAGTCTGGGCCAGATTTGATTAATTTTTCAAGAGAATCAAATAATCTCTGTTTTGATCAAGAGATGTTTTTCATATATCAAAACAAGAGTCTGAAATATGAAAGTTCTAACCTAGTCACCCCCCAACGCCGCATCATACTTATATATGAACTGATTTTCATCCAGTTAAATGAATGTTTTCCTGTGTTTGTTCAAGCAATGCTACCTGTGATATGGTTTACATAAATAGCTAGTGTATGCAAAAATCTTATATAATCAACAGTGTGATTTTCTAGGTTCTCTGGCCATTACCATGAACCCTTCTACTTGACTCTTCCAGATAACAAGTCTGCTGATTAAAATCTACTCACCATTTTAAATGATGAGCTCTTCCACTGAAATGATTTTTAAAAATTTTCTTCCTTAGAGAGAACATCATCCAATAGAATCCAAATATATGTAGTTTTGCTTTTCAAAAGTTTGTTTTACATCAATTTTATTCAAAAAAGTGAAAAAGTAAGACGTGAAAATAGCAGTCAGCTTTTGTTTGGCAGTGAGCCATTCTAGAGACAGTGTATATCTTCTCCCTCTCAACTCTTCACCACAGTCTTCTGTACTTCCCACCACCACAACCTCCAATAACTTACCATCTTAACCATTTCTGGGGTTTGAGGATGCTCAAAAGTTTTTCCCATGTAAATTAATGGTAATTGCTTCTTCACTCTATGCCATTTCCAGCTCACAAAAGGCTTTTATAAGAATGTTCTACTTTCAGATAACAGGAAAACCTGTATATCTATGAACTTTTTTTTCATGGGAGTCAAGTATTTAACAGAATGAAATACAAATAAAATATACTGGCAGTCCTAGCTTTAGCTCCTGGAATAGCCAACAGAGCAGAAGTATCCAGCCGCATCTGTTGGCCTCACCCAGAAATATTAGTCTATGATGAGTGAAAGCCTGACAGTTGATGAGCAAGCTCAAGTTATGTGGGAGTTGTTCGGGTAGTATGGAGTGTGATTTTGGTCCAATCTGTTTCTGTGAAAATTTAGTGAAGGGTGGTAACCACATCTTATTCGAGCTAGGTAGGCCATGTCTTCTCTGTTCAGAGTAATTTCTGGAGGGTGGATGTTGGTTCAGTATTTTGTTGTTTTCTGTATTTCAGATTGATTCAGTTGCTAAATGTTTCTGCTGTTCATGCATGGATGTATATATTGGTAGAAGTGGCAGGGCTGGATTAATCTTAATCAGGGCTTGGGCTACAGGTCAATTAAGGGCTCCCTTACCCTAAGCCAACCACTGTAGCCAAAGGGTTGATGTAAAAAATGAAAATAAAATTTAGGCTATGGTCTAATTGGGGTCCCCCTAAATACACCCTGAGGCAGCTCAGTTTCTGGGGGGCCTCATGGTTAATCTGGCCCCAGGAGGAAGGAGTGATAAGAGTGATACAGATTCTGGATTGTTGAAGAGAGGAACTCAGTTCCTCACATCTTCAGGTAATTGGCCATTCGGGATACTGGGTCTCCTGCATAGAGTTGCTTTCTATTAGTGCTGATTTGGTGCAACCGGTTGATATTTTGTGGGCTCTATTTTCAACGGTTTCAAGTTTTGTACATTTAAAAAAGTTCAAAATTGCTTAGAAATCGTTGGAAAGATATAATAATAGAAGAAAAATTCCTTCTGTTTCGATAGACAATGGGACAACATTAGAGTGACCTCAGAAGGGTGCAGGACTTGGTGAAGCGTATCAAGACCCTGGGATGCCAACTGGACAGAATCCCCCTTTTGGCCTTGCTGATGTAGTCTAAAGGAAACCGATGCTGATGGAGGGATGTCTAAGTTGGCATCTAACCACTGTAAGGGGGCTTCTCTCCCTGGTTTGAAATCAGAGTTGTTGTTCTCCCAAACTTATTGAACTTCGAAGGCTAGGGAGCCCAGTCTGCCCTGCAATTTTACTCGTAGTTGGGGGTTGGAGCAGATTAGTACGAAGTGAATATAAACAGCCTCGACTGGAGTTTAAACTCAGCTCGTTGATTCCTGTGTCATTAATTGCTATGCCACTTGCCTAATGATAATGAAAAAAAAAATACAACGATCTTAAGGCCTAAGTCTAAATTTAGCTTCTTCCCCATTCCTCATGTTCATCTCCCATTTGGTATGATTACATAACATTACTAACATTTTATTTTATTTTTTTTTTTTGTGCAGAAAGATATGTAAAACATTGCCAAGAACTGACTGCTCTTTTCTAGTTCTCTTCTGGATGATGATGCACCAGTTTCCCACCAACCAGCCACTGAAATATATCAAGGTGTTATGTGACAACAGATATCGCTCAGCAACAACAATGTTGCACAATCATCCAATGAGAATCTGGCATAAATAGTTTTTGTCAATGTACTAAAATTCCAACAAGCTAAGTATGATTTTAGGAAGCTAGTCTGGTTATAGAGTTGATGTATAGTCTTAAAAGCTGTTGACAATATAATGATAATTATTAACACATTTTATAGGACCATGGAAATTCGACAATGCATCTTCAAAATCTATAAACATATTTACTAGCGTCACAAAATTTGTTGGTATGTCTGTCTATCCATGTCAAAGAGTCACTGTGGAAATGGGAGAATGATATTTATGTCATTGTTCTTCCTCTCCAGCTGGCGACTGCAGTGTGTTGTCCCCTTCCCACTCGTGTGGCTGTCTCTAACCTACATAATACATAAGCTCGCATACATAGGGTGGGTTAGGAGTGACCATGCTGATCAAAAGGGGAGGGTGTACAGCAGTTGCTGGTAGTAGAGAGGAGAAGAGTGAGGGACGAAAAGAGATAGAAAAAGGTTGTTTGAGTAGTATAACTAATTTTGTTATTGCTTAATCAAGTTAAAAATCTAAATAGAAAAATCTTTTGTAGGTTGTGAAATCCCAATCACAAAATGCTCAAAATTATTGAATTTAATAAATAGATGGGATCATTTATGAATGGATAATTCATAGAAATACATCTGTGTATAAATCTTAGGAGTTCTGAGAAGAACAAGGAATTGGACTTGAACCCTTGGAATCACACTTCTTTGTTAAGAATTTTATCCTTAAAACATAGTAATAAATACATTTGTACTAAAATATATTGCATAATTCATTCAACCTTGAATGATCCAGTCATTTTTGACAGGAACTATGCTAGTTTAGAAATAAAGTTTAAAATAATTCATATGTTTGATAAAGCAAAAAGAAAGAAGCCACATTATATTCAGTTTTCAATAATAGCGTATTTGATGTAATACTATCTGAACTTCTAAGATGAAGCATTCTCAATATCATCAACTAGTTAATCCTTGTGAAGTAATTCAAATATATTTGATTTTCTATGAGATGATTTTTTTTTAGGAAAAAAAAAAAACTGCTGAAATTGTTTAAGTGGAAGAGTCCATTGTTTCAAATGGTGGGTAGGAGATATTTTCATCAGGACAATTGTTACCTAAGAGTGGAAGAGTCCATCGTTATGGATAGGAATAGACAAAGTCACATTGATCACTAAACATAGAATTTTGACAAGTCTTTCTTTCATCTTCATTTCTGTTGCTTCATTTACACTTTTTGAAAGACACAATACCAAGCGTATTCAGGACGTGATAATGCTTTGTCTAAGAAAATTCAAATACTGTCAAAATTAATTTTTGACTATTTTTTTCTTTTATCCTATTTCTGTTGCTTTATTTACATTGGTAAAATCAGATACAACTTGCCATCACAGTTAATAATTGAATGACTGTAGCATAAGAATTTGAAATCATGTAAAAAAATTCCAACAAAGAATAATAATGGTGAGAATAAATTCCATTTATGACATCACTGGCATTTTCAACTGGAAAACATCTAAAATAGAGTAAAAAAAAATATCTAGATTCTCTAGAATTCAGATGTTATTAATGAATCTGTCAAAATAAGCCCCCCAAAAGCTAAAAGAATCTTTTGAAAAAAAATTTTTCTAGAAGAGGTTTAGTGATGCCAATTATCAAGTCTGTAAACAATATGGCCATGAGTGTAGGAACATACAAACATAAAAAGGGAAGAACCCTTTGCCATTCACAATGGCTATGGTTTTTCAAAATCTGTGCTTTCTTAGATAAAGTATAATCATTATTATTTTTACAGCCTGTCATCTTATTTTTGTCACTTTTTATCTTACAGGGGGTTAATTCATCATTTCCATCACCAATTATTTTAACTCTTGAAGTTACTGTATTGTAACTGTAGAAAAAAATCAAGTTATACATTGTTAAATTCTGGTTGTAGCAAGTATATTCCAGTTCTGTCAACAAAAAAAAAATTCAGGTAAAGAGTTCTAAAATAGAATTTTTAGGAAACTTTTCAACAGTAGCGCACCGAAAAAGTGAGAAAGTATGTAGACTGTGTAATATTACTTGCACAGGAGGACAGTTTTTGTTGATCTTAGTTCAGGCATAGCAGTGCAAATATAGGATCACAGCTCACAGGAATATTTGTATTTTGCCATTCATCTCTTCCAACCAATCAAAAGGAAGATAGATCTAAACAAATGCTACCTTTAGTTGAATTCCTATGATCCCCTCCCCCCCAGATCAGATGGTCTGCAGACAAGACATTACACATCCGACCCACTCAAAATATGCACCATCTCCAGACATACAAGACAACATGGAATGTATATCAACTCAATTTATTGTTTTGTTCTGAACATCTGTGGCAATGTAACATAATTACTCACTGATTTATTTGGACTTATGTCTACGGGACATACAGGCAAGTAGATAATGGAGTTGTTAAAACATATCTGGTAACCTGCCCGTCACAAATTCAATCCCTGGGTCAGGTAATGAAAAAAAATCCCTTGATTCGTGGCCATAAAATCATTAATTCGTGATATCTTTTTTAAAGCAATAGGTTGCTCTTAATCCTTATGCTTTGTGTAACACAATTGTACATCATGCATAGGATGTATTTTCACCAAAAAATTCAGCCTTCAAAACTCCACACTAGTATCGACGGTCCTTTAACAAACTTTCAAGTTTCCTACTTTTGGTCTTCTGAACTTCCACTAAGGAAATACAATCCCAATAAGTTATATCAAGCAGATAGGACAGCAGCTGGTCAAAAGATCAGCTTTATGACTGAATAGTTTAAGACAATTTTTGACATTGATGTCTGTTTCATTTAAGGTCAATGTATATACATATGTCTAATAGATGCGGCGACTTTGTTCCAGCCGAAGAGACATCATCTTTTATAAGAAAAAGTACTCCGCCTTTCCTAACAGCATGCATGCAAACTGAACACAGATTATCTCAGTCAGAGCTTTGAACACGTTTTGCCAATTTCAATTCCTATGCTGCTAACTGCCTGGACACGCCTCACATTTTTTCAGAAATAAATGTTTACCTTCAATACACACATGCCTACAATTGGGGAGTTTCCGGATTTTTGGAGTCAAGTAAAAAGATGTTCCTTTTTGTAGTTTAATGTAAAAACTGCCATTTCCAGCCAGAGGAAGTTACTCATAGAGAATAATATTATGCCCTCAAGGTCCAGCAGATTGTGTGTAAGCATCTCTTGGCACAAGACAATTGCTAGCTTCATATTAACAGACATTGGTAGAGAATCTTTAATGTTTATAAAACCTGAAAAAATGAAGTTGTTCGGGATTAAAAACAGACAAAAATTTGTGAAAATTATTTTTATATGAAAATGGGACTAAAATGGAGTTCAGAATCAGGTTTTTTTTTCTTTTTAAAAAGTTTAAATCTATCCTCAATATAGTAACATGAAGAAAAAAGAAAAAAATACCCACCCCAATTTTTTTGTTACTAGTACCACTTTAGAGACAAGTCATTTGCTCCTGCTATAAAACTCAATCTGAAAGAAATGAAGTTCAGATAGCCAAAAAAGCGAACAGAATTAAATTGGGTTTGTTTCTAACTAAAAAAATTCAATTCCACCACCATGTCCTTCTCTAACTACATATGCTATCTCGCAAACTTGAAGTCTTATAAGAACTTATCTTCAAATTTTCCCCCATTCACATGGATATGTTTGTCAGACAGTAACCGCTGACATACAATCTGCCTGCTGATTGTATGTTTAAATCTTGGTTTTAATCACGGAGAGTTTTAAATATCTCCTTTCACTTGGATTTATGCACACAAACATACTTAAAAAAAAAACATCTAATATACATATATATACACACACACACATCACAATTCTAAAAGATAAAATTGAGGGAAAAATACAACGAAATATATGAAACAATGTTTTATTTTTCAATAAATCAACCTTTCAAAAGGTTCAGCAGCACAAAAGTAAAAAAAAATTTTTTTTAAATTGTAGGTTTTGAAATCAACTGCCAGTTAAAAACTCGAGAAATCAGACAGGATTGGGAGAGGGGAGTAAACAAACGGTTACTTTTTTGTGCTTGCTTAGTGTACATTTTACAGCAAAATTGTTACAAGGTGGAGCATATCACAGAATCAAGTTCCAGGTTGAAATTGAACTGCAATTCATAATAAAGAAGACTGCCTTTTTCACTTATGAAAATTCACCTCCATGACCTTGAGAAGAAACAAAAACAAAATGGAAGACCAAACAAAACAGATTTGGCTGTATCAATTTACTACAAATGTTATAAAATTGAATGAAAGGTAATCAAAAAAGACAATTATAGCAATCAAAAACTTTAAATGAGTTGTAATGATACCGTGGTATGATGCAAAATTAATAATGGTTATCAAGATTACAAATCATATTTATACAAGTTGCAAGAATCTTGCTCAATTTTTATTCAATGGGATTATTTTAATGTTCATATTTTTTTAATTTCAGATTAATCATTGTTTCTGATATTTGTGGCTGAGTGAAGATTTGCAGAACAACCTATGCATGAATGCATTTTCAAAAAGTGAAAAGGTTGCTGCACAGGGACGTTTCCACTCTCCAAGGTCGTTTTCCAGTTTACAATGAGATGTCATGATTAGCGGCCTTTTGGCTTCAGGTTAATAGTGTCATTGACACTATTAGTTTATTTTTAATAAAGAGCAAAAATATAATCTTCATTTCCAGAATCAAGAAGAAAAAAAATCATGCATATATCAGCATTAATCCTTCATTAATACGTTTGACAGAAGGTCTCAGTTAATTTTTGGAAATAACTTTTCCACGTTTCTATCTGAGAGAACATTTATTACGACTAAAATAAAGGACCCATAACTGAATGAGATCTTCAATACAGTACAGGGGTTTTTTATATATTGAACAACTGATTGACTTATTGAGTAGAGGAAATCTTTTGCGTGTAGTGTTGTGAAAGAATCATAATCCACATAATTGAAATTTGAAATAAAAAATAGTTGCCAACTATGTATGCCTTGGATCTTGATGATGGCCAAATGACTATCCAAAATTACTTGCTTAAAAAAACTTTTGTACAATTTTTACATTGCCTTCCCTATTTCAATACAAATGAATATAGGTTAGTGTAAGTAAGAAGAAATGAAAGAAAATAACTCATCTGGGGCCTTTATTCAAAAATATATACAGAGTGACCAGGGGTAGTTAGACCCAGAGGTATGACAGACTGCAAGCTTTCTTTAGAAGCCTGAAGGGGTTTCCAGTCAATTTGGTCACTTGTTCACCTGTTTCCTGAACAAGAAATTTGGTACCCATATTTGGCAGACTGGTGAGGTGAAGGCTAAAAAAACTGATTTTGATCATAGAAAGTAAACTTTAAAACTTATTCAGATCAGGTTTCAGGGCTAGTGAATGGTATCAGCCAGACATGGATAACTGTGAGCAAACCAGTATATCATAGGTATCACTGGGGAGTAAGTAATGCTTTTACTCTTTTTTGTGACAGAGGTAAATTGTCTCCACAAAATGAATTCGTCTGTGCTGAGGCAAGTTGGTCCCCATTTCATTTAGTCATGCAGTGTCAAAATGTACTTGGGTTTTATTCCATTGGTTGATAATTAAAGAGGCATTCAGATAAAGACTTCTGTTCCTTTTTAGGAATTATTTTCTTAGCCATAAAGAGTCAAATTAATGCCAAAGTATTCTCTTTTCTGGTTGTGTATGATCGATCGATCACATTCTTTGGTCATAAGGAAGATGAAGATTAGTTATTCACAAGTCATGGTTTAAAGTAATGTGAAATATACCCCATACAGAAATCTTGACACTGTTAACATCATGACAGAATATTTCTTATTTTCTGGATTTCTTTTGGGTGGTGGTTGCATGTGTGTGAGAGGGGGGGGGGCACAAATAGAAATTGTACTGCTCAGCATTGTTGTGAATCCTCTTCTGCTTATTAAGGGACAAGTTGGTGTCTCTGTCATTATTTAGCTATGGGCCAAACTGAGTTATGTAACAACAGTTTTGCCATTTATTGATAACACAAATTTAGGCAAGATACTGACGTTCAGTTTTAATTGTGAATGATTATATTTGTATATGTATATGTATACAGTGGAAGAGCTTCATTAGCATGAGAAAAAAAAAAAAGAAAAAAGACCCCCTCCCGAAAAACAAAACTAACTCAAAACAGACAAAATAAAAAAAAAAAACAATCTCTCCTTGATTTGTTCACTTAAATGACCTTCAAATTTCCTGAGTTTTTCTGCACAGCATTTGAGTAAATCAAAGATTCAATCTATCAAGATTGAGAGTTCATTACTTCAGAATGTGTGAATTACCACCAAAATGTAGCAGTATCTGCAAATATGTATCACTTGAATGTTGTACACTTATATAGTAAAAAGACAAAATTGTAGTTAGTATATTTGCACAAATACATTTTCTGCACACTAACTCAAAATATACACATACATGAGATGCTACCCAAAAGTTCAAGGAATCTCATCACAAAAAAATAATTATTTACATTGACTCTTAGCTTTCACTGTCTCCTTAGATGTAGCCTCCTTCGTGGTCTAATCCCCCAAAGCTTTGGGTAGCACCTTATACACACATGTATAATCATTTGAACACAGTATATAAGCACACTTATCAGTATACTAATGAACTCCCAGTTGCTTCTAAAAAGAAAAGCAAGCTCTAGAAAAAGGCGCTGCTCTTTAGAGATTTACCAAGCTTAGTGAAATTAAAATTAAGCCTGAACATCTGGAACTTACTTATACGAAAAGCTGAGAAGTTGCTAGCATTATGTCATTATCATCATTAAAAATCATATGGAATTATTAGATCTGTTATTTCTGGGTTATGGTAAAATGCGAAAAATGCTTGAAATATCATTTATTACCATCAAAAATTGCTTTAATCAATGAATAACCCTTGCTTCATATATTTTACAGATATTTATTTTCCTTGGCTTGCTTAATACCATTTGATTTTTACAGGGAAAAATTCAATACTCAACTTCAACAGCAAATTTTTATTTTATTTAAATACCCTCATCTCTCAAGGCCATTAACTGCTTAATTCATCTCCTAATTGACAGAAGAACTCTTCTGTGAAGGAAATTAAGTTTGTTAAAATTAATATGACAGAATTTAAGAAAATCCACCTGAGGCTGAAAGGGGAGGGGGTGACTTAGATCAGTAGTTATTCCCTTTGATATCAATTCAATTTTTTAAAAAGAATCCAGGAGTTATTTAGCCAGAGAAGGAAAAGAATGCGAAAGAAAGAGTCATTAGCAATCTAAGCTATCAGGGCAGGGCTTGTTCATGCTGCCAGCAAGTCAGTAAGGAAAATAAGAGCAGACTTAATCATGGTTCCATTCTGTACAGAAATTATTACTACTACTGTGATTTTTTTTGTAATTGCCAGATGGTTTTTTCAATTCAAATAGCAAAAAGCAAATAATCAAAATACAAACTGTAACTACCTGTAAACAATGTGCTCTCTCAAAAAGATTAACCCATTCATTGTGGCAGGTAGCAAGGACTAATTGTGATTCATTGCAAGAAAAAAAGAACTGAATTGTCATCAATCAAAATTGTATTGAGTTAGCCATAAAACTACAATTATGGAAATTTCAGTCAGTTGCAGTTAATGAGTTAAACACTGATTGACCAATTTAACAATTTGAAAACCAATAATGTCACAGTTGTTTTGACTGGAAACGTCCTCTTTTGGATTTTCAACCTTTCAGACAAAAATTCATCATCAAATATTTGAATAGGCTCAAAATAAAGAAGAGTTATAGTTGTCTTGACTAAGACATCTGTGATTGCAGTCAACAATTGAAAATTTTTTATCCCTTCAGAAAATCCTTTGAAAATGTTTAGGTTCACAAATGAGTACCACCCAGCCTATAGTGTGCCCCAACTTTCTACAAAAGATTTTCAAAAATCCTTCAGTCAACAAAAAAATACCATGTATGTCGGCGTATAAGACACGTTTCATTTTTCAAAAATTATGCGATCATTACACTGCAATTTACATACAGTAATATTGCAACAGTCTAGTAATTAAGGGAAAAGCAATTAAAAAAACTCATTACAAATAAAAGCAGAATAAAATCAAATCAATAAAAATTCAATCCTTAACCTGAAAGTACTGTCTCGAGTTCAAACCCGCATTAAGACATAAAACATTCAAAAAATTCAGAATTGGCAGTAAAAATATACTCGTGTGCAGTCAATTTTGATATAATTTAATAGTATTTTGACAAATTTGAATGCATTTCAAACAAATTTACTAGCATTTCAATTTTTTTTTCACAAGTTTCAAATTTTCTAATGAACTTGAATGAATTAAAGAAAAAAAAAAAAAAAAAAATTGTGGCTTTTAATGAATTTTTGTGAATCATCTATACATTGTTTTTTCAAATGGATTTTTATAAGTTCTCAGGTTTTTAGAGTTGTGTGTGGCCAGAAAAAGGTTTTAATGGGATATTGCCAGTTCCCTAATAATTTTCGATGTCTCACCTCCAAAAAATTTCAAATATCTTTATTTGTTTTAGAATATTTTACAGGCACCCCATAAATTATTTGTAGGTAAACTTTTCCAATCACTTCGATACATTACTAAAGGGGTTTAGAGAACCCAATAGATTTTTCGTACATAATCGAAACATCTTTTGAATAAATTTTTCATTTTGAAAGTCCTTTCTTTTTATAGATTATCACTGTACATTTTGAAGAAAAGTTTTGCATTGTGTAAACTAAAGTTTATAAAAATTAAAAATATATTTTTTCTATATCAGTTTTTGGTTTTGTGTCAAATGATTTATGAGAGTCTGAAAGAGGAAAAACACAAATGGAGGCTAAGGTTCAATCCTATCAAAATCCGAGTGGATGTGCAGCTGTTGTGGATCCATATTCCACAATATCACGTGAGATTGTAGCCATTTTCTGGAAATTCTTCAACTTTTGTTGGTCCTTGGCAATTTTCAAATACTCCTTCACTCGGTCATGAGCCTAGAAAAAAAAAAAAAATAAATAAATAAATAAAATAAAAAATAAATAAAAACATACATACATAAAATGAAAAAGATGAGAACAAAAATTACATAGATACTAAAAAATTGAATTATTTTTTTACCAAGTAAAAAATAAAAAAAATTGATAAATAAATGAAAAATGAATTGTGAAAAATTCCTTTAAAATAGCAGAGTAGATGAACAAGACATGATGAAAAAAAAAAAATGACTAGATTTGATGAAAATGGCCTCCTTATATGAAATTTGTTTGGAAAGAAAAGAAATTCTACCAACCTCTAAACAGAAAACATTGCAGAGAAGACTTTCATGGGCGGCTGAAGGCAACTTTTGTTCAAGTGAGCGAGACGTTCGGGACAGTGTACTGACCATTCCATAAATTTCAATGGCTGAATCTGCAACTCGATTCAAAATAAACTGCTCCTCTGCAAAAAAAGTAGCAAAGTATTTTCAATCATTAGTGAAGAAAAAAAAAAACAAAAAAAACACATCAAAATAAAGAGGAGTTGCTTATTGTGATCACTTTGGGACAAAATCTCTTGGATAATAATAACCAGCTGATGATATTAAGCAAAAGAGATGAAAATTGATTAAAATTCATTGTCATAAACAACTTGAAAAATTGATAATTTTCAATAAAGCATTTGGTACTATCTGATTAAAAACAGTAACTGTTTCATAACCTTATCCCTGATTATAATAAACAGCTTCTGATATACTGAGCCAAGTTTATGTTAATGAATCTTTGACAAAATGAAACAACTAAATAAAATCAAAAGAAATGTTTATATACAATCATCAAATGAGCTGGGGTTGTTTTATAACATCATTTATTATACAATAGTATTTAACAATCTAATCATCATTTTTATGCATTTTGTATAATTTCCAGTAAATAAGTTTTGTTTTTTAACATTAATATTTTCATTAGCAAAATAGTTACTGCAATTGGAAAAATCCATTGTTATAGACAGAAATAAGCAGAAAAGAAACAAAAAAACTTTGATCATAATGTTTATACACTCACAAGTAAGCTGATGATCAAAATAAGATATTCTTACTTACCAACTATCTTTTTACCATGTTTCATCAGCAGAGACTCAACTATTTCCCCAAATAAACCAATGCATTTGGCTGCCTGCATAAAACAAATGAAAAAACTTCATCAACACAGCCGAATTGAATAAACCAAGTAAATCAATATGCTCAAACATACAGATAAATTCAATGTGACCATGTCCACTCTTCAAAGGTAGAAAAATAATAATTGTAATAATAGATGTCCAGAGGTCAATTTCAAACTAAACAAAATCCAGTCATTAAGCAATATTAAATTTCAGCAAAATCTTTACTTTCACTACTGATCAAATTGAACTCTGTACAATAATGAAATCTTTTCAGATCTTACCTTGTCTGCAGACTCAGCCAGATCTGGATGGACGTGTTCTTTTAAAGATGGACCACTTGACAAGCCAACTATCCTAAAAACAAGAGTTCAATATAACGGTTAGCATTTGAAATATCGTTTTGTAAGGAAGCACAATAAACTAAAGACTAAAAGATTGACCATTCACAAACACTGGCTCATAGTACTGTGAGAAAGGTAGGAGTCAAATCCCTCTGTATCCTATTAATTACCTCAATATAGTTCTATCTTGTCAATGGCATGACAGAAAGAAAGACAAGCATGAAAAGGTATGCAGGTATTTTACTTTCTACTTGTATATTCAAAAGTTACAAATCCTTTGCTCGAACAAAAAAGTAAGATAAAAATCTTACAATATAGGGAGAGCACCAGTGACACCTGTTGTCATTAGGGCTGGTGATTGCATTAATTTCAAGTAACATTACAAAATGGTTTCCTTGAATTTTTCATTACAAACTTGATGAGGTGATGGAATATCAATGGGGTAGCTGAACATATAGCCAGCCTAACATAATATACACAGTGTATGTTGGTTGGTCCGTCTGTCATAAAAGAGAAATAATTTTCATATTTTCACGTAAGAGTTATTTCCCTTAGAAGAATCTCGTAGTCATTTGTAAAAAGATGATAGTTCACAATATTTAAATTCTGTGACAATTTCTTGATTGAAATAGTTTCCCACCTTTATATTTTGAGCTTTTACCTACATGCAAAATTACTTAAATATTGCCAGCTTTTTTTTATGGCAAGGGTAAACTAATACCTAAATGGAGCATAGTCTTTAAAACATTATGTTCTTTGATTGAAGGAAAAAGTAACAAAAACGAAATCATAAAATATACCTTTTAGCACGTGTAGTACCAGCACCAACAAGGAGGCCTAAATTAGCAGTTGGATTCTTGAGGGCTTTTTGCAATTCTCGCAAGTGAGAGCCAGCATACTAAAAACGAAAGATTGATATGGTTTATTATAAAAAAAAAAAAAATTCAATTGCAATTGGGCTGTGAAGAGAGAATATACATTATTGCATTGTAAAAAAAAAAAAAGAGTGCCAGATTTTGCCCAGGACATAGTACAAAATACAAAGTTGTTTTATTTTTTCTGAATGTTCTTGTTGTGTAGCTCCTAGCATTCCTTGAGTGTCTGCTGTGCCTTAGAATGTCATTGAATCTCGTTCTGAGAGGACATGTGCATCAACTCATACGTGTTAATCCAAAGCCTGTGTCACTGTGTTCTTTGAAATTGTTTTTTTGACTTCTTAACTTCTGAATATCCCATTGATATTACAAAACAAAATTGACATCCAAGGTGGAAATGTGGAGAAAAGAAAGGCTGTTTTCTTCTGGAGAAAGCTATTGCTAAATTTTTTGTAATAATTCTACTTTTATGGAAGTTACAGGTGAAACAAGTACATAATGGTGTTCCAGTTGCAATAGTAGTGAAAAACCAACCTCTACCTGGCTAACCTTTGACAAGTTGATATGATGGATATCTTGAAAAAGTTCACCCATACAATCCATGAAGATCATAGTCAGACCATTGATGAGACATCTAGAGGTGATTGGTCTGTTTTAGTGTTCATATTGTACCAAACGAGTTTCAATTAAATCAAATATAGATAGGCTTTTGAAAAGCCAAAAGAGGATTATGGTCAGTAAGTGTTGCCCAAAATGGATATAAATTGTAATAGGCAGAAATATTCAAACTTCACAAAGTTTATAAAACCGAAGATAATGTAATGATTAGTTTATAAAGAATATTTAATATACATGTTTTCCTTATTGTCACACCTTCCAGTTCACGTACCACATACAATTTAGGAGTAAGTACCCCTTCATATACAACTTGTCTGAATTTTGTAGGATAAGGTGTTTCTACAAATATGTGTACGGAATGGGGTGGGGGTGGGAGGGGGTGCATTACTGTCCATGTCCCCAAAGGAAGAAATAGTATCAATGAAAGCCGTGGGCAGAAGCAACATCCGAATTGTTGATTTACCTGGATTCCTGTTAAAGCAACAAATAAACGCAAAATATCATTGGTCCCTTCAAAGATCCTGAAGATTCGCAAATCCCTAACCACTCTTTCCAATCCATAGTCCTGCAAAGAGATACATGATCATAATTATTTCACGTCATTTTGATAATTATATTGGTCTTCTACCAATATTCAAAGAAATATGAACATATACTTCTACAAAAACAAGGTGTTACCCAAAAGTTTGAGTGGTTTGAATACATTAATTGATCTGTTCATCTATCAAATTTTCCAGAATTCCCTCTGTCTTGCTGGACATCTTGACATATCGCTCAAAACCACCATGAAATGAAAGCTCTTATTTCCTATCAATTTTATTTTATTTTTTTTGAGGAATTCATTTTGCACCTTGAATTTTCTGAACTTTTGGATAGCATTTCATATATACCCATGATGATGGCCATCCCATTACTTTACCTGGTCATCCTGGTTCATTCCACAATGCCCATGTGCTCTAAGGTGGCTTTTAAAACCAGCTGGTGACCTTAAAGGTCCAAAGCACACACAGCAGATAAAAGTCAAACTGCTCACAGGATCAACTGAATCTGTCTGTAAAGTTGCAGTCTTGAGCACTTTCTATCCAGAGCCTGTCTTACACATTTTGTCACATACTATACAAGTTGTATTGTCAAGAAAAAAAGATTGTTATATGCAGTCTTTTTCTGCAGATTTCCGTGTGATCTCAAGTGATATAAACATTCACTAAAAACATTTAAACATGATCATTATGAAATAATCAAATCAGATCAAGCCTCATTGACCAAAACATTCAACCAAATTTATCATTCTTCATTACACATTCAGTTAAATCCTTTCACTCAATGAACCACTGTGAATTCTTGGTGTCACAACACTTATCATGAGTCTAAATCAGAGTTAGTCTTTTCTACATAAGATTACATAAGTAGCTCCAATAACATAATACTTTCTGTTCATTACAAGAATCAACATCTACAGAAACATAATGCTCTAATGAGTGCTAAAACTAACAAGTCTTGCTCCACTAGTAACAAGAAACCCTAAAGCAACAGATCTGAGCTGTGAGCACAGGGCTATCACAAATATAATTACTACTTTACCCATAGTGTCAAAAATAATAGCAGTATTTAAATAAATTTGCATTTGCACTTCAAAAAAAAAAAAAAAAAAAAAAAAAGTTTCTTGTTAATGCCAAACCAGAATGAACCTGGATTTTTAATGCATTTGCTAAAAAAAAAAAAAAAAAAAAAAAAAAAAAGTAAAAGTAATGGAGACTATTCTATAATTAGCATTTAATAGCCATCTCTCTAGACAAATGTGACAGAAAAAAAATGTAGACTATCACGTGACATATCATTCAAATAGATTATAATACCAATGTTGCCAAGTAGAAACAAAACTCTAAATAGCTTGAGAAGAAAAGGTCATTGGAAACTTACCTTCATGTAACCCAATCCACCCAAAATCTGAACAGCTTCATCAGCACAATACCATGCTGCTTCCTAGCAGGAAAGAAAGATGTAATAAGAATTGTGATAGAAATGTCATTCAATGACACGGTGCTTCAAGTTTTCTACATGACATTTGCAAAAATATAAGTATCAGCAGCAGTCGAAAGTACACTAGTGTGGTTTTCAACTCATAAGAGGAAGAAAATGCTATAGAAAGAAAAAATATAGATAATTACTTAGTTTTGACAAGAACACTATCATGAAGAAATCAGTAAGGATTGAACTCACTTCTCAGTAGAAATTATCTGCAAGAAGAGCTCGCTAACCATTAGCCATACCCTAGACTGCCTATAATTATTTGCAAAGCTTAGCTAGGTTTAGTTTTGATACGTGCCAACAACCCAAGGTATTCAGAGAGGATTGAACTCACTACTCAGTAGTAATTATTAAAAGGATAAGCTTTTAACCCAACCTGAAGTTCTAAAACTTGAGAAAAGAACAAATAGTCAAACTTACATAATTTATGGCAGTGCTATAAGTTACAAGTAGTGTCACTAGCAGATTCACAAAAACCTACAATTATTTTTATAATATCATACTGGGTTTACTCAATTAGCCAGTTATCTTGCTAGTAGCATTCACTTTGAGTGTGTGCTGAAGACTGAAAATTATAGGAATAATCTTTGATGAAATTTTGTATGACTGGATGGTATTGTTGATAAAAATGTATCATAATTCAAAATTTTAAATATAGACAGAAATTTGTCTTGTATTTGTCAATGGATATTTTGATTTGAAGAACATTTCTGCAAATTTTTCTTACAAAATACTCTTCTTATAGATAAATACATTCACAAATAGTCAAGTACTGAAATTTTTATTGAAATCTGATGATTAGCTGATTTTTGGTAGATTTTTTAGATCTTAGCGTAGTTTGCCTGTCACTGTAGTCAAAAGTGAATACTCACGCACTACGGATTCCTATTGTGACAGACATTTTGGAATAAAATGTAGTAAAATATAAAATTCATCTCAACACAAATTAAACTATCTTCAGATTAGCCTTTAATTACTGTGCTATTTGATTTTTGGGAAGAAAAATTGTTAGTGCATAAATTAAAAATGTTCTAATCGTGATGGTGTTCATCAAGGGTTTCCTCTACTTAGGAGAAAGAAAACATTTACTTACTGAGGCATAAATCTTGCTAATGGCTGCTTCTATCTGAAATTCTTTCGACCCTTGGTCCATGTTTGCTGAAACCATGTAAGCCATTGACTGAAATTACAAAAACATAAATATAAAGATTATTTATTAATTTTTGACTGTTTTTTTCCCCTTCATTTTCTTTGTTTTTATTGCAATTTTCAGATTGTTGTTACATCATGACTGGTGCAGAAGCAGCATGGGTCAGAAAATAAAAAATAAAGAATGAGCTTCTGATGAGACTTTAACTTACATCCTCTATCCTTGGGAGCTTGTCTGGGACAAGACCTAAAAGATTAGACTACAAAAACCAGCTGATGTCAAAATCTAGTCACTTAACTATTATTTTTATTATCTGATCTTAAGTCTAAGCCAAATTGTTTGTTTCCACCTAGTAGTAGTAGTCATAATAGTCTTAGGTTCTCCAAATTTCTTAGATAAAGCATTGTAATTATCAATTTTTGACTAATTTTTCCTTCCATCAAGAAGGTAAGAAGATTTTAAGACACAAAACTAATCCATGTTTGCATAACATTCAGATAAAAACAGACAGTCAATGATGATTAGAAGGGGAAAGGGAGGAGATGAAAAGATACAGGCAAATGGATAATACTATTCATAAACACCAGTGGAATTTCCACAGGTTCAGCTAGTTAAAATTACAGATGAAAATATGGAAATTCATATTTTCAGTTGAATACAAAGAAAATTGTGAAGGTCCAAGGTCAACTATGTTTTACCTGGGTTAGAACATTAGACTGATAGCCATAAGACATAACATGACTTGAGGTTTAGTCTCATATGTTAGGCATGTTAGAGTAATTACCACATCCAAACAGAAAGCTTCAAAAAGCCCAGAAAAAGATATTAGCAAAATCATCTTCAATCCCATAGTGAGGAGGAAGGAAGCTCACCTCTGTCACATACTGGACCATGGACATTCTCGCTATCTTTTCCTGGATGGATCCAAAACTGTCAATTCGTCGACCAAACTGAGTTCTTTGTCCAGCGTGAGCAGCCTGAAAGAAATAAAAATGACCGTAAGAGTGTGTGTGTGTGCGCACACGCGCATATACTTAGACACACACACATATATATATATATATATATATATATATTATATATGTGTGTGATACTTCTTGGAATTCAAGGAATCAAATAGCTACTTCAAAGGAAGAAAAAAACAAAACAAAAACACCCTGGGAAAAATTAAGTCACTTCATGGATGAATAAATTGATCAGTCTCTTGAATATTTGAGTATATCTTGGCACCCCTGGTCACATTTTTGGGGCTACCTCCTTGAAAATTTGCATGAGTACACCACTACACAACATTTTTTTAAAATCTTTTTTTCCAAATAAGTGCCTTTAGGGGTTTCAATGATCATTTTGGACAAACAATACCCGAATCTTGAACCAATATTTTTTCTTTAATAATTTCAGATAAAAGATTCATCCCCCCCCCCCCAGATAATTGGTTCTGGTACATATGTGGACTACAATGATTAGTACAGAAATTGCATATTTTTGAACAAAAAATACAAGCACCGAAATTCGGTTGAAGGAGGAGTGAGAATCTCAGCAGACTAAACGAAAGAAAGATAGTAAGTGATTATTCGTTAATCCCCCCCCCCCACATGATGATTGAATGATGAGAGAATTCCAATGTGGTTATTTTAAAAGTTTCATGTTGGGCATTTTGTCCCAAAGTGGAATAGCAAAGGATAGTTTTCCATTGCAGAAGAAACAGTAATAGATCTGTAGATAACAAGGGAACTGGTAATAACGGAGTCAATGTATCTGGGGACAGTTTTGAAGTTATACACATTGTTAGAATGTAAATAATTATATACAAAAATGCATTTTAATGTATTACTCATATAAAATACTTACTGCAGCTGTTATACAACTTTTCATAGTTCCTGAAAGACAGGCAGCCATTCCAAACCTTCCATTGTTAAGAATGTTCATGGCAACTTTGAAGCCCTCACCAATTTCTGTAGTGGAAAAAAAAAAAAAAATTGTCGTAGTTCAAGTTTGAAAAAAAAATTTTGAAAATTAATAATCTTTAAAAAGTTAAACATACAGAACGTAGAAAACTGGCGATTGGTACAAATTCAATTACAATTCCTAATTTAGTACACCTTATATTTGATAATCAATTTTAATAAATATACAGGATTTAATGCAGTGTTAAGACTAATATCCTGTATCTTGAAAGAAACACTGTATGAATAACAAATTTTGTAGATAAAGATAAATATATTTGAATAGAGTGACATTTTTTTTATAGGTTGAATTGAGTGTATTAATCAAATTTCCTTTACAGATATGAAACATTAAAGTAAATTCAAGTTCAATGACAAATTTCAAAAATCAAAATATAAGCTACAATACCTCCAAGGACATTTTCTTTGGGGATTTTGACATTGTCAAAATAAACTTCTGCAGTATTAGATGCTTTAATTCCCATCTTTTTCTCTGGAACACCACTGGTAAAAAAAGAAGATACTATACATATATATATATAAGATGAAAATTTCAGTTGATAATAAAAAGAGTGAAAAATTAAAAAAATATGTAAATATTACACTGTGTCCAATGTACTGGTATCATGATCAGGGAACTGTCTATCAAAACTCAATATGGACTGTTCAATCTAGAGTTATGGAGAGTTTTAATGAGTGGTATTCCCCCAAATACCTTCGTAAACCAAAAGTCTTATCCAATACTGTAGAGACAAATATCTCTAACTTCATGTTTTAAAACTCCCCAATATCTCCAACATACGGGCTGCAAATTTGTGGAAAAGGGTGACTAGACCCCAGGATGAACATAGATCTCTGGCAACCTCTGAAGATCATTTGTGGCATTTCTAACTCCAAGTGAGACTGATACATATCCAAATTTGTGTCCAGGCCTGACGGTGGGTGGGTGGGCCGTGGCATGAGCAAACCCCACCCTAAACTCAATTTATTGAAATATATAATCAGCTTCCCTCCATTGTATTGTGAAGTATTTTTTTTGTGTGCAGGTCTGATGTTGGGGTTTGGAGGATTCCAAGTTTACAAAAAGAAAAAAGAAATAAAGGTCACCGCTGAATACATCATTCAAGAGACCAGGAGTGAGGCATTTTTTCCCCCTTTGACATAAAATAGGTCCTGAATTCTAAAATGAGATAAAAGTTCCAAATAATATTGATTGCAAAGAAACAATTTCACAATAGTAGCTCAGCTATGGCCAGTGATAGGTAGAAAAGATTCTATTTTCCATTCCCTAGATGATCATAGAAATGTATCAAGTCAGGGAGACTGGGTCTTATATCTTCTAATCCAATACATTTTGAACTAGAAAGCATTCAGAGGGTACATATTTTTGTTCAGGTTTGCCAGAGAAATAATACAGACTTACCCAACACAGGCATAGGAATAGCATCGAATTTGGAAATAAAATATCTGGAGGCAAAGTTACTTAACCAGCATCAAAGCTTGTATCACTATTCAAGGCTGGTATTGAACCTCTGCCTCTAGATTTGCTCAATTTTTTAATTTAATGCTATTCCAAAGTCTGCGTCGAGTAAATATTGAAGATACAGTTCGGATTATTTCCCTTGTAGCCAATTCTGGTGACCCTGCCTCTGCAAAGGTCACTAAAAATGGAATGAAAATGTTCAAAGACGCAGGGGAGATAACTAAGTTTTGATTTTTTTTTTCATAATCCCAACACAAGAGACTGAAACAGATACAAACTGTGCAAGGCAGAAAAATGAGAAAATGGACAAACAGCTGAGGGGAAAACTAAAGATAGATAATGACAGCTGGGGATGGTTGGAGACAAAGATGGCCGGAGATGGTTAGAGACAAAAACGAAGACAGTTAAATCAGGAGAGAAATAGGGAGAGCAAACCGATACACAGAAATAGATTGAAAGAGAGCAATACAGGTCTTGGTAGAATAGAAACTGTCATGTCACCAACATCTTTTGGAAGCATGCAGTGTTGAAGTGATCAATAAGAAAATTAGAAAAAAAAACAAAAAAAACCGAGTGATCAATGAATAAATAGATTCTCGCCTTTTGTCAGTCACTAAAAGTCAGAATTTGAAAAAACACAAGCTATATCGTCAGTTTTGGTTGATGGTATCTAATATACATTAACTGTATGTTATATTATTAGTATATATAAAAAAAAGAATGTTTATCTCATGCGAGACTTACTGAGTCACTCCACCAAAGCTCCGTTCCACAATGAAAGCAGTCACTTTGTCTTTCTCAGTTCCCAGCTTTTCATCATGGACTCGTGTCTGAAAATGAATGATAAACCTTGCAATAAACTCTAAATGACATGTGTGAACAGCATCATCAAAAAAGCTACCCTTCTTAACAAATATGCTTTATATGGATATCTCAAAGACAATAATCACAAGTAGTTTCAGCAAAAAAGAAAGGAATTGCTGCACAATAGTAAAATAATAAGAGATTAAATGATGTCAACAGTTTCTGGTTGATTCTAGTATTTACATCCATATTAGAGAAAGGATAACAATTTGAACTCTTAAGACAATACATCCTTTGAACAGATATGTAATGTATTTTATATGAAATCTTTCATATAACATTTGAGGAGCTTGGAACCACAAGGTACATTCTGCCAATCAGAAAAATGTGTCTTAAGTAAAAATGCCATAATTTTGAAACTACTGAACTGCACATATTCCATCTATGTTTTTTGTGTAGCAAATAGTTTCAACAGATAAACTGAGGCATTTTGAAGAAATCTTTTTAAAATATGTTCAACCATAACTGCATAAATGGGAATTTCAAACATTTAATGAACACCACCAAATCCATCTGACTAGCTCTCCAGATACAGTAGGCTTTAAAGCTAATAGTGATTTACTTCTCCATCTTGAATTTGAGATATCAAATACAGCTATTATTAGCAGCCAAATATATTTTTGGGGACCCTCTTTATTCGCATATCAAATCAAAATTTTGTAGTCACATTATAACAAAGAAAGAAAAAAAAAAAAAAATGAAGCAATTTCTGAATATCCGGTTTACAAATCAGAGATATTTGAAGATTCTAAAAACTCTTTCTAATAAATGACCCCCCCCCCCAAACAAAACAAAACTCACTTGTGCAAAGACTGTGAATACTTCGGCTAGTCCTCCATTACTAATCCAAATTTTGCTGCCATTCAAAATGTAATGAGATCCATCCTCAGATAGTTCAGCTCGAGTACGAATAGACTGCAAAAGAAATGAAATAATAGTTTTCAAGTTGGTTGAATTTTTCAGATGAAGCAATATAACTATTTTTCTACTAGCTTATTTTTGTAGTTTTTTTTCATCATCATAGAACTCAGCTAGTTTTACATTCTACAATCATTAAGTGACATAGGGAGAAAATAAAAAGTAACCTTCAATGAGATTTGAACTTGTGTTATATATCGTTCGGAGACAGAAGATGCTTCACTGATTATGACCAACTTGCTATGCAAAGTCAAGTATAGATTTAAATCCAAATAAAAAATATGATACCTATACTACACAAGTATTTAACATCAGCCTTCTATGTAATAGATCTTCCACAAGGATTAGTGTCAATTTTCTTTCCTTATGAACATAGTGGCACAATAACTAGAGGGAACTGCTTATTGTGATCACTTTGGGACAGGGTCTTTTAGATAGCAAGAAGCGGATGATTACATCAAGCAGACGATATAGAAATTTGAACAATTTACATTCATTAATACAAATTCATTGTTATTCTATTAAATTCATGGATATAAACAACTTACATAATGAAAAATTGATACGATTAATATAAATATCCCAATGGAATTATCCATGTTGACATAAACTTTAGATAAAAACATTGACAGGCAATGAAGATTGGAAGGTCAAAGGGAGAGAATGAGAAAATGCAGGTAAAGAATGACAGAAGAACAGAGGTAGGAGATAATGGATAATCTTAGTTGTCAACACCCATGAAATTTCTTCAGGTTCAGTTGATAATGAAAATGTTCAATTTAAGAAATTCAGACAACCTATGGCATATAAATTTCATCAGAGGCTAAATCTTTACTTCTAATCCATGTTGCTCAACAGCTTTAGATGTAGAAATGACCTAAGTATTGTGATAGAAGGCAAAAGAAAAACTAATGAATGAAAAAAAAAAAAAAAATATATATATATATATATATATATATATATATATATACACATACATACATACACAGTACATGTGGTACAAGTCAGGCTAGCAGTATAATATATCAATAATCTAAAGCCACTTCAGAAATGTAATGGATTTATATCATAGAGTGCTCGATACATACAAGTTGTTTTAGAGTAGAGCTCAAAGAGGGCAGAAACATGAGCTAGTTTGTGTAGCGAATCCACAATCTAATATATATATATATATATATATATATATAGGACAATACTTTCGACAATTTCATTAATTATGAGTTGATTCTTTGTTCTGCTTTTTATTTTCTGCCTTCGTAATGATAGTTCTTTGTTTACAACTCCTTGCTGTGAGAAGGTCACAATTTTTCTACGATTTCTTCAAATCAAGATGGGAAATCAGTAACACAATCTTGGATTCCTCTCATGAAAAGGAGGACTAAACAATTGCTTCACAAGAATGATAAAAATGGTTCTTAAAACTTTTTTTCAACGCTTTCGTAATTCAATTTGAAAACAGCATTGACCGGCAAGACCAAAATATTTCCAATAAAAATTCAATTAAGTAACATGTTTGCCAAAGAGAAAGAGCTAATAAATGTATGTATTAATTTTGATTACTATTTACCTTCATGATTTTCTAATCGTTTAAACCCCCCCCCCCCAACGAAAACAATCCAATTCAGGCCGTCACTTTATGGCATCAAGTGATATAATAAAATAAGTTTAAGATCAACTGAAACAAATTTCAGTTCGTCTTTCTACTTTACATTCTATTCTTTCATTAACAAAAAATCCTTTTTATTTGAACCGAGGATTATTTTGTAGCCACATGATCTGTGGTATTAATCAGTAAAAATCTATGTAATATTGAGCAAGATATTTACCTATAAAAATCAATATCCAACTCAGTATTACAGGACTTATTGTTCCTGTGCATGACGTCACAGTTGACCACAATATGATGGCCTTTCAAAATTGATCCAGTTGACAACATTCCTGAAGTCAAATTTTCATTGAACTCAAAACCGACATATTTCCTGAGGAGAGGAAGGTGTCATGAATTTTCTAAAAATGTGAACACTTGGAAAAAAAGAGACAAGTGCCTAAATAATGTTTTTCTTTAGTAACTGATTGAGATCTGGATATGCTGGAAATTGTTAGCTGTGATATCACGCTTGAAAAAGGGACGTAAGTCATGTATTCTTACCCTTTTCTCCTTACAGGCGAACAATGATTTTTTAGCCATACGCGAATATATATTAAGGAAAAAAATTGAAAACGATTTTCAACACCTTTGAGTGATTAAATGCGTGCCATTAGGGAAAAAAAAAACAAAAACAAACTTTTGTTACAAATGAATTTAATTTCAAACATGTTGCAACACTCAAGACAGTTGATAAAATTTGAAAACTTCCTACTTACACTTGCATCAGACCCACTGGAAGGTTCTGTAAGACAAAAGCACGCAATATTTTCTCCAGTGGCCAATGTTGGTAAATATTTCTCTTTTTGTTCAGGATTTCCAAATAAAAGAATTCCTTTAAAACCAATTGACTGAAAATAAAGAAAAATAAACTGTGATAGGCTTCCATAAAAAATTAGGAAGGGGAGGTTTACAACTTTTCTGAGATGCAGCAAAGAGACAAAAGAAATAAAAGAACTCTTTCAAGATTAAACACTTAATACTAATGTAATAAATAGCATAGCACCCATAAAAAAAAAAATGACTGGATTATTTACCTACGGATTAATTACACTAATATATTACAGCATAGACACATTTATTGCAAACAAAAAAGAAAAAAAAAAATGAAGAACAACACACATACCTCAAACAAAATTTAGTTTTATGATGAAATCAATTTCAAAATAATTTTGAAACAATAAGGCCACAGAATTGGGTAAAAGATGTATTTATTTTTTTTTTCAAAATGAAAATTAAAAATATCAAATTTATTCATGAAAAATCCAAAATGCCTATATTAGTTTTCTGTCCTACTATGAAGATATCAAAAGCAGTGGCAGTAGTAGAAGCGATGCTGAGACAGACACATTGCTGCATATTTCAGCATCTGCAAACACAGAGATACAAGCTTTACTTCACTCTCTTTGCTTCAGCATGACAGAAACCAATCAAAAAAGTGACTTCAACTTTTAGATAAAGGTTTCATCCATTTTGTAACATGTTGAAAATTTAAGTACATGCTTACATTGCAAACTACCAGAATTTTAAATACATATTGGTCATCCTTTAGCAATTCACAATAACAAAAAAAAAAAATTTGTGTTAATAATATTATTCTAAATAACTAATATTTTTGACAGATACAATACTAGTAAAATGATAAATATGACAGACATTCAATAGCTATGAATGGAAACAAGAACAATAAAAAATCTATATCAAATTAATTTTAGTAAATCGACTTACAGAATGTTTTGATCTGAGAATCCCTACTTTTTCATGGTCATTGGCACTTTGGTCAACTATTACCCCCCCCCCCACTTCCCATTCAAGTAAGTCGCAACAAAGAGTAATTTAAAAGAATAATTTCAGACATTTCTATCGACATGTTGATTTTTATTAAAAGTCAGTAGTAGTAGTACCTACTACTTATATTAATAGAGAATTACCTCAAAATCACTTTTGAGGAGTGAAAGTCAGTTATTCAATAAAATTTTCAATTTCCATAAAACCAATTCAAATACAGTGACAAAAAGCTAATGCTATAACTAAATTTAAAATAATTTTCATAAACAATACTGAGAAGGAAAATTCAGATCTTAGGTTGCACAATTATATTTCATTTAGCATTTCATATTCCATCCACTTGAAGCCAAAAACATTCATTGCAACTTTCATTTTTACCTGATAATCTTATTCCCCCTTGGACTACCTAGATTCTTCCCCTTGGGGGTAATCCTTCCATAGCTGATTGGGAGCCACTGGTTTAGCTGTTTAAATGTGAGCCTCGAAGGTTTTCTCTCAACTTACCTGATGAGCACCAAGTGTGATTCCAACTCCCAAATCATGAGCACCAACAATTTCTACCAAACGTGCATACATTGTGTTCGTTAAACCAAGACCACCTGAAAAAAAACAAAAGGATATAGTTGACACTAAGCTACTGAAATTTAATCAAACACGTGGCAACTACATTGAATTGAAGAACAAATTATACACATTCAATAATTATAGACATAAGTCAGGCGGCTGCAGGGTCAGACTACACTCTTACCTCTTCTCCGACAGATGATTACATTAACTTCGGTACAGAATATATAATAAATAAATTACAAAAAATTGCCTTGTTAGTTTGGTTCACTTGGTAAAAGATCTGACTACTGTTCACTTGGTCATGATTTTTTATCATGGTAGAGAAATGTTGATTTTATATATTCCAACTGAAAATGATAACTGCAACCTTTATAATGTACAATAATAAATAGAAGATTATAACATGAATTTTCATCTTAGCAGGAGAGTTGCCTATTGATCACTTGGTCGTAATTTCAAATCAGGGAAGAGAAATGCCAATTTTTTACCATCAGTTTGGTTCAATGTGATGGGACGGATAAACAGTGAAAAGTTTATTCCATTAACTTAGGTGAGGATTGTATTTGGTAATGTTGCAGTGGAAAAACAAAGTTGGAGTTGGACAAAATAGCACCAAAGGACACAACCAGTATTCAACGTCCTTCAAAGATTTGTGCGAACAACTTACCATAATCCATAGGAACTTGCAGTCCAAAAGCTCCCATCTCTTTAAGGCCTTGCATTGTTTCATCATCAACTTTTTCAAGCTGATCATTTTTAGTAGCATCATTCACTTCCTGAAAAAAAAAAATTAAAAAAAAGTTATTGGTGGACAATTCTTAATAAAATTTCATGTTTACCTTTTGAACATTTCATAAAAGATAGCTCATCTTTTTTTTTTACATTTGTGAGAAGCGGTTTTCAGAGTCCCAGGTCACATTCATCTCCTTGTAATTCCAGGCTTCCTCAAATCCTTCCCCATTTCAAATAGTTATCTAGTGATTTTTTTTTCCACCATAATACGCTTCTCCCCTAACTGAAATTCCTCTCCAACTTATCCCATGGACTAAAATTCCTCCCATTTTAGAATCATTGTAAAGTCCATATATCTACCAGTACTAACTAAAAACTGAAGAAACCAAGTTCACAAACACCTACGATGCAGTGGAGGTAATGGTGCAAGTTTTGATTTTCCATATTTGGGACCGTTGTCCATGGCCCATTCTTCCACAAAATATCATTGAAATTCATTGAGAACTTTTGGAGACAAAAAAAAAAAAAAAAAAAAAAATATACCTCTTCGAACCACATCTTTATGTTTCCTTGTTTTTCCATTCATCAATAACATCTTTACTAAATGAACATTGTAGAAAATAACATCAGTTGAAATGTCAATGATGATCTTGAGGTATCCTCCCATCTCTTCAAAATTTCACATCACGCTACTTTTATGAAAAAAGTGAAAAGTAAAAATAGCATTCACTTTGTTTAGCAGAATGCCATTATAGAGATGGCACCCATCCTCCTCTCTCCCACTACAGACAGAGAAATTTTTCCCATATAAATTAATGGTAATTGCTTCATCATCTTATACTACTTTAGCTTATGAAAGTTTTTTCTTCTTCTTATAAAAACACTGTTTCAGATAGTAGGGGAGTCACATATTTAAAAGTGAGCAATGCAAGAAAGGTTAACTAGTAAATATAGCAACTTACTTCAAAGAATCTGGCACATGGATCGACCAATTCCATCAAAGTCTGTTTTTGATCTTCATCTAAAACTGGAAGAAAGAAAAGAATTCCACTTTATTCACAAAAAAATCTAAATGAATGCCAGGAATAAAATTATACCTATTGAAGCTGTTGACTTCCCAGCAAAATAAATCAGTAGCACTAGCACAGACTTTAAGGTAGTACACCTGAAGGTGGCACTATCAGTCAGTGTTTGAATTCAACTGAGTGGCTCAGAAAAGGGAGGAGGCCACTTGGCATGGGCCAACAATCTTGAGGGGTCAACTTTCACTGGTAAGGGCAAATACTATTTTATTTACTACTTCTTTTTACAGTACTAAACTCTTGTCTTGAATACATTGAATAAAATCGCTAGCCATTACCTTTTTAAAAAAATCAAAAAATCCTTCTAGTTCTTGAATTCTATTCTGTTACTTTTAAGTACTGCACGTACATAATTGTATGTCTTTAGTGCTGAGTACAAAAATACTTTATGAGCAGTTTGAAAGGGGGCCTACATATCCAATCTGGCCTGGGCCTTTTACAGCCTTGCATGGGCCTGTCACTAAGGCAGATTTACAGATTTTCTAGCAAGCAGGATATTGGTACAGTATATCCTCCCAGTTACTTTTCAGTACACAGTTGAGCATCAGAAATTTGGCAAAATCAGAAATCACAATATTTTGATGAAATGGGTAATTATCAAATTTTGTAAAAGTCTATTCATCAATAAGTAAAATACTATTCTTTCTGAAAAACAAGGTTCCAGAAACATATATGTAGCATGAACATCATTAATTAAATAACTTTTTCTTTTTTTTTTTTTTTTTTTTTTTAAAGGTCATAAAAAAATTACTGCTTATATTTTTTCGTAAAACCAAAAAGTGTAGGTAATTGTTTGGAAGTGGTACACAGATATTTTATGGAGATTTCACAAGATCAAACGAGTATTTTGTTAATATTAGTGAATGCTGAACTATTTATGTAACCTTGTATTAATGACATGACCCTGTAGTACCTTTAAGGAGGCCTAGCCTATGGTACACCAAGAACAGAAACTCAGGACATCTGTGATCTCATGGTTGCCAAGTTTGTGATGCTCAACTCTAATTGTCTAGTTGGTAAAATCTTGGATGTTTAACTGGCACACTTATAAGCACAGGCAGAACATGTGTAAATGTAGCAAGTACAAATATATGAAAGTTATAGATTTTCCATACTTATAGTCAATGGGTTTCACAGTTGAGAAAAAAACAACACAAAAACCCCCTGATTCTACAATCTATAAGATGAAAAGTATAACCTATGTGAAACAATGGACTCTTCCACTCAAGTGAATTTACTTCCTTTCCAACAAAATCTGAGGAAATCGATAATGCGAAATAATGTTTACATCTTAACAGTTTTGAAAAAAGAAAAAGTGAAACATCAAGTCTCAAGATAAGTACGAGAATTTGAAGAAACTGTTTGAACTGTACAGAAACATTGGTAAATATTTTTAGCAAGTGCATCAGATTTCATATATATATATATATATATATATATATACACACACACACACAAACACACATACTGGATAATATCTAGTGTATAATTTCTCCTTAGATCCCTAAGAAATGATAAAATTGTCACTCATCACTTACCTTCTGGATATGGAAAGATTTGATCGGAGATGACCTGTCCACGGAAAAGATTCATGGCAAATGATCGAGATTCCTGGAAAGAGAGAGAAAGCAAAAGCCTTTTATTTATTGTTTACAGATCTGTAAAGAATCATAACATTCAAAGAGTTTTTCAGACAATCCTACTCATTCTTGTTATTTTTATTGTTCACACATATTTCAACTGATCCATTCTATGCCTTCCTCAGGTGTACTACATGCATGTAAAGAGAGGGACTCCTTTTGGTAGTGTCAAGAAATGGTAGCAAACTGAATTTTTCTAACCAAGAAAGGAGTCAATGCCTGCAACCTATGTTACAAGCTTCAATTATTTAAGAAAAATTAAAAAAAGTGAATAAAAATAAGAATGAGTTTGACTGCCTGAAAAACTTTTCATTTATCTCAAACTGATACGGTGTTACTTCATGCATTGCTTGGATGTCAAGTAAAAAGGCTTTTTCAAATACCATTTTCAGGCTTATAAATACCACAGAAAATATGAAATGACACTTCAAAATTTGAACAAATAGAAATTGTTTTATTCATGGTTTTTTATGTAATTTATCAAGATCTAAGAGGATTTTTCTTTCCATGATTTTCATCTCAATTTCAGATGAATCTCAATAGGCTGAATCAGATTAGCTCAGAATCATTAACTGCCAAATTTTCACTTCAAGGTACTTTTCAATCATAATGGTTCAAGCATCCATCACATAGTATGGATATTGGTTATTGCACAAAAGGCATGTTTCTCACAGAACAGACCAAAAACATTAAAAAGAGCTACAGCACTTTTTCTCAATTGGGGCCCTAGGCTTCTGAGAGAAGTTGTTAGGAGTTCTAAAAGAAATTATACACGTGAAAAAAAGCATCTGACTACCACTTCATTTGAGATTTTGTTTAAATGAAGTAAATAAACAAAGTAACAGTATCAGTTTTGATGACAAAACACTAAAACATTAGATTAGAATTCTCACTGATCAACCAGCAGTTGCCATTTTTTTTTTAACAATCCTTATAAGATTTTATCTTTCTCAGTAAATATTCTGAGTTCTTATCTATACTAATACTTGAGCCTTGTTTGTTTGTTTGTGTCTATTCTCCTACAAAACAACAAGAGAATTAATAAAAATAGACTTCCCGCATAAATAAACACAAAGTTTAGCCGGAGGACAACAGGTCATTCTCTAGCCTATGTTTAGTTCTGAACGTCAGAAAAAAATAATTTTATACCAAGTTTTTAATCATTCATTCTTCTTACAATTGAATCAATTCTTAGACAAGATTTTGATCATACATTGCTTTTTGGGCTCAGTGTGAATAATTCTTTTCTCCATTTGTGGTGTTGAGTAAGAAAAAATAAAGAACATATTTTTCAATGTATTGTCTGTTCGGCTCTTCCCAGGTAATGGCAGATATCTCAGCTAGTAAAATTTTTTTTTTTTTTTATACAAGTTAAAAAAAAAATTATTTTATGAAAGATAAGCAAAGGAAACTGACTTAAATTTATATATTTCATATTAAAAGTACTTTGAGCAGGAGGGGATGGAAAACAAATGGTGTAGCTTAGTATGTTTACTAAAATGAATAAATATATAGAAAACCATCTTCCTGTACACAGTAGATTACTTTTAGATTGTAATACACATAAATTCTCTGAAAAGTTGAGGTGTCATTTGCTGAACATACACTTTTATGGGGGGGGGGGTTTCTTGAAATATAAAAGTTATTTCAGGGGTTACTACAAATTAAAAAAGGTTGAGGTAGGTTAATCTTTCTGTAAATACATATATATATATATATATATATATATATATATATATATATATACACACATATACATATATATACATACACACACACATTTCATTTTGCTATTCTCAGATTGGATAATATACACACAGGCAAATACCTGTGGAAAAAAAAAAAAAATTCTAGCACAGGCCACGTAGCCAAAAATGAATACATTAAAAATTCAATATTTTATTTTAATTTCTGGTCCTGTTTCAAATCTGTAACCTGACAGTTATTAGCTGAATTTAGATCTAAAATTTTCACGGTATACTATTTGAGCTTTGTGATTAATATTCATCACTAAATTTAATACAGGAAGGAAGGAGATTATGACAAAAACAAAAAAATCTTTTATTATTTGTTGTGCAAAATGAAGGCTTTTCTTTCATCATTAGGCTACGTGCCTATGCGTAATAGTGATCATGGTTTATAACTTGGCTTTATTGATAATCTTTGTTTCCTACCAAGAGAGTGACACATAATCTGATCAGTGGCATTCCTTGTTCGATAACAAAGTGTGCTAGTTCTTAACCAAGAACCAAGATAAGGCCTCTTATTTACTGCACATAAAAAATAACAAAAAACAAATGAAACCAGGAGGCTCCAAAGTGCAAATTCCTACAAGTATTCGTTGTGTAGATCTACAATAGAAATAGACAGGATATGAGGGTAGATGACAAACCATTGGAAGAGTGCAAACACACCTAGATCTTATCTTCAAACTGGTCAGAGCGTTCATGTAAGAACTGACAAATGTAGGCTACCCAAATCAGTTCTTAAAAAAACAGGATCATAATTGATTTTTTTATCATAGAAACAAAGGTGTCTTTGTAAAATCTTAAAAGCTGATGTCATTGTTGTTTGTTGATTTTTGTCATGCTCAAGATAACAAAAAATAGGAAGGGGTTATAGCAAAATATTGAGTGCGTGTTGGTGTCCATCTAAGTAAACAGCTACGTGTCTGCATCTACTTTACTACTATTACTGAGTTCGTCTTCATAAAAAGACAGAAAATGTGTATGTATCTAATTCTTCATCAGTTAAAACAAAAAACTGTTGGTTAACCCAATATTCATCTATCGCATTCTAGCTTTTTGATTTAATAGACAAGTAAAGAGATTAAAGAGCAAGCAAACCTGTGATAGGAGAAGAAGAAGAGAGAGAGAGAAAGAAAAGGAGAGAGAGAGAGGAAAAGAAAAGAGAGAGAGAGAGAAAGAAAAGAAAAGAAAAGAAAAGAGAGAGAGAGAGAGAAAGAAAAGAGAGAGAGAAAGAAAAGAGAAGGAGAGAGAAAGAGAGGAGAAGGAGAGAGAAAGAGAGGAGAAGGAGAGAGAGAAAGAAAGGAGAAGGAGAGAGAAAGAAAGGAGAAGGAGAGAGAAAGAGAGGAGAAGGAGAGAGAAAGAGAGGAGAAGGAGAGAGAAAGAGAGGAGAAGGAGAGAGAAAGAGAGGAGAAGGAGAGAGAAAGAAAGGAGAAGGAGAGAGAAAGAAAGGAGAAGGAGAGAGAAAGAAAGGAGAAGGAGAGAGAAAGAAAGGAGAAGGAGAGAGAAAGAAAGGAGAAGGAGAGAGAAAGAAAGGAGAAGGAGAGAGAAAGAAAGGAGGAGAGGAAAACAGCATTCTTTTACTATCTATATACAGCTAAGTTTCTCAATCTGTTTGTACCCCCAAATCAGCAGAAATGGTACACATATATATATTGAATTAAGGTATCTCTATGTTACGTGTAAAAAAATCCGTCAGTAGAGGCTTGCTATACATGGCAGCCCTGCATACCCTCACTTCTTTTTTTAGCACTACATCAATGCCAGCATATTTTTTCTTAAATGTTCTTTGTGCATCACAGTATAAACTACTCATCCCTCTGTGTTTATATTCTCATTTCTGTCTACTGCACTGATGGATGGTAGTCAAGTGCACTGATGGATGGTAGCAACTGTTACCTTTTTTTTTCTCCTTTTTACAGGACCTGTAGGATTGCTGTTGGCTTATGCGTGTTGTGAGAGCATGCCACTGTGCCTCATGATGATTTAAGCTTTTAGAAGATTTCTATGTAACAGCTGAATCCAAAATTGTGGCTGTCTATTTGAAATGTGTCGTGGATTTTTAGGAGTCATCTTGCAATGACCTATTCTTACTAGTGTAAAGGGATAAGCTTGGAAGAAAGAGTAAAAAGAGGATACATGCAAGAAAGAAAACCCTTTTACTCTGCAATTGCAGAAGGATGTTTAGCTAAACAATTGATTGAAGACATGAAATACTATTCTATAGATGAATTCTTTTACTTTTATGTGTGTCTGCCAACATACATTGTTTTACATCAATGCAATGAAGGAGATCAGCTTGAGTGTTAGACAGCAACCATTAGGTAGTATCTCATCAGAGGACCAAGAATAATAATTCTGGCTGCAATGAGAGCCATTCTGACTGGAACTGGCCTGAATATCTTGAATTCATGAAGGATCAGAGTAATTAATGTTTGCCCATTTCTCTAGGATACTTGAGCCTATCCTTCTCTGTAGACTTTGAGATCAGATGAGAAATAGATGAAAGGATCAGTTTTGATCCTCCATCTGAACTTTCTTTCACTTCCAAGACAAAACATAAGAATTTCAGCCAATCCCACCACAGGTATAAATAACACTGACATTTCCAACTCAAATACTTTTCTTTCAGAATTCTGCTAGAAAAATTTACCAACTGATTTAATCAGTCTCCATTTTCAGTAAAAGTACAAAATCAGAGCAAATTCTTCTTATAAGTTCATAGAAAAAAAAAACAAAAAAAACAAAAAACAAAAAAAAACTACGATACCAGCAGGCCTCAATATCTTTTTCATTTATTTGAAAAAAAGAAAAAAAAAAAAAGGGTGGAGACTGTCTTTTTGTGGGGCATGTAAAATGTTTTTGCCACGAGCCATTATTGGTAAAAGAACTTAAAATACAGTCTTCATTTCATTGGTCTGTAATCGCCCAGCCAAACTTGCAAATGCTTAATGAAAACAGCTTCTGGCATTGTGAGGCCAGAAATTAATACTAGCCAAATTCCTGGGGATCCATTTCTCAGCCAGGTCCTCCCCATTGCACAAACAAGGCAGGATCAGGGAGACGCCAGAGTCCTGCAGCAAAAGCCGGTGAAATTGGACTACAGTGCGACAAGTTGTATGGACATTTCAATAGAATTAGTAGTATTGCTATATTTTAAACCTCATACTCAGACAATGTTCATTACGGTTAGGGGTAGGTCACTTCGGAGCACACTCATGGTGTATGAAATATGAAAATGGAGCAATTCAATACTACTAGATTTGTAGGAGCTGCACTTCTTTTTAGGGTCCACATAATTCAACTTGTATCCTGAGCTATTTTTGCCACTACCCACATACCACAACCTTGAGTATATATCACATTTACCCTTGAAGGGAGACGAATTACTACCTAACATAAACAAAACATAGTTAGATAGAAGGACAAGGTTTACTGATTACTGCAAACCTTTGCTGTTGATAACTCGCCAACTCATGAACAATAAATAAAGCTAACATTACTCAGCATACAAAAATAAATATATCATAACTAAATGAAAATAATGTGAAGGGCGTGAACTTGTATGTACTTGTATGATGGATTGAGGAGATAAAGTTTTCAAAGTTACACTATTCCTCTTGAATACGCTTCTAACTAATCTTAATAAAACTTTCCATACATAAAATCTGATATAACTATTTGTTAATATTAAGTAACTGAGATTGAATTGAGCAAATTATGTTGCAAAATAGACAACATTGAAACTTATTTCTTTTAAATCAGCTTCAAAGAAAAAGAAAAAACAACAGTAGCACATTTGAGAAGGTAAAGGTTGGTCTGATGGATCTGAGTATATCATCCTGAATCTATTTATGCTAATACCAATTTTGCCACAATTCTATTGGCTGCTGAATCACTTTGAGTACTCATCATGCTACTGAATTACAAATTACCTGGCAAGAAAGGGAGAGAAGTTGAGGGAAATCTTGAATGCAATTCCTAGAACACCTGTTGACTTTTCATTTTCTATAATTAGTGCAAGGGTTTTTTTTTTTTTATGGGACCCTATTTTCAAAACTATTCATACAAAAATCAAAATCATTTTGAGAGTTGAATTATTTCAGTGAATTAATTTACCTCTGTAGTTCGATTTGATAATTTAAAGACCATAGGAACAAACTATACGGAGTTAATACTATTTATTACAGAAATTGAAACTATGGAAATGAGTTTGTAAATCAACTATAAGATTGTATAATTAATTTTGAATAGCTTTTTACCTTCATTCTATTTCTCAGTTGCTTTTTATCACGATGAAAGGGTGACGGTAAAAATCAATAACTATATTGCAATACTCGAAGAAAAAAATCATTGTATTGAACCTTGAAACTAATAAAATTATCTTTTAATTTGCAGCTCTTTTTTTCTTGCTGAAGAATCATTACAATGTATTTTATCAATGACAACTCGTTTTACTACTAGCTAATAAACACTAATCAGCAACACTTTCTTTGAAGTTAATTCAGTGCAAACTTGGAATCTAAACAATTCTAATAAACTGATTAAGTAAGAAAAGCGTATCAAATAAGATTTTAGAAATAATCTCAGGTTATTAATTACCCTATTCATTCACTCCTGTAATTGCAAAACCTAATTATTCAATATATAAGGATTTCTTCATATTTTTTGAAACAGGTGTCATAGCTATCAATGACCAAATTTTCCTTTCACTAAATCTGTCACAATCTAGTGAAACTGTTTGCAGTTTTACTTCATATAAAAAAAAAAAAAAAAATCAATAAATAAAATGAAGTTATCAAGTTTCCAAGACATTCTAAGATGCACTAAAAATACGGTCAAGGAAATTGAGTGAAAATATGAGAATTAAAACAACAACCAAACCCATCCATCGAAGTGATTGAATTACAAAATAGAGTTATTTACTTCTGAACGACGATTAAAACATATATAAGTTCGAAATTAAAAGTAATGCAGGGCTGGAAAACTAGTTTTGTTTGGAGTATTAATTTTCTTTTTTTTAACGCTCGACTATGTTCCCATTACGAGTTGTTAACGTTTTCTGAGCCTTCTTCAGAATTTTGAAGCCAAAAGATGTCCTTTCATAAAAAATAAAAAATCGTCAACTGTTGACAAACAAGTGCGTGAAGAAACAAGTAGAAACAAGTCGTTTTAACTAATTTTGAAGGAGTGCCTAAAAAGAATCCATTATTCGTATATAAAGTCTTTTTTTTCTTTTTAAACATTCGTTATTCTGAATTCACCATCTGGTTGAAATTTCATCATGAATAGCCGTGTATTTAATAAACAACAACGAACAAATATTAAACTAAGATAACTCCTCCTGATAATTTCTTGAGCTAGTGACATGTACATTTGTTGCAAAGGCCGTTGCTGTGGTGACACTCCCATTGATACTGGAAAGTAGATTTTTGGGGGGCACCTTTTTAACCTTTGTTCGTCTCTAACCTATGCCACTTGAGAAGAAAAAAAATTATTTGAGTCAGTTTATTATCAGGAATAGAAAAATTATTTTGGCTATTTTCCTGTCAATGTTTTTTTTGAAAGATTATCTGTTTTAGTGTCCTCGTTTTTAATACTTCACTTGGACATTGTCACTTTTCATCAATGGAATTGTGAAAAAAGAATTATGAAAAGAAAAATGGAGCTTTTTGCTTTTAAAAGCTATCCAGACAGAAAAAAAAAAAAAAAAAAAAAAAAAAAAAATCAAAACCAGTGGTTAGTTTAAGAGTCAAACTCAAATGGTAGCATAGTTTTAATGTACAAGAGTAATAACCTATGCATGAGGTACTGTGTTAGTAATGCTCATTACCATAAATTGTCGATGCAGTAGTTAAGCATCAGAAATTATCAGAGTTGTTGTAAGGGCATCAAGTCAGTTACAATACTAACAAAGCAATCATATCAGATTAAAAATAGAAGTGTGCCCCCAACAATATGGTAAAAATCATTAGTTGAAATAATGAGTGTTTTCACCTGCAACCAAGGTCAACAAGAGACAAATTGAAAGAGGTTGAAAGCTTCTTGTTGCCTACCTAGAATGGTTATGTACTTCAATGAGAGAGTGAGGTAGAGAGGAAATCACCAGGTCCATGGTACCCAAATTCACTAAATCGAAAAAAAGGTCGAAAGGATCCATATTTTTCACTTCTGATACCAATTATCAGCATTTGCAAACATTTATTTCTGTAAAAACAATGCAGGTTTTGAAAAGAGTCTGCACTTGACTTTTTTTTTTTACTCTTTTTTATTATTTGATATAATAGCTTAGTTAGTATTTTGTTGTAACTGACTATTGAGTGACCTCGCAACAACTACGATAATTCAGGGCGTTAAATTATGAGATCATACTAAGAAAAAAGTACCAGACACTAAACCAGATTTGTCCCCCATCTCCTTTAATATCTAGATAAAGAAATTTGTAAATAATCTTTTCCATTTGGACCTGCCTCTGCTCAAAATCCTGGATTCATTGCTGCCTTCCGAGTATTAAAGGCCAAAACATCATAAATCTTACAAAATATAAACAAGGCTTACCTGAAAAAACAAGAACACATTTCAACCAGTTTTGAGGGAGTGCTGGGAATAAACCACTTGTAAGAAATGTATTCTTTGTGATCCTATTTTGAAAATACCTTAAACTCTCCAAATAATTACATAAATCATTCCTTTAATTTGCTTGTATCAGAACAGGTGGTCAAGGTAAGGAAGTACTGGACTGATTGCACATAAGTTTTTCCAAGAGATTTTACATTATAATTTGTACTTTTTGGTGATTTTGTGATCAGAGGTGACAAGATTCAACTACCCACCAGATATTTCAAATATGGTTACCCTCAGTCTTAGAGTGATATGCTTTTTTAATCTGTGGCTATTGCAAATTTGATTAGAGCAGATTGATGGTTAAGCGGAAGAGCCCTTTTTATCCCTATTTTGGTTTTCTTTTTCTCTAAAAATGTTATTTACCATTACTTGTGAGTATTGCGTGCTTCATTAGTAGTATCAATTGCTAAAATGTTAGCTCAAGACCAGCATAGACAACTATTTTCATCTAGCATACCGTATGAGACATTTCTCACCTTCATTAGGCTAAACATTCACTTAAAAAATTAGCCACAGGCCAAATCTGGCCTACGGATGCTCATATATGGTTCAAGAGGGGAGAGAAACATTTGTTTTTCTAAGTAATTCCAAAGCTTTCAGCCTTTTTGTAAAAAGTTGTAGACCACAATGAGAATCTGCAAGTTTTTCTGTTTGTATAAGTATGTTACGTAACATAGCAAAAACGGTACATAGTAAACATTATGCTTCAGGATTGAACTTCAATTTATGATGTAAATCGAATGCTGAACCAGACCCTTATTTTGTGTCCATTGGCCGAGACGTTTTTTTTCCTTATTACAATTTTTCTGAATGGAATCACTAACCACCCAACCAAACCATCAGTGCCAAGTTGTGCTTTATTGAGAGCAGATACATTTTTTTTTTTTTACCTTGGTTTGTGTAGCTTTCCCTCTCCATTGCGATTTTTCTACAGCTGTTGTGGCCCGAGGTCTGTAATAGTGTAAAAAGAAAAATTGTTTTAGTTCTTTGAGGAAAGAGGAAGAAAAAAAAATTACCAATCCTCACATTCCAAAAAAAACAATTCAAGTTCATTCGGAGAAAGGATAGATATCAAAATATCGTAACAAAACATTCATTGAAAAAACACGGAAAAATGAAAATGAGGAGAGTTGCCTGAAGGGACGAACCCAAAGCAAGGAATTTATGTCTGAGGGAGGGGGCCTTGTTGAGAGGCAAATCTTTAATCAGACTCCAGCACGAAGGATAGCGACCTCCCCCCCCCAAAAAAAAACAATTGAAAGAAGGACGTTTATACTCTGACCGGTGTGATCACTGTACATTTTTGAATACAAGTAGATAAGTAGTCAAAAGTAGTTCGTAATTATGCTTCCTTGTTTTCGATTGAATTAAATATAGGATTGAAAAACCGAAACCCCTCCAAATGTTTTCAATAGCTCCAAACAAGGGTATAACCCATCAGCGTGAATCTAGTTGTCAGATGTTATGTAACAAAAATAAAAATGTTTATGCTTTAATGAAAGAACGTCAATTTTGCACTAAAGGATTTAATATAGAATGACATTGGTGTTTATTTGATGATAGGAAAAATACATAGTAAATAGATGTGTAAATTGAACCAATTTTTTTTAAAAAACAATGACTGAAGGCGTTGTTTTCCATTATCGCAGTGGTGAAGGATTATTCATCACGCAAAAAAAATTTAAATCAGAAAACACCAATTACAATCCTAATTAAATCTTCATAAGGAAAAAAAAAAATGAAAAAGGTTAAAAAGGTTCTTTTTGCAATGAAAACTACCAGTCGAGGCAATAACTAGGACGGGAGGGTAGCCGTCCTAGTTGTTAACCCCGACTTTCATCGGCTGCTAGTAGGGTGACCCAGAAAAAAAAAATCATCCGAAAAACAGTCATAACCTTGGTTTCTAGGCAGGGAAATAAGTCACGGGATCTTTTTAGACAGAAAAATAATATTTTAATTAATTTAATTTCTAGTGATAAAATGAGAAATGTTTGGGAAAATATGCGAAGTAGTTGATGTTCCAATTTATTGTTAAAATTGTAAAAGTTTCAAATTTTAAGAAAATTCATAATAATGAAATAAATTTGAAAAAAAAAACAACAAAACAAGTAAGTATTTCAATGAAGTAAAACTTGGTCAAATTTACAAACGATACATCGAAGAAGTAAGTTTTTCTTGGATATAAACAGCTTCGCTTTCACAATTGTTACAAAGGTTTTCTCTCTTACAATTACTCCGTAGAGAGACTATTGGAGAATTCATTTATTTTATCGAAAAGTTGTTGATTTTTCTTCTTCTAGTTATTTTACAAATTTAATGCAGATAATTAAAAAAAAAAGAAAACAAGTCGATTGATTGAGGTTTCCTCGGATGACTTTTCTCCTCTTACAATCGTTTGTTTAACCCACTTCACCATTTAATACAAGTAAAATGACAACATGAAACCAAAATAAACCTCTTAACAATACAGACAAAATAAATCTTTTTTGTTATGAAAATCTATACACTTACCCCAATTTTAATAAGTTATTTGTGGCTACTGGCCTGTGCACGGCAATAACTCGCCCGATCTGTGGTAAGCGTAACATTTTTCTTCAAGAAAAAAATAAATTTCACTGTCCCGGTTTGGAATTGGAGCAGGTTCTACTCGCTTATAGAAGGTCGACTTGGTGGACTGATGGGTTTCTGGAAGGGAAACAACTCTTTATACTACTCGGTGATAACACAAATAATGTTCCGCGTGTAATTTTCTACCACGTAGACCTGCCTAAATCTTATATAACTAGTTAATCCGCGCGAAAAAAAAATCAGGTATATTTGAATTTTATAAGATGATTTTTTTCAGAAAATGAAAAAAATCGCTTCAGTAGAAGAGTCAATTGTTTCAAATTCTGGGTCAGAGATACTTTTATCAGCAAAATTGTTAAGTGGAAGAGTCCATGATTATGGACAGAGAAATAGAAGAAAAAAGTCACACTGTTAATTATTTAAGTGGAAGATTAAGCGTATTTGAAACAGTGAGTCAAAGAAAGAACAAAAGGCCTCAAGTTCTGTCCCAAATGGCATGTTGGTGTAATGCTCTTTACCAATAATTAACTTAAGAGAAGAAAAAGAAGTAATTTATGTCAGAGTAAACTATTTTGTTTATCAAAACGTATTTTAATATTTTAACCTATTAAACATTCTTTATTTAATCGAAAAAAATGCAAATGTATTTGATATTGTAGTAAAGATATCTTAAATCCCAAGATTGGAAAGAAATGCTAGTAATAAATGAAACAAAAGCAGCTTTTCTTGTCTTTATCATACATAAATTAAGAATAAAAATCTATTATTGAAATAGGGAGAAATCTGTTGATGTATTTGCTTTTGACTTTGTGATTGAGAGACAGTTTTAACCCTGTTCATACAACAAGCTCAAATTTATGCAGAAAGGATAGTAGCATAAGAAAATTTGAATATTAACAGTTGTCTTTTCTAACCAATCAAGAGAGACACATCTATCCAATCAATGGACAACACATCGGAGTCCTTCCTTGGGGCTATCCCCAATCAACACATATTCAGCTTTGAGCCAAAAGTTTCAGTATTGAGATTGCCTGCAGAACATCAAATCCAAATTACTCACCGCAACTGTCAACCTCAGGGAGTTAATTGTCTCTGACAAAACTGCGTGTTAACTTACTCATTACATTTTTGGCACATAACTTTACCAGTTGTAGAAATGGAAACTCATCCATACTCGGCAAACTCATCTTTGGTAAATGGATAGATTCGAAGCTGTGACCAAACCAACAGTCATATTACCAGTCAAAATTTCACAAAGTAATTTCTTTCAGGTTCTTAATAATGAAGAAGAAAGGCTGAACAAATTTCATAAGCAACAAGAATCCGCTAATTCACTCTATATTCTGAAATCTTAGCAATGTTCAGAATATAGTTGGCCATTTCTAATTCAAATCTCCATGCCAAACTACAACCAACAGTAATTTCATTCAAGGATGGTTCTATGTTACTCCTATGGACTTCCAAATACAAACATAATAAATTCACACACTAAGGAAATAGAGTGAATTAACTTTCTCTTACAACAACAAAGACTATGAAAACATGAATATGTGAAAATTGTGCTGTATGCAGGAAATGAGCAGAATGCTTAATCACATAATTCTTCTTGTTGGAAAAATTCATTTTTTGTTAATATTGACGGAGTCGTCTTCTCTTTAATATTCATTTTGCTGCCAATTACAGATCAATTTTCATATATTTACTGATTTTCAGGATTAAGTAAATACAGTCAACTAAAAGAAGATATAAAATGACTTTATAAGAAACAAAAGATCGCTTGAATATCCTACCCTTAGACTAGTTTAGTGGGGAGGATATTGAAGTAATACCTTAAAATATTTCAACTTGATCAATAAAATCAAGAAGTAAGCATTTAAAAATTAATGCATTCAAATGAGTAAACAATATCTTCAACTTAATAAAATAGATTAAAAAAATCAGATATTTTTCATACAGTTAGAAACACTTCTGAAGACATCTTTTGAACCTGTTTGGATTCAGTGAGGTAGTGCCATATTTAGGCATAGGCTTTGAGCCTCACAATCTGCAAGGGTTACAAATTCAAAACACATATTTTTAAGTTTTGTCTGGCCTTCTGGTATATTCCAACAAAAGGCCTCCAAGATTTCAATAGCTTAGAGTCTTACCAAGTCTAAATCTGACACTGCAGCTTGGCTTTCCAGTCGTGACATTGGTTAACAGAATGTTCTTTACACAATTCACAAACCTCTGAACTGACATCATTGGGGCAATTCAAATTTTCGCTACACTTTGCTGCAATTCAGCTATGACGTACCACACAACAGTACTTCAGCATTACTATAGAGACACAATGAAGTTCCCAAGTCATAGTGAGAATTTATTTAGACCATAATGGACCTTTGCACAATTGGACTCTTCTTGCATTCACCATACTGTACACTAAAGAATATTGAATAACCATAGCCACCGAAGGTGGTGAAGGGTTCTATCTTTCATTATGGGTATATATTTGCATTCCAATTCTTCTGGTCATACTGTTGTCTACAGGCTTGAAAATTGGCATCAGTACGCCACTAAACCTCTTCTGAAAAAATTTACTTTATTTTTTGGAAAAAAGGCTTTTTAGGGCCTCATTGTGATAGGTTTATTGATAACATCTAGATTCTGGAGAATCTAGATGCTTTCCAGTGAAAAATGCCAACTTATTTTGACCATATATTCAACAAGTTTTTTTCTTTTTTTTTTTTTACACGACTTCAAATTTTGATGCTACAGTTGTTCAATGATGGAGAGTCTGTGATGCTATTCTACTATTATTACGTATCATATCACTATCAATACTAATCAGTGGTACCTTTTGTTTCAGATGTTGGGATTCGGGCAATTTTGAGGTATTATTTTAAACTGGGCCTTAAAGCTGCAGAAGCTAAGCTGCTTGCAGAATTTAAAACGTGGAAAGAAATGAAACATCTAACTGTAGTGCCCCAAATTGGTTCAAGGGTGGTGACCTGTCACTTGAAACAAAGCTACTCTGATGACCATCAGATATTGATTATGATGATTTAAAACACAAGGCCTCTAGAGGAAAATCCAACTATCAGCAGAAAACATTCAGAAGAGTTAGGATCATCAAAAGATACTTATAGAACTTTAAAAAAAACACAAAAAAACAAACATACAGGAGTACTCTGAATAGAAATACTTTCATTCTTATTACTTGGTTTATATTCTTAATTATCTTCACTATGACTATAGTATTGCTCAAACATTTCTTTCTCAGAATCTAATCCTAAAAATCTCCTTGCATCCTAAATGGTGGCGGGAAGGTTTGGGATCTACAAATCTTCCCCAGTGGAGACCTAGAAAATTCTCAAACAAATCTCATGCTAGATTTAGAGGACATCCTTCTTGCTGGTGTACACAATACAGTAGTAAGAGCAAGACCAATGGATATTCCATCATCCATCTTTATCATAATAATAAAAAACAATTACTTTAATCTAGATATCATATACAAATTTTAATAATGACATCCATTTAGAAATTATAATCTTGCTGACAACATATCACTTTCTTTTTTTTTTTTTTATTGTCAAAATTTTTTTTACAAAGACAAATTACGAGAAATATTCTGCATTTATATTCTTGTCTGCTTTACTTTTTGGACTAGTATTTTCTTTCATCTTGATTTTTTAGTTGCTTTTTATGGCAATTTCACTCAAGGAATAAACAACGCAGATTGGAAACAAAGGATAAGCTCTTGGTGAGACTCAAACTCACCTCGTTTTTGCCTCAGGAAAGCCTGGTTAATATCAAATGCAAATAAAAACTCCAAATATTTGAAGCTTTTCTCATAAAAACAAAACAACCTGTATTGAACAGAATATCTTTCAGTCTGGATGCAGGCATTGTCAACATTTTTTGATATGTGGATGAAATACACTGGACTTAACCAGTTTTATACCCCCATTTCAATAGCTAGACAAACATGATGTGTAGAAATTATTTTTTTTATTCTTTGTGGCAGCTGAGGGAGAGAGAGACCGTATTTTTCAAACACGAAATGGTGCAGGAGCGAATAGTAAGAAAATGTGTGGAAGACAAGCTCAACTCAGGATGTCCTTCTCCATCTCTCCTCTGTGTATCTCTTTTTAGATCTCTGGTCTAATCTTGCCAAATAAATAGCATTCATCTTTTCTTGGTCCTCTCAGTTCTTATTCAGTTTGACTATTCATCAAAGGCTATGATGAAAATGAGAGTCTCAATTCACCTCCTACTGATTAGAGACCAGGACTGACTTCAGCATCATTATTCCATCCAACACCTTATCAGAAATGTAGGGATGAAACCAACAAGGAAAAGAAAAAAAAAAACAAATATGCCTAAATTCATGGAATATTGATGATGAATCATCTCAGAATTTTAATTATTTAAACAGGAAAAAAAGAAGGCAATTTTTTCTAGATACGATCATTGAATGGTAGTTAAGAAAAAAAAAAAAAAAAGAAGATTTATAGGCCTAAAGTGAATGCCTATTGTTTTATTTCTATTATCATTTGGACCATCCTCATCTTGGTTGATTTTCATACAACGTTTTGGCCGTTGTACTCTACAGCCTTCATCAAGTATCATCTGGTAGGTGTGGGGAAGTAACGAACTGAACCCTTTATCTAACTGACAGAGGTATATTGACGGACTCCCCTCTAAGCATTAGTAGTATTATTATTGTCTCACACTGGAATTGAACCTAGAACAATCAGATTACTTGCAGTAATTTTGTCTGATTCTGTAACCACTACGCTATGTGTCGATGTGGACAAATGGTGCTAATTTTTAGGAGCCCTAAACCTCAGGTGACAGTTTTTGGTATTTGATGTTATTGTTTTCTGTCTTTCATTATTAGAGGTTCCCATATGGTATCCATTTCAATGCTAGGATCACTGAGGCAGTTTTTCTTGCCTAGCATATGGGCCGACTCTTTCAAATTTCAAATCTTCCAGTGTTCTTCCTGATCAATTATCTCAACCTTGTTCCACAGGGGTAGGTGGTCTCCCTTTTCCTTCCATACGTGATCAGTTATACCCGATTTGTTGGTTTCACCGTTGCTCACCGCTTTTTGGTGTTCTTCCACCAGAACCTTCAAGGGGCGACATGTTTCTCCTGTGTATTCTTGTCCACAGCTGCACGGTATTGAGTATACACAGTTCTTGGTGTTCGATAACTCAGTGGGTAGTTTGGTGCAGGAGAGGTAGCTGCGTAGCGTTGATCTACTTCTGAATACAGCCCGGATATTATATGGGGCGCAGATCTTCTGGATCTTTTCAGACACATTCCTAAGGTAGGGGAGACAGACTGTAGTTGGTTTATGATTGTCATCCTCCTCTGTCACTCTCCTTTCTCTAGTGGTCACAGTTAAACCTTTGAGATAACTATTTTTCTGGAGATTCTTGCTTATGGTATGCATCTCACAGTGGTATGTGTCAGTGTCACTACTTATTAGCTTTGCTCGGTGCTGTGAGCATCGGACAATCCCTTTCTTAACGCTGTATGGATGGTCAGAGGCGAAGTTGAGATATTGACCAATGAACGTTGGCTTACGATACACAGATGTATTGAAACCTTGTTCCGATCTTGTCACCAGTACATCCAGGAAGGCTAATTTTATTGTTACTTGCCTTTTCCATTGTGAACTGTATTGGAGCTCTGATTGAGTTCACGTGGTCAAGTGGTAACTGTGGGTCTTCCGGATGTGGCCATAGTACGAAGGTGTCATCTACATATCGAAGCCACATGCTTGGCCTTAGTGGTGATGTTCCTAGGGCCGATTCCTTAAAGTACTCCATGTATATATTTGCCATCACTGGTGATAGTAGTGATCCCATAGCTAAGCCTTCCTAGATGAGGATGGTCCGAATAATAATAGAAATAATAATAATACCTTATCTCAAAAATTCAGACATATACTGCCTATTGTTTTGCTAACAGTATACTTAGAGCCAAGTCAGTATGTTTACACAGTTATTCAGTTAATGCTAGCTATTGTTAACTAATATTCTTGTATTCATTTAGGGTAAAAAAAAAAAATGAAGTTGACAAATTAGCATCAGTAGTAGGTGTAGTTACATCATCAGCAGCCACTCAAACATAGACAGCAAAGCAGCTATTTTGCATTCATGAGTTGGCATCAACCCCACTTCCACTTTTCTGTTTGTTATGTAATAGAAATATTGACACCTTGCAAATTATATAGAAGGATTGATTAGAATAAAGCTCTTTCTCTGAATGTATAAAAAAATCCAGTGAAGTAAAGAAGGCAGCAGATATAAGATTTACTTTACTTTATTTTCAGTGTCGGAAAGAAAAAGAAATGTATTTACAAGCCCTTGTAAGTACAATCTTCAGTCTGTTCCTATTATATTTTTTCTCCATTACAACCGAAATTCCCTGAGACTGAAAAATTGTGTATAACTCTAAAAATAATTAGCTTGCGGTTAATTTTCATTTCAGTGAAGAAAAGCTCACCAGACTGCAGAAAGACAAACAAATATATATATATATATATAATCATACTTATATAATTATATATCTATAGATATGTATAATATACATGATGTATATTGTAAATGCTATATAATATATACATTACAAATAATGTATATATTATAATGTTTTTTTCAAAAACTTTCCTAAAAGTCTGTAACGCGTCCTTTTCTTTCCCAGTCACCAAATCGTGTTGGTTCTGGCCCCCGAGGCCCTCCGATTTCTCCAGTTACTGGGTTCTTATCATCTGGAAATTTCTCAAGTGGTTCATATTCCATTGCTGGATGTTCTTCTACAGTGAGATCCGCCCATGGGTCATTTAGTTTGCCAACGGGAGTTTTTGCTTTCTTCAGTGGGGTTTTCTTGGAAGAGCCATCTGAGTGGTTCCTAATGAAATGATGACCAGACAGAGCGGGTATCCAGCCCTGGGAGCCTGAAATATAAGACATTCAAAGTTGGCTCATAAATCCAAAGGTTAATTTTATGACTGGATAAAGAAAAAAAAAAAAAGAAAAGAGATTGCAGAGAAAGATTCCTTTTGGCTGAATATAACTTATATGAGGGTGGATCAATAAGTTTGTAGCTTGACAAACCCTCAGTTTAATGGACAATGATATAAGGGTTTTTGGATTTAGCAGACACTTTAACCAAGCATCCATGAACATTGCAGACTTGGATATTTTACCACTAAATTTGGATATTTGTTGCATTTTGATGAAAGAAAATTTTTCCAGATATTGGATATAAGTTTAGATATTTTTTTGATGGAGCTTGGATATTTTAAGATTTTATCAAGGGCAAAATCTTGATATTTTTAGATATTTGACATGTTGGTTGATAAGATTGTATAACACCAATATCCTGATTAGGCTATAAATTCAAGTTTTACTTAGGTTCAAAAAACTGGAAACTTATTTGTGTCTATGAATTAGTTGATGGCAGATATATCCCATTTAATGAATTTTGTTTTACCATTAAAAAAAAAAAAAAAAAAAAAAGTACTTTTTTTCCTAAAATCAATTTTACGTGCTTTCAATTCATTAGACACCAGACATCAATAATTTGATGGTTTAAAAAAAAAAAGAAAAAAAAAAAGTCTTTCAAAGGTTTCATGGAAGGAGGTTCAATTAACAATGTAACTATAAGGCAAAACTGAGCATTTACTTACCGACATTTTTTATGGAAGTTCAGCTTACATGAATTATTATAATTATTTTTTTTTTCAAATAAATGTTTGAGACAAAAACTCAAAACTTAACATTTCTCAAAAATGAAAAATTTCCGGATGAAATGAAGCTCATAATTACTCAAAACATCGAGATTAAAAAAATAAAAAATAAACTAAAAAAAAAAATTTTTATATTTTGATATCATCATCAGTCTTTTAGCGTCCGTCGTTGGACATAGACCTTCCCCAGGATTTGCCACACTTCCCTATCATGGGCGTCACGGAGCCAGTATTTCCTGAACTTGTCTAGTTCGTCTCTCCATAGCATGCTGCAAATGAAGACTGGTGTAATTTCCTGGAACATCTAAATATTTATTTAGATGATTTTCTGGAAAACTAGATAAATTCTTCAAATTTCTTTTGCTCTTTTTTGGAAATTAACATTTCAAACAAAGTTTTGACTCAAGCTAAGCTAAGCTAAGCTAAGCTACGATCCAATCAAATTTTCGTTGATTGAACTGTTGGTTTTCACAAAGTGGTGCTTGATTTGTATTTTCAATCATGGATCGACAAAACTATAAAGCAAACAATAATATATTTTAATACAAAACTATTATCAATTTTCTAATTCAATGTTTATTGTAACTTTCATTATCAAAAAGACATCAATACGTTATAGTTTTACATGATGGCAAAAATAATATAAAAATGTGAAAATAGACATTATTAATCATTTTCAATTTATCTATTATTTTGTTGAAAAAGAAGGAACATTAAATTAATCTTGAATTTGAAAAGAGTAAAAACAGGTAAAAAATGCCCTCTCTCAGTAACATTCTATTCATCGGACATTCACAATTAGTGGATTACCATCTGCCCCCAAAAGTGCGTTGAACTGAGGGTCTACTGTAGTTATTAGCAGAATTTAGATCTTGAATTTTCATGATATAATGTTCGATTCATGCTATTAATTTTCACCACTGGATTAAGTGCATTGATAAAGAATAAATTATTTTTCGTTATTAGGCTGTTTGATGTATCAATGCATGTGACTTGCTTAGCGGGTTAGAAAATTGCAGAAATGGGGGTGGTTTTATATTCTGTCAAATATGCTAACAATTAATAACACTCACATGCTGAACTTCAATTGTCACTGCATAAAATGTCCAAAGATAATGCTGCATCCATAACTTAGCAATGCAATACAAGGGCACAGCAAGAAGCAAAAAAAAAAAAAAAAAAAATTAACTTCTGAATTCCACTCTCATTTTTTTTTCATTTGTTAATCATTTTCTTCTTCTAATTTTCCCCAAGTTCTGGCTAATGATGCAAAGTAGGGTAACGACGATTAGCCATTTTTGGGTGGGTGCGAAGGAGCGTCTTATATATGGTCACGTCAACTATACGGTATATGATAAGGGATGAATGAATGACCAGCAATTATTTTTTAACGCTAAAAACATCTACATTCTACCAATTACATAAATATTATATTTGCCCCCAATGACTATACACAACGATCACATCCACATGGAAATTGATTCGTTCCACACATATTTACTTACTCACCAGGTACATTTGTCCTTTGGCCTAAAAAAGGTTAAGTACGTCTGCTCAGTCTTTGGGAACAGTCACTCGGGGACAGCACCTTCCCGTTGCACCAAGAGCGGATGGTCGGGCATGATTTGGCGCTTTCGTGACAGTAGTCCGAAGAATAGAGCAATCTATGTAACTACCCACACGTAAGCATGTGGGCTCTCGGCAATTAAATCTTAATACTTTATTTCCTATGTCCTTCGCTTCCTTGCCTTCTTTTTAAATCACAGAGCGCATCATTACATAACAGGTCAATTGACGCTAAACAAAATATAGACAATTTCCAAGAGAAAAAAAACCCCAAAAGCACTTTTACAATAGTAGCCAAAATAAATCACTGAACGAATGACGTTTTAAATGTTATTTGTGATAAAAAAAGGAGAAATTTTGAACTAACCTCGTAAGTGTTTTGCTAAGAAGCTTCGGACGTGCACAGCAAGCGACATGTTTGTTTGTTTGTTTGTTGTCTCCCGTCAGCAGAATCAGCAGCTTTAGTTTCGTATCAATAATGATATTTGTAATTTCATGCATAAATTGTAATACTGAAATTAATATATTCATCAATTTCTATGATTTTTCATTTAAATTTTCTTTTAAATTTAATTATCAATAAAATTCAACCTCATTTATTTCACTAATGCGTTGATTTTTTTTCCAGTTTTCAATTTCAGAAAGTCTTCAGTTGTTGTAAACGAATTCATTCCTCTTGAATTTAATCATAGTAAATTAAACTAAAGAAATCATTATAATCCTTAAACAACATTCTCGAGATATTAATTCAATTCTTAATACATAAAACTAATTTTGACACATGTTAAGTATTAAATTCCATTGAAAGGAAAAACCCCTCATTTAGAGAACTGAATCGTTCATTATGAATATTCATTTCACAGTATATTTTCGAATGGATTCTGACTGAAATAACCCCCTTCTTATAATTTAAAATAGAAAAACTATCATTTGAAACAACATTTAATTTAATTTTCGCAGATAACTTCACTATGTCAAATCAAGCGTTGTCAACTCTTTTGAAATTTTTATATCCAAAATTGAGTTGAAAAGAATCTCAAAATATCTAGTTGTTCGAGAAAACTATCCAAAAAGTTATTCAAGATTTAGGCAAAAAATATTCAAAGATATCTAGATGTTCCAGATGATCATCCAAAGATACACTACATTGTATAAATTTCTGCATGCTATAAGAAAATGACATTAAAACTTTAATCGAACGATTGTAATAGATTCATCATACACTCACTTTTCTGATCGAGATGGATGAAACATCTGATGATTTCGAGATTTTGCACACCCCAATCTATAAGTATCGAGACTTTGTCGAATTGCTCTAAAAATATAGAGATATTGCCAAAAAAATCAAAAATATTTGAGCGTCACAAAATACAATCTAAACTGATATCTGATATCTAAAAATAATTTCTTATATCTAGACAGCAAAAATATCTAAATTTAGATATAAAATATCCAAGTTAGCAACGCTTGTCATGTCAGTGTTGCTAAATTTATTTTCAATTTTACATCTAAAATTGAGCCCCAAACATCTATATAGATTCTCTAGAACCATATCTAAAATCTAGGAAATGTATTACACATTATTAATGTATTGTCAACATTTACTTCCTTAAAATAATAAACTTTCATGAAAAATTCTGTAAGTTGGGAAAATAAAACTCAATTTATTCAAAATCATCCAAACAGCAATTTCTTCCATCAAATGGCATCCAAAAGCATCTAGATTTGAATAGAAACATCTACATAGGTCACACCGCCAAGGGTTAACAAAAAAAGATCTAGCATTTGGATAATTTTGTAACAATCTTACTGAGGTTGAAAATATAACGAAATATTACTCAATACAAAAAGCTGTTTGTTATTTAAATTTTAATTAACCATAATATATATATGAAGAAAATATCCTGTCGTTATGGAAAAAAGCAAAAAAAGCTGAATATTTTTTCTAAGAAGCTAAGTTTACATCCGGGCATTCGTTTTGGCGGCCATTCCGAAATTTTGTTAGAAACAGAAAAAGCCGATGTTTAATTTATTGTTTTAAAATTTATTTTCACTAACATTTAATCATGAATGCTGCCAAAAAGAATATTGGTACTCATCCGACAACTCGCAAAGAAATTGCAAATGTGAGTAAATATTTGTTTTTAAAAGAATCATGGATGTGTCATTCACATAGCAACTGCCAACTTTCATAATTTTGATATATGATGATGAAAAATGTCGTCCAAAAACTAACAAAAAATCATATTCAAGTTGGTTTAAAAAAATGGTTTTTCTATTTCCACCCCAGTATTGGTCTCAAGTACTTATTATCAAATGGTTATACTTTTCGTTCATAGTTTGAGTTTCTCAACAGAAATAGTGTAAGCTAAATATTGTTTACTTTCGCTTAGTTTTTAAACCTGTAAATTATTCCCAAATTAATCTCTTGAAAACTTGTTTTGTATCGTAATTATTCCATTTTAAGTTGATAAAATTAGTGTTAAAAGGGAAAATAATAAAATTAATGGATGACAACTTGAAAAATTCTGGTTTTATTGTTATGTCGGGATAACATTTCAATGATTTTTTTTTCTTGAATTTAAAAAAACAACTTTGGAAATATTTTTCAAAAAGTTAATATTTATTGAAAAAAGATTTATTATTTATTATTTTGTATGCAATTACTGTTTAATTGATATCTTTTCTTTGTATTTCAATAAAAGTTATCTTGACTTAAAGTTTTTTTTATTCTCCGTGTAAAATTGTTTCGTGTAATAACTTGTTGAACAGATGTTCCTATCAAGTTCTATCCTGAAGAATTTAAATAAAATTTCTCTCACAAAACTATCAAAATCAATGATATTAAAAACAATTATAAAATTTTCTAAAATACTCTCTTGTCGTAAGTTTGATTTTTTTTTTTTTTTGTTAGAGTATACTTATTTATTTCTTCGTGAAATCGATACCAGATATTTTGAAAATCCGTTCTTGGTTTTTTTAATGTTTTTCTGAGTAAATCATCCCCAATTTCTTCAAACAAAAAGAAAAGAAACAAACTATTTTTATTGATTATAACGTATATTTTGATTGTCATAAATTCAAAACTCTGTCGTTGAAAAATTAGTGGAATTAACAACATTAAAATGCACCACAGCTGTCCTGTGCCAAAATACTCTCGTGTTATCTACATCAATATGCAGCCTCCCATAATATGATATACCGGTCAATTTGCATAAACAAAAGAACAGATATGATTGATATGCCGGTTAATATTTTTTTATTATTTCGCTATGTTTAATTATTCATCGTTGATACGTTTCATTTGGAGCAAGATGTGGAAAGAAACTGCCAAAATCAATGAAAACGAAAATAAAACTGAAATGAACCAAAATAATAGAAATTTGGTTTGGAATCATATGAAAAAGAAAATTGTTTTCCGAAATTTAGAATGGAAGATCTATTTTTTCAACGTCCTTAAATATTTAAGTATTTAAATATTTTTAAAAATTGAATTGTATGCAAATTTTTGTCAGATTTTAAAATTACTCTGGTGTCCAGTGAAAATTACGTCCATATTATTCGTACCTAATGATATCAAAAGATAATAATTGAAGAAAGAGTTTTGGATTTTAGAAATTGAAAAAAAAAAATAGAAGACACACCCCATTCCAACAGGCAAAAAGCAGCAAAAGACTGACGACTAATAGTGAGGATCGGTCTATTGACTCTTGACTTGAGTGGTTATTAAGACTGACATCTATGCGAATATATGAGTAAAAGAATACTCCAACTTTGGGTAATTTTTAAAAATTATTTATCAGTTCATCCAAGCAGGTTTTTAAGCAATATATGCAAGTATATGAGTAAATTAGACTAAGAATACATTAATTTACTTTGGGTAATAAATAGATGTCAGTTCATCTAAGCATCAGATGTCTATTTCCGTCATAAAAACTACCTTTTTATTGCTTTATAACTCGGAAATTCAGTGTAGGAGTATACATTTTCAATTTTTTTCAAAATCTTTGTAGAAGTGACATGCTGAAGACTAAAAACAATTCTTTTACCTTCGGCTAATTAATGTTATTCTTAATTCCCCTTTCCATGTAAACGTAATATTTAAGGGGTATAATCAATCTATTCACTCTTAACCAATATTTGATAGATTGACCTAAATGGAGAGCATAAAATATGGACATATGGCAACCCTAGTTATAAAATAATTGTTACATTTGAATATCTTCATGAATTTCTCATGCTTTCAGTTATACTGGTATGTTTGTAAATATGCTTTAGGACACAAATGCCCTCATGGATCATGTGATACCAAGCAATTTTTTTAATTTAAGATGATGGGTTTCTTCTTGTAGGAAATTATTCATATAATCTTGGTATTTTTTTGTATCACTCTGTCTGTTGGCTTCCAAAGGAGAAAAAAATTGAACAGCGAAGTAATTATGTTTGGAAATCTGCAAAGTACAAAAGAATCTAAAGTATCAACAAATACTTTGCAAAGATTGAGTGAAAAAGTTCCTAGTCTAATTATTTGTCATGAAGATGAGTGATCTGCTAAATAAAAAGCTTATTACATTTATCTTCTGTAAATGTTTTTGATCATCATTATATATTGACTTTGTTTGATATTTGCAGACTGCAGCTGGTAAGAAAGCACAATTAGAAGCCAAACAGTACCAGAGAATGCGCCAGTCCTATTTTACTAATTTATTATTGCTTGGATTTGACAAAGAAGCCAATGAGAAAAAAGACAATGTTATCTACAATGAGTAAGTATTCAAATTACAACAAATGCAGGAAATGAGTTTCATGTTACAGGATATACAACAGTAACATATTTAGCCTTAATTTAAGTTTTAGTATTGACATTATAAACATTTATCTCCATAACTTACTGTCTGTGTATTTAAACATTATCATCATCATAGAAATATATCTGTCATACTTATAATAGCAGTGGCAGCCATCTGCTCCTCTCCCTTCCTAACCTCTTATAATTATAAAACTGTCTTTTCTCTCCTCTCCCTTCTTGTCCTCTTCTTAAACTCCCTAACTCTCATTTCTCCTCTCTCCCATACCTGTAACACTCATAGCATCTGTTGCAGCCAACAGTTAAGCTTGTACATTCATGATATCCATCAGCTGAGTAACGGTCATGGACCGGTACTTATGATTGAAATAAAATTCTAGATGCTGTAAGTATAAAAGAAAAGAAACAATGCCTTTTCCCTAGCATTTGATCTTTGCCCCTGTGATTTCCTCATAAAACTATAAATCAGTTTGCAGTACTTTGTCTATACTTGTGCAATGTGAAAATGATGCATAATATAAGTATTGTGTTTTGTACATGTTCATTTGGAATCATCTGATGAAGTCATTAGGATAAATTTGTGATCAGGTTTGAGTTTTTTAATTTTTTTGTGAATATGCTTCTGTCAACCTTTTCATATATCTTTGATTTGTGTACTTCAAAACTCAAAATGCATCTATTTCCTTTCTTATCTATAAAGGCTTACAACCTAGAGAGATCAGTTTTCATTATGCAAATTTCATGTTTGTTTTTTTCATTCAAAGTGAGAATATTTGTGTGGGCATTGTTGATATTACTGTATTTATTGCATATAAGACCCCACCCTTTTTTTTTTTTTTAGCAAAGAATATTAAAAAAAAGCCACATTTCTCCAGTTTTAACTCAAGTACTGGCAAATGTGGGGGTGTATGACGAAAGTTATATTACCTTTTGAGCCAATGTTTGGGAAAGAAAGGGGGGGGTATATGTCATCAAATGTGGTAAGTTTTGTGTACCAGTGATCTTCCAGTGAACAGAGATAATAATGCTAGAAAAAAATATATAATTACCAAGAAAATTATGGTGAAAAGCATGACCAGTAGAACTGAGTCTGATAGCCTTGCCAAGGTTCTTGAATAAGGATTAGGTATGCCAGTATATGAAATGATTAAGGGAATTGTATACCTTCTTCCTTGTTTGGTTCTAAGCTTCTCTTTGATTTCCTAGTCAGTCCCTTTCATGCTGGATTTGCACCATCTTGGAAAGGTTCACAAATTTGTGTCAGGAAAAGCATCAAGCTGTAAAAACTAGAAAGCACTCAGAGAGAGCATACCTCTGCCAACAAGTAAAAACTGAATGAAAATAAAGACATTGAAAAAACAAGGGAAAGAACTTTAAATCAAATATTGGGTTACTTCCCTTAAATTTTTAGATTTACCTAAATTTTCAACTGTTTTTAACCTCTATTCCTGCAGAATTTTAAAAATCTCTCAATTGAAAACAAATTCCTGGATCCACCTCAAAATTTGAGCAATTCTTCTATAGCGCATTCACAAAATTTCGTTGAAATTCATTTAGAACTTTTGGAAATCTTGTGTGGACAGACGGACAGACACGAGTGAATACTGACTCCTCTTGAATTGATCTAGCGAAGAAAGAAAAATTTCTTTGGTGGTTGTATTTCTCTGTTTATAGAATTATGTTGTATTGTATTTTTATTTTTCAGAGACACATTTGTAGTGGCTAACAATAAAGGAGCTTTAACGGTTCTACATTTTCTGCTTAATAAATTGGATCCCGAGGAGTGTAAAACTCGATACAGGTATGGAATACCATTGTATTTTGTCTTCAGATTCTGAATTACATTTTTAATATTAGCAAAAATTGGTATCAAATTAAAACAAAATTCAAGTTGATAGTGAAAATTGAATTCAGTATTTAATGATTGCTGAAGAAAGTGTGGTTGTTTTGTTATAACCATGTTTGAGTAATTCTGTTTAGGTTTAAGTGTTATCAGAAAAACTGTCACAATACTTTTGTAAAATGTTCAAAGGTATATATTAAATTTTTTGTCTACCTTTGATATAAAGAAGGTACTCTTAACAACTGTGTATTATCAATATCAATGTTTAGAATGGTTCCAAGTATAATTGTCAGTTGTAGCTGTCAATACTTAAATCTTTGGATCACTTTACCTTCCCCCCTCAACTGGGGTGGGGTGGGGAGAGGGTGGAGATTTTTTTTTTTTCAATAGCCAAAACTAAGTGGGGGAGAACCCATGGCTGACAAATTTATATATTCATATAAACAATACCTTTAATATGTCAATAAAATAAAGTAGTTGTCCCCCTTAGACTGCTCTGTGGGAGAAGGTCGATGTTTAACTGCTAAAACTTGGGGGATGATGTTATTCAAATGGCCCCTCTAGCGGGGAGGATGTTGAAGTGATTTAAACCTTGTAAAGTACTTTTTCAAATTCAAGAAAACATAGTCTTGAAAGGAGTAGAAGTGTTGGTGTGTAGCATTTTGATGTTTACTTCATTCAGGAAAAATTCATTTCTGTCCAGTCTAGAATTTATTAAAAACCTATAAAAACAGAATCTTTATTTGATACTTTTTCAGCCAATTCAAAAAAGAATGATGCATTGTGGCCCATATTGATATTGATGTACCAGAATTCAGATTCTTATTTCATTTGGACTTATTGTATGTACTTTCAGAGGAATTTGGCCAGTATTTGACAAAAAGCAAGAGCAGAGTTTTCGCAAAGAAACTTGTAGCTGGTTAAATAAAGTTGCCCTTGTGAGTATTTGACATTTTTTCGCTTTTAAAGGAAGAAGTGAAGACTGGATATTAGATATTTTTTTTCCAAATCCTGGATTAGTTTGGCTAGCGAATCTAAGGTTTTGGTTATTACATTATCTTTGTTTCCCTTATAAAAGAGCTTCAGAAAGATTACTTTCTGAGCAAAAAATGAGCAAATTGTCTATAAAAATATTCTTCTTGTTCTTATCTTTTTGCATTCAAACTTTACACTTCAATTTTAATTTGAGCATAAGAGGACTGTTTCTTAGTTAAATGGAAAGGTGGGAAAAGAAAGGGAGGAAAGCTTGGATCTGCACTTAACAATGTCTTATTTGATTTTTCTTTTTTTTTTTTTTTTGTTGTATACTAAGCTTCAAATTGTGACCTGGCACTTGAGTGCAAAACTAATTAGTGCTTGATTGTTCTGTGCAAAGATAATTCAGTAACTCTATATGGTATTATGTAATACATGAGTTTATATTTTTAATTTCAAAAACTGAAGTACCTGGCCATGTTGATTTCTTGAGTCAAAAATAAAATCAGCATATTTCTGTTTTATTTAGTCATATTAAGGTTTTGAAATCTGTATTGAAATTTTCTCTACATTTGAATGAAAATGAAAAAAATGTATGTAGTTGAAGTAATTAGTGAAGAGGATTTTACACTACTCTGTTAAGATGGAATTTATGTAATAATTCTTTCTTTTGCATATAATTACTCTCTTCCATTCAAGTTCTTGATTTGCAAGTGAATCTGGATGAAACAAAGGTTATGAATATCTTTTAGTGTCTCATAGTAATTTCATTGCAGATCAACTTTACAAATAATGTTAAAAAACTTATATTATCTGAAATTTTCCAATTTAAAATTCAAGGTTTTAAATGTTTTTTTTTTTTTTCCCCTTTTTTTTCTTTTGTGCCATTGGCAGGAGGACTCTGAAGCTAGCTTTTCACGCCTCAACCCTTCATTGTTTCTTTCACCTGGAGGTTACAGATTCCAGTTGTTTTTGTTTCAACTGTCCAAATATGTCATGCTGAGGTCTCTAAAAAGAGATTGTGGTAGGTATTCAGATATCCTGACCATAATGGCATTTTTCTATTTTCAGAAGATTTGCAGTTAAAATATATTGAAACCTTATTTTCTCTGTTAATCCCCTATACTTGGTCAAAACGGTAACTGTTCAAAATGCCAAAGGAGGAGTAAACATTAATTTCAATCCGAAATGAAAATTTCTATAGTTCATTGACATTAAATGCATTTCATGCAAACATTTTCATACATTGATAGGTCTTAAAAGTATTTTTTCATTATGAATTGAAAGAAACCAGTTAGAAACCTAAAAGCCTCCTTCCATCTTATGGTAAATGAAATGACACTGAAGTGATCACTCCAGGGCACAAAACAATCCAAAGCTTATGGAGAGTCTGGGATGCCCAGTTGACTGAGTCTCCCTCTCAGTTTTACTGATGTAGTCCAAAGGAAAGCAGAGCACAATACATTAGGCATCAACTTGGCTGCAGGAGCTGTCAGAAGGACATTGAAAATGGCATCCAATCACCTAAAAGGGGTTCCATTCCCTGGTCTGGAATCTGTTGTCCTTCTCTCAGACTGGTTGCCTTATCAGGCTAGAGAGCTGGATACATGCCTTTCCCCAAAGACATTAGTGCAAGGTGAATGTAAACAGCCTCATTTGAGTTTGAGCTTGGCTCACCAATCCCCATTGTCTGTGTTGTTAACCACTATGCCATTTGCACCTCCTAGTTAGAAACTTAAATAGATGTAAAACTCAAATATCCGAATGTTTGTAAATTCTTTCTATTATATTTTTGTTACTTCTTTTTTAAAGGAGTGGCCAAAGATAGTTACCTGAGATGCCCTGTGCTGAAGACCCAGGCTCCACAATTAACAGATGTTCAAGTAAAAATCCTAAAAAGTACTACTGTTAGGCACATGCGATCTTATGTGACTAATGTCAAACAATCTTTACAGGTTCATAGCAAATGGCATGAACAAGTTGGGTAAGAATTTTCTCTTTTTTCTAACCAGTAATAACATCAGGCATTGCTAAGTCTACATAATTGATATCCATGTGTTGAAAGAACATAAGCAATATCTCGAAATATTTGAAAAATTAAGAACATTTTTCTTACCAACATATTGCATAACGATTCAGCATTAACTCATTAACTGCAAATGAGAATTTCCATCATTGCAGTTCTATGACCAACTTGATAAAATCTTTATTTTATTGTAATTGATAGTCACTCAGTTCTCTGTAAGTCAGGGCTCTAATTTTGCTGTAGATAACTTGTAAAGGATAAGGGCTTTTATCTTGTAATGGTTAGGTATTACTTATTTGTCACCTTCCACAGTTAATGGGTTTTACTGTTACACTGTCAGTCATCTAATAGTTTTGTTTGCTAAATATTTTTTTGATTTTGATGTTAATTTATGATTATTTGGTATTTTTTATTTATAAAATTTCTTGACCTAGATATTTGAAAAAATTTAATTGTGCTTTGGCAGAGCAGTAGGGTCAGGCTGTCCGCACCCTAGATCTGCACTTGATATATGTGATTTTGAATCTCCATTCTTGATAGAAATCTTGAAAACAATATTTTTTTTTACTCATTAGGGATATGGTAAAAAACTATAGAGTATTATGCAAGAAAGTTCGAGCATTGGAACGCAAAGAGAAACTAAATATGGAGGAAAAAGAGTAAGTTGTTTTCTCTGTATTGATTCACTCCTTTTAAAATTTTTTTTTTCTCTTAAGAATATATTCATCTAATGCAATTCTTGTACAACACAATATTTTAGTTTGCTAAAAAAGAGCATGGCTACAAAAGCATATTTTCTGATAAAGGTTTTATATTTTGCAACATGATACAGTCATTTGATTTCTCTATGTAAATGCTGAAAAGAAAACCTTTTCATCTAAATCTTGTTAGACCAGATGTTCTAATCATTGTATATGGTTGGTTCAGACTTACGATGGTTGTTTTGGCTGTGCACCCTCCAGCCTTCCTCGGGTGTGTCCTAGAAAGGTAAAGTACTTGGCCAATACCACCCCTATAACATACCTTCCATCCCATTTGCTACATTGCAGGTACTGGTTACAAACCTGATGTCATATCTTTGCAAAAAGTGTTAATAATTTTGAATGTATTTTGTGATCAGCATCGAAAAATTAAGTCTGCTATGTGTTTGTATGAAAGAACAATATAACTTAATACTACTATTGTGGCCCAAGTCATTTTCCAGATCATGTGCTATTTTCTTGAACTGTTTTCTCAGTTCTCAATGGAAATATCCCCCTTTATGCTCATATTGTAAATGGCCTGAGTAAGTTGCACTATTAAGCAACTAAAGATGAAAGAAAATATCAGTCAAAGATTGATGATAGTTTGACAATGCTTAATCTAATAAAGATGATATTTCTGCTACAATTGAGCTTCTTTAATTCATTGTGTTTTCAGATCTGCCAAAAATTGGGCTGGAGATAAGCTAGTTAAGGATGAATCTCTTAAAAATGTAAGCATCAAAATTTAAATTTGATTTGATCTTGCAAGTAATGTTTGTTTTTTATCAAAAGTTTGAATTATGCTGACCTCTAGGCTTATATTTGAATGCACTTTTTTTATAATCCAAAGTGTTTGTTTGAAACCATCAAACTGTCAACATAGGTTTCTTCAGTTTTTATGTTGGTCTGGCTTGCTATCTATCTATCTATCTATGCATTTTTCCCTTGTTCTTGTTTTTTGAAAATTCCCCTGCCTAAAGGTTTTTTTTGGGGGGGGGGGATCAATTTACAATGTAAGTTTATGCTAAGTAGGTCACTTGGTGGTCATACTTTTTTAAAAAAAGAATTTGTTCTTTTATTAATAATTACTGTCTAACAAAAGGTGAGAGAAGTAAATTATTCATCGATCACCCCTTTTTTTCCAATTTTTTAATTGATCACCTCCAACATGGCATGCTGCCAGAAGACACAGACTTTCTTAAGGGACTAACCAGACCTGTTAGGTTTTATTTCAATCTTGATTCTACTTCTGTTCCAGTGAAGTACATGTCCTATAATTTTTTACCTCCTCTTACCAGGTGAGAGAAGATTGGCTGAAATTTAGGAAGACAATTGAATCTCAGAATGAAGAATGTGAAATTATCAAATCCATCTTGCAAAACATTGCCAGCCACTACAAGATAGACCTGACCACAATCAACGCTCGCATTCCTGATTTACTGCTTCGTGTGCAGGAACACCAGATCCAAGAGGTGAGTTTCCAGATTTATTTTACCTGATGTACTTCTGAAAATTTCCTCCAATAACTCATTAGTGTTATCAAACCTGTAACAAGATATTTGTCAACATGTACACATGTGGGCCCCTATGTTGAAATGTTCTGTGGCCTCAAAAAAAGTAAAGTATGCCTAGTCTCTTTTTCAGTTGCACCTGGGTAGCACTTCCACATTGCAATTACTAAACCAAAAATAAGCTATGTAGGTGTGTGCAAAATTCACTTATGGATTCCCCTTTTTCTGAGTTAGCAATGCTCTCACCTTGATAATAATGACCTGAATTCCATCTATTTTTATATAATACTAAGTCTGAATTGGTAAACCAAATTTAGTATGCTTACTCAATGGATCTAGGGGAGATTTTAAGATAAAATATATGATACCACAAAATCAAATAGTTACATTTTATGTGACAGTTGTCTTAAAATCATTAGAAACTGTCAACCAAAAATTGAAAAAAAAAACCCATAAGTATCTTTCAGTTTTCACTCCATGTATGTATCTTGAAAGTCTACAGGTGGCACCAATTAATTTGATTTTATTTTGCTTTTTGTTTTTTGGGGCTTTTTAAAAAAAAAATAGTTTTTTGATTAAAAAAAAAAAGATATAGGGGTTTTAAAAGTGTGGAAACTGTACTGACATAATACATTTTTCATGCTACAGTCTTGAAAATTTGTATTAACAGCCTACTACACACCTGTTAAATTTTCATATTTCCAAATTACCCCCTACATCAGTTTTTAGTTGGGGATAAATCTGCAATGAAATTTCATGTTAAATTGGTCACTAGTTTTTGCCCGTTCTTTTTCTCAAATTCAGGCAGTTTTAACGATTGCTACTCATCAAAAAGAGATATAAATATCTTGTTTTATTTTCATTCAGTTTTTGGTTAGTGCATAGTGTTGGTAGAGATTTGAGTGCTTTTTAATTTAATTATCTTTTTAGTCACCGAAGGTTTCTTTAGTTCTTAAGTAGGTCTGGCTGACTATCTATATCTGTTGTATGTATGGGCCGCATTAATGGATATAGACGGCTGACTATTTCATGCTTACTTATTATTTTGTCTGGAAAAAATGTTTTGTCCTTTGTTTGTTTGAACGCCCCACCCCCAAAAGGTTTCTAGGGAGGGTTCAATTTGCAAGTTGGGTTCATGTTAAATTGATCCCTTTTTTTATTTTTTAAAAATTCAGACTTTTTTAATGATCACCACCCAACAAAAGGCGAGAGATGTAACTTATCCCTTGATCACTCTCTTTCACCAATTTTTTAATTGATCACCTCCAACATGACATGCTGCCAAAAGACATTGGTCACATGAGTTTCTATTGAATGATTAACCAAACCTGTTTTATTTTGTAGCGACAAATTGACAATCTGTACAAAGAGGGAAAACTAAATCTTGTCAGGTAAGTTGATTTATAATTATTGATTGAGGATATTTTGGGTATTACTTTGATTTAAAATACATACATCAAACATACTTATCTTTCTAATAATGCATTTTTTTAAAAACAGATATTTCAATTTTAATTGTTTCTTTGATTCATCTAAGTTTTTTACCACTGCCAACAAAATTAGAAGAGATATAGTATTCACTCGTGTCTGTCTGCCCATCCATCTAACCAACTATATCTCCAAAAGTTTTATATGAATTTCAATGATATTTTGTTGAAGGGTGGGCCATGGGTTAAGGAAGAATTGAGTTTTTTTTTTTGTAGATCCAGGAATAGTTTACAGTTACAACCACTGCATCGTAGCTGATTTTCATTCAGTTTTTAGTGACACTGGCATTAGCAGAAATATGTGCTCTGAGAGTGTTCTAGTTTAATCTGATAAATTCATCTTTTTTTTTTTTTTTTTTCCCCCATTTCTGTGAATTGCTCTGTGATTCAGATTTTTATATAGTTGGTGAAAATAAGTTGAAGAGCAGAAATGCATTGTCTGTTCTCATTGCAAATGGTCAATTTTTTTTCATCTCAATTTTTGCATTAAAGAAAAGAATTGAAATCAATATTGTATCATGCTGAAAAGATTGATTATTTATCTAATCATTTATAACATTTTATATTAAAAACAGTGCTAAGAAATGCATTTTAAAAGTGTTTTTTGTACTTTCTTTTCTTTTTCAGTTTAGTTCAGTTGCTGAATCTTTCCCTTGAGATGTATTATGAAAAAATAAAATCTTGTAAGTTACTGTGTATTGGAATATTTTAAAAATTTCTCTCAAGTTTTTCATTTTGATCATTATCCTGTTGTTTATAGTTCACTATTATTTATCAGTATAAATAAAGAGGATCTTTCAATTTTGGTTACTGTATTTGATGGCATTTAAGACCCTTCTTACTTCAGTAGGGAAGATTGAGAAAAGAACACATTCTTCTCATTTATTAACCAGTCTTTTTAACTCCTCCTTAAAGTCTGGCCAATGTTGGGATGGGCACAAAAGTTATGTTTATCTTCTTAAAGCATTCTTTTTAGGAATGTGTGGGTAAAGAAGTTCAATATGTTGTCAAGTATGGTATGTTACATCAAATTTATATTCAAGCCCGCTGTTTGTCCGTCCGTGCCTCTTTTTACCCTAAAACTACAAAGCTGATTGACTTGATATTTGGCAGGAAGACTGACTAAACATCAACTTGTGACAAAGGCTATGTGAAGTTGACCTCAGAGGTCATTTCTAGCCCATTATCCAAGTTGTTGGCCACAATTTACCACTGAAGATGCTGAATACATCTTCACATTGCTAAGGTCTCAGGCTATACAAAGTTGGCCTCAGAAGTCATTTGAGGTCACCAGAGGTCATTTCCAATAAATTTTCAAAGTTTTTGGACACAATTTTCTAACTATGAAACTGAAATTAGGCATACTGGTGAATATTTTCAGGGCATATATAAAAGGCAATGATAAGTTGACCTGAGGTCATTGCTAACCAATTTCTCAAGTTTTGAGTCCCTATTGTACACCTACGAGTACAATCTTCCCTTATTTATTTTATGAAATCTTTATGAAATATCATTTGCCTTCCTGTGTCATGATATTTAAAAAAAAAAAATCTCCCCTGTCCCTGCTAGTATATAAAGTTTACCATCTAGTTTTAAACAGCTTAACCCAAAATTAGATTATGTAGTGATGAGTAGCCTTTACTTTCTTTACTTATCATTTTGGGATTTGTACCAGATTGTAGGATTATGATTTCCTTCAGGATTTGCAATTTTTAGTTTTTTATAAGAAAAGTGGTGAAAAAACTTATAGCCTTAGTAACATTCAGTAAATCTTTCTGAACTTGTCTCTATTCAAAATTTGTAAAATAAAAAAAAAACACTCCAATTGTTGCTCTGTAGTTTCCCTGATCTCTCTTATCACTCTCTCTCTCTTTTTTTTAAAAAAAATCCTAGCTGGCATTCCCAATATGAAAGAGAACATTGCTCCTATGCAACAAAAGTCAGACACTCATTCCAACCTCCTACAGAATATGCAGACTCTCAGGTAAAGTGAATTTGCATTCTGGAAGATTCGATAGTATCTGTCAAAAATGATGTATGCATTATTAATGTATGGATAAATTATATTTTTGTACAAATGTATTAATTGAAAACAAAAAACGTATACCTCAAATGAAATTTATTTTTAGGCCAATTTCTTACAACTTCTAATTTGTTTTTTTAAATATCAAAACAATACTGTATTAATATAAGAAATATACCAGTTGTATTTGTGAGAATTCAGAGATGCCAATATTTGTATTTTGTCCTATGAAAGCATCAGTAGTAATAGTACTAGCTATATATAGATGTGAACGCATACACTTAATTGCGCTTTAGCATATGCAGTCACACAGATACAAGCTTTGCTCTACCCCTTCCTCTCTTTCTTTTTGCTTTAGCATACAAAAGGAACATGGTTTTTATATATCATAAGATTAAAAAAAAAACCCTTTTCATCAATATTCAAATTAAATTCCTTCCATTAAGATCTCAGGAAGACTGTTTCTTTCATGTCAGCCTGTAAAAGGTGACTAATTAACATTTTATGATGTCAAGCTTTGAATTGACCATTCAGAACTTGGATCGGGGTTAAATACTTGGGGGGGAAAAAAGGTACTTGTTGATATATTTGTCTGAAGTCTCCAAATTTTTCTCAATTCTCTTCAGAGAAAATATGAAAGAACAACTGCTTTTATTGAAAAGTTCTGTTCAAGAATCTGCAGAGGAGGCAGAAAAAAAAGCTATTGATCAAAAATTGTTGGTAAGTATCTTTTTAAAAAATCAAAGTAATCATGGGTAGCTTGATGATTTCTGTTTGATGACTTGAATTGAAATATTTTTCTACAAAATCATGCTAGAGTTGGTTGTGACATGCAAACTAATAATATATATGGTATTTGTGTCCCCATGAGGGCCAATTTGGAATAAGGTCTGGATTAATGTTGAGCCCCATATATTTGTGGTGCAAGATATATTGGAGTTAAAAAAAGGCAGTTTATTATCTGATGAAAGTTCTTGTAAACAGTGTTTTATTGTCTGAACAGTGACAATCTGGTACAGATCAATGAATTTTTCCTTCAAAGCAGTAGCTGATATGGTTGGGTTGTTTTAGAAGCTTGTCTGTAGTTGGAGGGGTTTTCCTTGTACCAATTTTTCTCTTGGAGTGCTACCTTTCATCAGGTCATAAACTACCCTATTTGCACTCCTATATCTTGTGCCTCAAGAAATCACAGAAATTCTTTCCTCCAGCTGGATCAAGGCGTAGGAATTCTCCTCGGTTGTAAGCTTATGTCATCCCTTGGCGGCAGCTATAATGCTAAAAACCTTGCATCCCTTCTCGGAGGAACTGTTCTTGATGCTCTGACTCCAACTCTGCCTTGACGCAGTCTTTTGCTTGTTCAATTTTGTTTTGCATTTTTCATGTAAAGATTTCTCTTGTGGTCATTGGTTTGATACCAACCCTCTTCCTCCCATTATTATCTAGAGATTTGGTAGTGAATGATGATAATAGATAAATTGTATCCTTTAAGACTGATCTAAATACACAACTTTGTGCCATTTTAAAGAATGGTTTTGTCCGCTATGAATTTTATTGCAGAAACAAAATCAACACACAGTATTTCCATATATTTCAAGTTTCACATTTGTAGCACACTCTGTTGATTAATATTAGCATAACGGAATCTGCCATTCATGTAAGGCATTGATTTAGCTCATCTGATGTAGATTTTTTTTTTCTTTGATGAGTATTTGTATATCTTGATATGTCCCTTTATTTATTTATTTAGCCCATGGAATTCACCCTTAATGCTCCTACTCCACCGAGGAATTTCCAGTTGCTTTGTGATCGATCAGTTCCTGTGGATTCTCCTTTGTCAGAACGACGACTGCCTGCTGAATCAAGTTAGTTATATTAATTATACCATATAAATTTTGAAACAAAAATCTTTCTCTTTTTGGGATTTCAAGATGTAGAAAATAATGGAGTGACTACAGTGTCCATTTCATTTTGGAAATATGCATACAATATAGACATTTATTAAGCTAAGCTTAGTCTGACATATAAAACACTGATTTATTCAAACTGTTGTTGTCTTATTTTTTTTATAGTCACAACAATACAACCTTTGTTTCCTTAGCATTATACAAGTCCATTTAATAACATTTTTGAAATTTTGAACTGAACCCTTCATTCAATTGGTGGGGCTTGACTATTTTCATTCTGCTTTCCATGCTAGGTGATATCTTGTATTAGTTATTTCTTCCGTTAATTCATTCTTGTATGATAATGATTTGTCAGTGTGTAGTAGTGAAAATTCCCCATCTAAAAGATTCAGATAGAAACAAATATATCTATAAAATTCCATGTCTTATTTAGCGCCTTGGTAGCAGCTGATGGGATATCTTGGAAGAAATGTTTTTGTCATGGATCTTCTTACTCTGGCAGTGAATCGGATTGTGATTCAAGACAGTTCATAGGTGGGAATGAGGGTAAGCAGAGCAACAATTGTTCTGGAGTGGCTGACAAGATATGCTAAAATATCCTGGTCACAAGTGGTCTTTTCCATTACTATTTACATTATTTGTGTTGGTTTTGTTTTTCTGTTCTTGCTTGTTATACTTGATAATTTTTTTTCTTCATTTTAGTTGACACACCTGAGGCTGCAAAAAAAATTCAAATGGCTGCAAAGGAAAATGCTTTGAAGGTGAAAGATCAGAATAAGTCCCAAAGTGAATCCATTGTAAATCAACGAAGGTAACAATGAGATGACAACAAATTTTTAAAACATATTAAGATAGGAAACCTTATCTTTTCAAATACTCATATCACTTGGAGCAATTTTGTTTTATTACTGATAAAGTTATGTTATAGAATATTGGGCTTATTGCTCCAGTTTATTTTTCAAATTTTTTTTACAAGCCTTCTGTCTGCCAGTTACTTATAATGACTGATAAGTCCACTGCTGGAATAAGGCCTTTTCTTGCTCCTTCCATGCCATTTCACCTTAATCTGCTCTCAGATACATGTTGATCTTTTACTAACCCTAAGAGTTATTCCTAACATTGTCTTCCATTGCTCTTCTTGTGATTGAGTTTGTTTTCAAGTGATTTTGTTACACATCCGTAATCATGGCTAGTATTATACATTCTATGTATAATTTTTGTTTTAAGCATTAAAACCGGCAAACTTTCCTTTTAAAAAGATGTCTTTTTTAATTAGTTTTATTTTTTTTTATTTACTTGTGCAGCCTGCTTTCTGAGGTGCCAGAAGAGGGTCATGAAGAGAAAAAAAGCAAGTTACCTATAAAGGTTACAGAAGGTTTGTCAGGGGACAAGGAATCTTTTGATTCTACACCACAAATCAAAAACAGCAAATCTTTGGATAAGACTTCATTTAAATTGCAAGTAAGTGATAGATGTGTTCTTAAGGTTTACACCTAAGCTAAATATTGAATGGATTACAAATTAAAGTCAGTTTCCATGATGTAATATTGTAGAAAAAATTGATTTTATCATCTTGGCAATTTTTTTTTTCAATGGGAAGGCATTGGAAATTGAATGTTATGTTATGAAATGGACTTTGAGGTTTCAAACAACTACACTCAAAACTGAACTGCTATAATGAGAAAAATTCTCTTCTCTTGAAAAGAGTAACTGGTCTGTTAGAAACCCTTGAATTCTCTCTAGAAGAAGATTGCCTAAATTGAGATTAATTTTCTTTATTTTCTCTTTGTATTGACTTATTTTTAACTTCTTTCTTTGTTAAACAATCTGCAACTTGGGTTACAAGCTTTGCTGCTATAAATGAAATAAAAATTGTTTGCTACAGCTTTTTACTTGGCACTACTGGACAAAGAGTCCTCTTTACATTGGCGCAGTACACCCGAAGAAGGATGTAGAATGGATAGGCCAAAATGTGGGAATAACAAAAATAACAAGAATGAATTTAATCATCTGAAAAACTCTTTGAATGTCGACTTTTCTTCAAGATAAAACTCTTTTTAAAAAGTGGAATACTTGCCTCTACTTTTATTCCAATTTGAGAATAAATCCCATTGTGATAGACTGCCAAAGGCGGGTTAAATGTTTCTAAATTCAAAATTTACTTGATAAAAACCAATTATTTCTTTGTTTTTCAGATCCGGTCTTTAGGATTGAAAGCCAATTCTCAAAAAGGTAAAGCAGGCATCCGAAGCAAATCATTGTCTGATTTCTCTGAGAAGAAGAAAGGTGTTGATATTTGGGCAGATCAGGTGAGTTGTAATAAACATACCACTTATACTTGAACGGAAGTACGAGTGGCCTAGCGGCTAACAGCAGAATAATGGAGAATGGGATTAGCAAACTGAGTTCAAACTCCAGCCAAGATGGTTTTCATTCACTTCACTTTAATGTCCTTGGGAGAGGCAGGTATCAATCTCCTTCCCACTTGCAACATATCATTGGCCAGCCTGTCAGGGCAAGGTCTATCACCCCCAATGTCTTACACTTTAGGTTTTCCTTATGTCCAACAACAGACCTTAAAATGCTGATAAGAATTTGAAAAGTTGAAAGAAAATTCTTGAATAGGTAAAATGATTTTGTGAAAATAAGATCGATTATGACGGTAAATAAAAAGTTCATGATTAAATTTTTAACTTATAAGTGCATGTAAATCAGTTGATATTGATTTCAGTCACCTGATCTTGATATCTAGGGTGTTCCTCACAGATAGAAAACAACAGTATTCTTAGCATCAAAAGTGGACAATATTTTCCATTTAAAGTACCTGTAATTTATTGAATATTTTCAGCATAGACATTCTATGTGTCCAGTAAATGAATATTGTCTACAACAATCTTCAATGCACATAAACAGTAACCTAGAGTTAATGCCAAAAAGGTTTTGTTAGAAGTTTAGTTTTGGCTTGTTATCATAAATAGCTAAAGCTTCTGTCATTTTAAAAGGAAGAAATTTTACTTGTTCAACTTAGATGTCTGCATACATGTAAATTAAAGATAGGTCTATAAGTCTTTAGCATGATCTCTTATTAGCTGAATTCTGATCTAAAATTTTCACTGTATAATGTTTGATCTGTTTTATACACCATTGAATTAAGTGCATTGTCAAGGAAAGAGATTGTTGAAAAATAAATACCTTAGGCTGTGAACCAATAGATGATACCTACATAGAAAAAAAACATTTCCCCATAACTACTAATTATTTATTTACTTTGGAGATGCAGATGGCCTAACAGCATACAGAATGGAACTCCAGCTAGGTCAGTTTGTGTTCACTTTGCACCAATTCCCTTAGAAAAAGGCATAAATCCATCTCTTCTTCCAGCTATGGATAAATAGAAGGGCAGTTTGAGTCTTATAGCTCTATAGTCCATCTTCAATGTTGGGCAACCAACCCAGTATCATAAAAACCTACAATTGCTTCAAACTGATTGGGTCTCTATGGATCATTCGGAAAAAAAAAATGTAGACAAAATCATTGTGTCGTATTGTGACACAGGAGGCAACTTTAATTCTTTAATTTTTATTCTTTGTGATTCTATAGGAATAATAATAAAGATATAACCTTTTTTTTTTTTTCTACAAACCAGTAAAAAGTACTGAAAGAATATATATGGCTTAATATCCCCGTACCATTATTTTTATATCTGATGATTGAAAACCACCAGGGGATTTATTACTTGGCAATGTAAAAACAGTTGAATGATGCAACACATGGCACTATGAATCATAAATTTCAATATTTTAGAAAAATTAGAAATACTTTTTATTTCCTATTTTTCAGATTATAGATCATGTGATGGGAGTAACGGATGTTGATCCACAAAACATTAATGAAGCCCTTTGTAAGTATTATGTCTCTGCCTATCCCAAATCCAACATCGCATTTTGATAGAATTTGTCAGTTTTACTTGATTACTTTTGTTTAGTTTTAGAGATGAATTGCAGTGTTAATTAAATCATGAAACTAGTTGGCCTTGTGGTGTTGTATTATTTTACAATGTAATTGATATTGTTAATTTAAAAAAAAAAAACTCCTTAATAAAAGCAAAATCAATTGAGAATGATATGCAGTTCTGTTTGTTTATGTATTTAAAACATTTTTTTCTCAAGCTTCTATATTAAAATTTGAATTTTAATGTGATATAAAAAGGTATTTGGAAGGAACCATCTAGATAGAAGCATTGGATCAAGTTATTAAATGAAATTTTAATTTGTTTCATTTGTGATTGATTAGTAATGAAGTGATAACTTAATAACACCCATGTTAAGGGGAAGTAACTTTTTGCATAGAGTATCATACTTTTAAGTCTAATCTTGCATTCTCTGCACACAAATTAGTTAGGTGCGATGATTTCTGCTTTTAAGATTTTTATATTATGAATATATGAATGTTTTTGTAGATTCCTACAAATAAATTTGATGTACTTTTAAAATATGAACACAAAATCATTGCTGTATTGTATAGATTACTATTGATATTCAAGCAATTGCTTTTAGTCTAGACTAAGGCACGTAATTTTGCTAGTAGCACTGATATTGCTAGTTAATTCTCAAATTTGAGAGATTTTTTAGCTTATTTAGCTTCTATAAGTGATCAATATTTCAGCGAAGGTGTTGAGCATAAATATCAGATGTTGATCTAAGAGAAGGCTAACATATTGAAAATACGCAGACCAATTTGATGTAGAATGTATTGTTATATCTATGTTAATTTAAAAAAGGGAGGCAATGAAACATGGAAATTTTCGGTAGCAAGTGATATCCTCAAGCAAAAGATCAAGCTATGATATGAAAGTACTGAGTGATTGTGAAGTAATAAATCAGAACTGTGCTATTGAATTGGACTTGAGTTGATCCAGCAAGTAACCACTGGTGACAAAAAATCCATGTTGTACATTTTCTTTTTCATGGTTCCTTCCTTTATCTTGATTGAAACTATCTGCAACTGTGCCACGGTAGCTTTCTGTTGGTTCATACTTGGCTGGAAAACTTCCATAATGGCTTGTTGGTTGGTAATTTTTCTGTCCTTGGACTGCTGAATGAAAGCACCCTTGAAGCGGTGCCGTTTCAGAAATGCTCTTATCTCGTCTCCTGGCCATAACAATTCGGCTTCTATCAAAGTTGTTCAAATCTTATTTTCTTACCTATGATTGTACCCAAGTACTCGAGGCCGGCTTACCTGCTTATATATCTCTGACTCTGACATCTGCAATTGTAGACAGTAGCTGTTATTCTATTTGTCACTAGTCATGATGTTTGTGCTCATTGGTGTATATACTGCAAACATGCTGTATTCCTTCTCCTTTTAACTCATCCCATGAACGACAGTCTATATGCATACTATTTAAAAGAAATATTAGTTCATATGTTAGTGTAAATATCTCTGACTTGAAGCCCATGAGCTATCATCTAGAGTTGGGAAAAGCTTTCATGCTCATTATTGTCAGTCCTAGATTATTTTTCATGTTTGTAATACCTATTTATAATGCATCTGTACCCTCACTGATTAGTTATTTTGTTGTCTGACACTTGTATTTTGATATTTGCAGCTATGGATGCTTTTAAATCCAGAGATAAATTGGCACGTAGTCCAATCAAAAGTTGCAGCTCTTCAAAGAAGTTCTCTCACCCTTATGGTAACTAACATTTTTCACATTTTATGTCTGTTAGTATGTAAAGGACATTTTAAAAATGCTGAAGACTTTGCTAAAAAAGAAGTTTGTATTATAAAATTTGAGATTACTCCTGAGTACAGACATTTACTTGAAAAAAAACCAAACATTTTTCTGTTATTAGAAAAGAATATCTGAAATTTAGAAAATGATTCTTTTTTTGGGTAATAAGTTTCAACTCCATACTTGGAGTGGAATATGAAGTAGTCTCTCTCTCTCTCTTTCTCTATCCATTGCATTACTGCTATCATAAACCTAAACCAAAAGGTAGTTTCAATTGATATACCACACAAATATCATAAATTTAAGAATATCCACTTGGACAAAATCTTTCAGTTTCTAATTAGTTTTTCTTCTCATAGACTAGTTTATGGTAATGACCCTAACCTTGATTTATAAGAGTATTTGGAAGATTACCACTTGTTGCAACTCCTCCTAGCCACATAATTGTCCTTATTGAACTTAGGTAGGTAGCTCTGTAGTCTCTGGTGAGCACTGCTAAAAATTTAGTGGAAGCAAAGATAATTGCTAACTTTTATTATTCTATTACATGACTTTAGCTTTGATTCATTTTTTTTTCTGCTCTAAAATCCTTAAAAACAGACCTATAGAGCTGAAATTTTAAAATGTTGTAGCTTGGACATTACTTCTCAGAAAAGTATAGCATACCAGTATCAGATGATCAAGATTTGCATAAATAATTAAATGACCAAATGAAATTAAACGTAAGTTTATATTCAATGTACAGTTTATTTAAAACTTTAAGCTACAACATATTAAAATTCCAACTCTCTAGGTTGTTTTCAAGGTTTTTAAAGCTAAAAAGATCTTACTTAAGATAAATTCATTATCTGTGCCCTCCACTGTCTAATCATAATACCAGCACATTGGATGCAGTGTAATTGCATAGTTTTTCAAAAAATTAAATATCTGTCTTGCATACTGGTATACATATGGTACATTTGTCACATTGATTCAACAACTGTTGCATTCTTAATCCTTTCCAGTTATACAAATAGCCAAAACAGGCTTTAAGAATTCTGTATATATCTTAATTGATTGATCAATTTTTTTTCCCCTCTGTGTATTGTAGAAAATATTCCTGAGATTGAAGTAGATGTGGGCACTCCTTCTCCTTGCCGAAAGGGTGTCAATCTGAAGTCTGCTTCCAGTTTGACTGAACTTTACAGCAGTCCAGTGGTTGCTTCATCTGACACTAAAGACAAAAGTCTCAGTGTGTCCCCTGCTTTTACTGAGCGACAACAGTTCAATCAATCAGAATTGTACAGCAGTCCAGTGATTTCTTCAGCTGACACTAAAGTCAAAGGTCTTAATTTGTCTCCTGCTTTTGCTGAGCGACGGCTATCCAATCAATCTGATCTGAATAGCAGTCCAGTGATTGCTTCAGCTGACTTTAAAGACAAAGGTCTCAATGTGTCTCCCGCTTTTGCTGAACGACGACAATCCAATCAATCTGAAAAGAGTCTCGACATCAGTTTGGATGCATACCTGCAGTTGCCTTCAAATCACAAAGGACTCAATCTGGATATATTTGATGATGTTCCCTGTCCCAAGATGCATTTCAGTGGTTTAAACTCTGGAGAAGATGCCTCTGACTGTATGACACTGACTGATAGTGTCAATCTCATACCTACTCCTAGTATTCAAGACATCTCAGAAGATTGCAGCTCCAAAAATATCTCTGAGCAACAGGACATTGATTGTTCAGATTATTTCACTCCCCTCAAACATGGTCTACATTTAAAACGTACTTCAAAGGTAGAAGAGAAAACTGCTAACATTAACCAAAGTAAGTTTATTTTTTTGTCCTACATTTTACTAATAGCTAGTTTGTTCTCATTTATATACTTGACTATTACAGTATCCATATAAAAATGACAAGATTCTTTGTGTAGACAAATTACACAATTATATATTTTAGTATAGATATATTTATTTATTAGGACTAAATTAGCATGCAAGTTCCAAGTTGAGGTATTTTAAAAAAAATTGTTATTATTTGAAATGATTACTTATATTTCTTTTTTATTCTATTCAATGGTTTTTAGCTTTTCAAAGATACTTTTAATAAACTTGAAAAATTTGTTTGGCTTTACACAAACTATAAGCTAATATAGCATGAAACTACATTCATTATTTTGTCTTTAATTGCAGGTGGCTCGTTGGATTCTACCCTTACCACTTCCATGGCTGCTTATAGCAATTCCCTTAAAGAAACTGAAGAAATAATATTTGAAGGTGTGTTTTACTTATTTACATCTTTTTTTCTGTTTAATGTATGCTATTATAATTCAAGGTCTGTCTGGAAAGTAACCAGCCATTTAACATTGACAAAAAAATAGCCTTCCTAGGGTAATCAGATTTTTCAAAATACTCTTCAAAATACTCCCCAAAACCTCATACACTTATCTTTGTGGCCTTTAGGTTTACCATCACTTACCTTGTTGCCTTCTCATTAATCTCATCTACACTCTAAAATTGCTTTGGGAAAAGACGAGTTGCAAGATGTCAAATTTGGACCATAGAGGGGTTGACAGGTCTGGGCAATATGATGTTTTGCCAAACGAACAACTTGCTTGTTCATTGTGTATGTGACGGTCACAGAACACAAGTTCACTCAATGTTGTCTCACTTCTGACTACCTCCTCCTGTGTCTGTTCATGCATGCACTGTAAGGTCCCTTTGATTGGTTGTGAAATTACATCAAGGCTGCATAACGTTCCTGAGATATTCAAAATGGCTGGATACCTTGAATACTAGCCAAATGTAGTTATTTAAGTGATTCATAATTAGTTTTTTCCCTTTGTTCAGACAAGGCTTTATATCTTTGCAATAGTTAATTCAGTGAATTTTGGGAATGTACTTTCCCCTCTTGTTTTAGAATGTTTACTCAAGTTTGTAGTAAGAAACTTATCAACATGTTAACTAACAAGTTGTTAAGACTTGCTACTGCAAATTCTGATCATATAACATACTCTATTGCCGAGTTATGCTTCTATATATTTTAAACCTACATTCAAGATGAAAATGTAAGCTTATCAGTTTTTCACTATCTGAATTCAACTTGGCTGATGTTGGCTAATTGATTTGTTTGGGGGGGGGGAACTTGATCAATCTTTTGATTGGACCTATGTGAAGGCATTTCTTGAATCTTCTTGATATCTCATTGAAAGAAAACAAAAGCTTGTTCCATAGTGCTTGTTTAATTTCTGCTTTAAAGGATAAATAAATATTTTTGCTGCATTTTGTCTGTAATATGAGTGACATTTAAATCAGTTGTAGCGATAAGCAGTATAATTATTGACACCCCATCTGCCTGACCCCTTATGCGTAAGAAGAGGGCTAATTATGCTCATGGTTGTCTAGTTTTGAAAAGAATCATTAACATTCAAGGATCTTTTTTGGACATTTGAACTTGTTGTAATGTACCTTACTGTAATAAATGCAATTTTAGTTTGTAAGACTTCTGTTATTTAAACTGGTAAATGAGTTGTTTATTTTCAAGAGAAATTTCCTGGGTTTAAGAAAGTAATTACCATATATGCTGGGCTATAAGACTAATGGTTTAAAAGTGTATTTTGAGGATTACCTCTCACTGCAACTCCTCCAACCCCATAACTGTTCATATCAAGCATCAGTAAATGGCTTAGTCATAATACCTGTACATTGGACACTAATATTTCCAAACCAAATTATTCTCATCAGGAGGGTATATACTGGACTATAAGTTGTAGTATAACATTCGTATAGTTAGAGAAAAAAAAATTAAATGAGGATTTAATGTACATGTAGACCTGTTGAGGTAAGGAAGCTTTAACGCCAGAAGCTCAGTTTAATTACAATTTTAGGATTTTACTTTGATGATTTCTTGTAATGAATGCTTGTGAAGATATTGAAATTATTTATAGAATATCTGAGTTTTTCCTTTTGTTTCATAAAGAGATGACAAAAGAATCGACTTGTTTGCAAATAAAAATATTTATTTTTCTTCCAATTTCTTACATTTTTAATCTATTTTTCATTCTTTTCAGATGAAGACCCAGTTTTTCTTGTTCCAGGGAATGATGTTTAACCATGAAAATATTCACTAATTAGAAATATTGGAAATTCCTGATGAATTCTAAAGTCTTTTTTTTAATCGACAAAAGTGCCTACATACCTGTATATTGCAATTGCTGAACATACTTTTATCATCTTATTAATATCTTTATTTTCTCTGGTTGTTAAACTACGTATTTTTAAAGTTCAACACTATTCAACTGTTCTTACTTGAGTTCAATATTTTCTGTAAATATCTTTTTGAAAGGAAAACATTTTTAATTCTTTTTTTTTGAAATATAAATTTTGCATAAAAAAAGGGATAATAAAGTAAATACATGATTTTTGACTGATGGCTCTGCCCCAACTTAATTACTCCAAAATTGCTACTCATCCAAATTGGTGTATTTCTGTATTTATATTTCCTGATAAACTTTACAGCAAATTCTCCTTCTCTTAATTCTTACCTGTAATAAGATTCAAGAATATTTACTTTCAAAAGCCAGTCCCTTCCCTTGTAATTTCTATCTGTAATAAATAATGTATAATTTAGTGTGTCTTTCAATTCCTTTTGTAATTTCTATTTGTCATTTGTTTGTAATGATAAAATTATTTTCTAGATTTATTATTTGATTTTTTATGGACGTATGTAAGCCATTATTATTAATTGTTGACCTTCACTCATCCTCATCCTAATTTTTTCTAGTTGTTCTTCATCACAACTCAAATCATTCCATCAATCTATGACAGTGAGTAAACAGTGTGGATCAGAAATTCTTGTTGTCAAGTTGGTAGAACAGCAGATGTGTTAACCTGGCTTCACTCTGGCTCATTCTTTTCTTCTGATCTGTGCTGTATACAGTCTGCTATATATTGATAGCCTGAATTGTGATGAAGAATAATGGAAAAAAATTAGGATCAGGGTAAGTGGTAATCAACAATAATAATCATTTACCTTCTAGATTGTTTCAAAGATAAACAATTTGAATTTGTTGAATAAACAAATGCTGCCTGCAGTAAATGGAAATAATTTTCTTTTGCACGCTACCTTTCTTTCCTTGTTGACATATTTTCGAGTATCCCACTTTATCTGAATTTCTATTTTTCTGCTTCGAAAAAAATTTACCATCTCAAAATTTTCTTCATAAATATAAAAAAAGTCATTTTAACTTTCGCAAATTATATTTTCGACAAGTTTCTTTTTATCTGAATTTTTGTAAAAGTGTTACCTAAGTGTGACATGGTAAGATTCATATGGTATAACAGAAAAGTTTGTTTCCTTTTTAAAACAGAAGTAATTAAGCGTTGTCCATAGTAAGACATGTAAAATATTGTTTCTTATGAAAGTATTTCTACTTTAGTTGTGGTAATAATGAAACAAAAACTGTTGAAATTTAATATGTATAGCAACAAAGAAATATTTGCAATAACAAAGTTCATTCATTGAGATGAGATGAAAAAACAGATATGTAATGCTTTGCTTATTTATTCATCAGAAATAGAACAATTGAGAACAAGATTTTACTTATTGAAGACAATTTGTATTATGTTGAAGAAATAAGAAAAAAATAATGCAAAATTCTGCTTTTTGTAAAAATAACCCCTTATTTAGAATTGGATTCGAAATGGAAATAATCTTTTTTTTTTTTTTTTTTTTTTTGTATGTTAACCTTTATTTTTCTTCAATGGAACATTTCCAAATATCCTTTTTTACCTGAATTTCTATTTTGCTGCTTCAAAAAAAAAAAGTGTACTGCTGTATTAAAATTATTTTATTGAAAAATTTGAAAAAAATGAATCCATTTAACTTTTGCAAGGTTTTTTGCTTAAATTTTTGATATTATTTTCACCTGGATTTCTGTATCAGTGCAACATGGTAAAATTTGTGTTTTTGTAACATAAAATAATCATTGCTTATGGTAAGACATGTAGATTATTGTAAGTATTTCTACTTTATATGTGATAATGAGAAAAAGTGTGAAATTCAATGTGTATGGCAACAAAATCAAATATATGCAATAATAACAGAGTGCATTTGTTGAAATGAGACTGTTTTGCTTAATTCACCAGAAATAAAACAATTTGGGACAAAATTTTACTTATTTGCAGAAAATCAGTGTTATAATATTATTTCAGTGTAAATTTTCCAGCTAGCTCTGTAAGTGCTTGGGTTCGTTACTTTGTATCGCATGAAAGACATGCTATGTTTTTGTTTACATCTTTCGAGTCTAGACAAGATACACCATATATTTTGCATACATAATCCTAAAATATATCTGAATAAAATGGTATAAAAAGAAGAAATTCCTCTTGTGTACTTGAAGCAATTTTTAGACTATTTTTAGTCCCTGTACTTATTTTTTTTTTTTTTTTTTTTTAAATTTTTATTAAAAAAGCCAAAAAATGGAAGTACAAATGCTCAAACCCAAGTACATATGCTTGGAAAGAGCACACACAAATTAATTGAGCTACATCACACCCGTTTTTTCAAAAACTGTGTGCTCAAGGGAAGCGCTATCATCCTGACACCATGATTGCATTCAAATACATGCCCCACATTACTAAACATGTTCTCTTGCTTAGAAAGAAAATTGCATTTGTGGATCCAACCACCTTTTGAACAATTCAACTAAAACTTGTGGCTCAAGTGGGTTCTGTTAGGAAAAATGTACATTGTGTGGTTAATGAAATAAATATGGTCATTCACTGGTAGTAAAAATGAGCATCATCAGGACTGAAATTGACCTATTTCAGTATTTATGCCATTTCCTGCTACCATTGCAATACTACATACCCTGGAGAAACAATGATCCCATTTTGAAAGCCCTTCATTGACCGCTGGTCTAAGCAAAACGATGTAACTCTGCTATGCAAGTGAACAACCACATTTACTCATAAGTTCTAAAGTTCCACGAAAGCATTCAAATTCCTGTTCTTGGCAGAATACAATGCCAAGGACCTAGATTTGCATGTAAACTATGGGAAAGATATTGCTCAAATGGTGTTTCCAGAGGTTATGGAGATTTGAGATTTATAGATACTAGAACTTTCCGCTGCCTTGTGCTGTTGTTTGGAAACGGGGTTTCCCTTACAGGAGGATCCATGGGGAGAGAAGGTTGGGGATCACTAGTCTGGGAAGTTCAAGGGATTGTTTTTGACAAAAATACTTAATAATGACTGATTCAGGGGTCTCCGAGCGCATTTTGGTGGGGCATTTGCATTTTCGAAAGTATTTTCATTCTTTTTTTAAAAAATGTTTCATTCATTGTGTTTCAAAAAAATTTCTGATGTTATTAAAAATCTGTATGCATACTCGGAACTTGTGTAGAATCAGTCGACTGCATACTGAAAATGGCATGACAAGCCAGAATATATCCGTTGTCAAAACATATGCTTGGAAGAAAACCCTTTCAAACTATGCACTATTTCTGATAAACGAATTTAGTATTTGTTCTAAAAGGAAAAGGACATTCAAGTCATACCTCATTTTTTTTTTCACTGAGATTAACAAAAATATCATTTGAAAACAAAAAAAAAATCAGATCAAGACAGATTTCGTATAGTAATCATTAGCAAGCTAATCTCGCTGGCCATTGTCAGTGAGTTCAATCTTCATCGTATCTCCCAATATAGATAGTCTGATACTATTCATGCCAAGTTACTGTACTTATATTGAACCTGGCCCTTCTGGATTTAGATATGTGACTTAATTGTACATCATGAAAAAAAAAAATGAAAAAGTAGCTGAGAATGGTAAATGGCAGCAAATTTGTCTTCATAGGATCTGCATCCATTCTCGTTTCACAATATACCAATAATGATGTTTAAAATTGGAAACGGGAAGTTAATGCTATGTTTTGTTGACATGAGAAGAATAGATGCTACATTTCGATCTTTATCAAAAGTCTAGGCCACGAAACTGAAATAATGACTTGTTCAGTATGGTTCACATGTTTGCCACCTTTACCAAATTTCAGTAAATAAATTTTATGGTTGTGTTTAATGGTAAATCTGGAGTCAAAAGTTGTTATGGCTAAGTTTGTTATAGTGAGGGTTTACTGTAAATACTGAGGAACCCATTCATTATAATCATAGTCAATAGTATCAAATCAGTCAGTCCTCAACAATTTATTTAAAATGAAATTGTCTAATTCTGTTGGTACTTCCCTTTTTGTAACACATCGGGCAATAAACCTGACCCTACCCCTCAAAGTTCAATAGGGAGGGGCATCTTATTGCAGTGTATTAAAAGCATGAGTATTCTGCTGTGTTTTTTTTCTCAAGAGAGGAGTGTGGAGAAAACATGACTTTTGGTTGGGGAAGATACAAACAGTTTCCTTTTATATCTTTTACTTAGTCTTCATAGTCTGCAAAACTTCCTCTAAATTCGTCTATTTTTGTTCTCCAGACAACCTTAAGCAATTACAAGTTTTGTTGTTTCCTGGCTTTTGTATGTAAATCGAAGACACTGTCCCAATCTGACAAGTAGTATTGACAAAACTGCAGAAACATACTTTAGTCTGTTGGGGGTCGATACTTAACAAGCTTGTGTCGCCGGTCAGTTGGCTAGTGTAATGAGTTTGATTCTCACTGAGTGCTGTACTAACGGGGCCTTATGCCAGACTATGCTTAGTAAATAACCTTTGTTGGCAAATCCAGTGAATAATTGATGTATCTGCCATTATAGACTTCATTATTTATCTATGTCAGCAAAGTTGAAAGGGGGTAAATGTGTTTTCTGGTGTCTGTCTGTCTATACAATATCTCCAATAGTTCTCCCCAAAATTTTGTTGATGGGTGGGTCAAAGAAGTTATTAGATTTTCTGGGGGTTATTTTCAATTGTGATATATTATTATCATTCTGAAGAAAAGCTAAAAATGAACAGTTAAGGCTAAATCTCAAGGGGTGTAATTCAATATTTGTGCTTGTAAAATCTTTCTTTTTTGATGTTTTATTTTCGTTTGGTTTTTAGCTTGTGTAAGACGTCGACAGAGGTATACATGCATTCTCCGAGTGCTTTCTAGTTTGTTGGGTTTTTAAATTTGATTTCTCATCATTTTTTTACCAAAAATCTCAACGATTACTTATGCTGGCAATGTATTTCATACGTAATCACTCAATCAACGCTTACTATAAATACAGTAGTGTTGATGGTACGCAAATTACAAGACTAGTCTTAAGTTTTATACTTACCCCAAAGATTGGTAATACACAGCAGCAATTTGTTTAGTTACCGATCTCTGTGGCCAGGTGGGAGAGTGCTCGCCTCCAGTTCTGTAGACTGATGACCACCGGGGAATAGTAGGTGTTGTAAGCTGAACGAAGTTTCAACAGGCCGGGCAAGTTGGAAATGGGTCTTACGATTACTCAGTCCACAACACCCTTGATGAAGATAAAGGTGAAGAATAATGATATATTCATACGATTTGTCTAGTTAGCAGCTAATGCATTCTCTACCAGAGAAAGAAAGTTGTGTGTACATCTGAGTGACCAGCCTAATCCTTTACTTCTATCACTGTAGGAAAATCGTTGGCCGAGCAAAAAGTTTCTCTGCAGACGACTCTGATTGCTGTATGATAGTGTATTTAAAATTTTCGGTTGTGTAGCTATGTCAATTCCAGTCATACAAGTTACAGGTTTTCAAAGTTGCTGAGTGCATGAAATCTTGGCGCCCTTAAATAATGCAAAGTGCTAAAGGTTAAATAAGACTCCAACTCGGTAGAATCAAATACCAAGGTTCAACAAGCTTTTGTTGATAAATGCAGTAGCCTACTTCTGGCATAATGTCACAAGTATGGGGCACTTAGTGAGGATCGAGCTCGCTACTCAGTAATGATGATGTGCAAGACCAACTTGCAAGCCATTACACCATGATGAGGTAATCCTGTCATACAAATGATTATTTATTTAGCATAGTTTAGTTTTGGCGTAAGGGGACAAGTTTAGTGTACCCAGTGAGGATCAAACACACCAATAATGATTTACAAGACTTGTTTGCTAACCATTACATCACTATTAGATGCCCCTGTTCAGAAATTATTAACACGTTTCTTCGTTGGTAAACAATGGCATAAATCGGCTTGCACTCTGACCCGACTTTATGGTAATAATTCACTGAATGTCTGCATGTGATAACATTTCTGTGTGCACTAATGGGATCAGAAGGCATGTTTTTATTTAGTTAGTTATTGAAAACTCCTTACTGCGGTAATTGCCACTTCAAGGCAGATTTGGTACTTCTCGAAAATTCACGTTACAGGCTGTGTTTTCAGGTAGTTCCTACGGGAGGTCTTTTTTTTTTAGGGGTGCCTTTAATCAATACATCTGGCTACAATGCACTGTTCCGGTTACTTAGAGGTAACATACAGATAAATAGAATCAGACGGTTAGTATCACATAGATACATAGATAGAAATCAGATCATTGTCTGGTTCAGTGCGAACGCTGATCCACACACTTACATTTTTGAAATTTAAAAAAAACAATAACTCTCAAAAACATGTGGACGTATTAGTACACACAAGAAATTTCAAGGGGGCTATGTTGTGTCTGTATAATGCAGTCGCATACAAACGGACATTTCATGAATTATATTAAGATACCTTCCTAGTGTCAGACTAGTAATTTCAAAACTATACCAATGGTGGGTATAAGATTTTGAGCAGGGTCTAAACGGAAAAGCGTTAGGAGTGGACACTGCTAAAAGATTGAATTTCAAAGAAGCAAAAGTAAAAATGTACAAGTTGATCTTTGACGCCCGTTATTAAAACCACACCAGAAATTTGCCAATGAATCGTTCAGTTGATTGCTTTTATACCGAATTTACGGTTATAACTGATGGATTTTATACGAAGTGTATATTAATAACGAGAAACTAAAAAGTACAGACATAAATGACTTATAATTATCCTTTCACAGGATATCCCAGGTTACTTTAAAGGCGACACTATTATACTTCAAGTTTTAAAAATAATACACTGAAAGTTTTATGTGCCGTGGCTGTAGATTAATCTCCGACAAGTTTTGCGAGAATATAAAAAGAAACGTGCCTTTAGAACGCGTGCTCCATTAAATATTGCCGTCAGAACGAGTGCCGTTAGAACGAGTTTGCTGTAGTTTCCATTATTAATTAAGTGAAACTGCCTAACTCATCAAAAGGCTTTTCTTACATTGAACCGACCTTGTTTCGTATTTGCTCTCGTAGGGGTGAATAAATACTATCCAATATTAGTGCATTTTTTGTGATCGTATTTACCTCCCCACGAAGGACACTATGTTGGTTTAACGTCGGGTCGCACACAGACAAACACACACAGGTGTTGAGGTAGTGGTAAAAATTGTTCAGACCCATAGGCTTTTACCAGAGGTTTCAGGGTGTACACCTGACTCTACCCCGTAAGTGCAATGGGGATGTTTTACCTGGGAAATGTATCCACAGGGACCACGTACATTTCGTTTCTACCATGTCTTGCTTGGTATTTATTTACCTCACCACGAACGTACATACGACTCAAGGCCAAGTTTAATGTAGGGCCCACGTACGTAAGTACGGCTAGATGTAAACTTTTCCCGCAGCCATTACTACCAAATGTACCAGAGTAACCCACGATATACGACCCTCCGCTATAAGTACCATGGAGAGCTGCTGCTTCGGTGTTCGAACCCTGAGGGACCAGGCAATGGTTTATATATGCCACAACTCACCCGGACACGCCTGACAAATTTCAGCCGAAAGGCCAAGAAACTTTCACAAAATGTGGCGTCATTGAGGATTTTGAGAAAGTGGCTGGTCTCATGTTGACTATCCCACTCTCAGCTTGGTTCTTTCATGACCCAGGTATATATTATTCCTTCCCAATCATCATAATAGTGAGACCAGAAATAAAAACTTAGTCAAAATCAATAATAAAAAGATTTGTTTTTCTTTTACCTTCATTTCAATCTTAAGTTGTTTTTTGTTATTTTTCTTTAGGATTTTTTCATCACAACTTTGACCAGGTCGTCATTCTAAACAGCAGGATCGGAGATAAAGAGCGAGCCCTCAGTGAGAATCGAACTCGCACCCTCTAGTCAGAGGGAGCTCAGTATATGTATTTTTATAAATCTTCTATATGCTTAATGAGAAATTGTGACGTCACAGTGTATTTTTTGATGACGTGATATTACCTTTGCCAAGAGTTTGGAATTTTATTGGCCTTCGAGAAACGAATCTGGTTGGCTGATAGTGAGATTCCCTCGTTACAATTTAGGTCCTATTTTCAAACGAGACCAAGAATAACAAAATCTTCGTAAGAATACCAGACCTGAAGTCCGTACATTAAGTCACCAACCAAAAACCAAAAAGAACGATAGTCCGTTAGTAGATCCTTATGGCTCTAAAACTAATCAATAAGATGGTCATGTCTTCGGAAATGAATGAAATGCTACTGGAATATTCTCTGAGGCTGTTTGAGATCAGGCAGCTCTTGAGAGAACTTCGACAGTTTATCATCAGCCTCAGTCTAGCCTATTCTGACCCCAAGCCGGGCAATGAACTCTGCACACTTCAAAAGCATATCTTGGAGGCTGAGGAGCCAGTCAAAAAACAAATTCGTTGTATAAACGACAAGATTCTTCTTTTGCGACAACCTTTCACCGGTGAAGCTTTTCACTATTTGGATTTTGCGAAAAACCTCTGGAAGGAAATCCAAGAAAAGGTTCAGTGCAAGAACTTGACCAAAGAGACATTGGGTGGTTTTACTTCTTTTCAAGAGAAGTATTCGTCTTGGATGGATAATCACTAACGCTTATCTGATCCAATGAAACAGTACTGACTTTGAACCCTTGAAGTAAATTCGATTTTTTTGTTTTTGTTTTTGGAATCAATCTCAGCTGATTGGAACGTTCCAGTAAGAAAGTTGACAATTTACATTACCTTATTAAGATGGTCCCAATTTGAATTTAGCTGAAAAATTATAGCGTCACAGAAATACCATCTCGCCATACAAAGTTTGTGGAGTGTTTTCTTCAATTTCAAAAGACAAAAATTTAAGAAGCTAGGCAAAACAAACGAACAATTTGATTCATTCAAATACAAACGATGAAACAATTTAAGGTACTTATTGATTAAATTGTTTGCTTGTTTGTATAAAAAAATGTTTTTATCCAAATATATTGAATTGTTTGATTATTTGGCTTCTTAATTTTTTTGTCTTTTCAATTCAACAAACAAAAAGAAAAAAAACAACTCCCATTTCAACTGCTAACTTCGTGTGACGAGATCGTATTTCCGTTTGACATCATCGAATTTTCTGCTAAATTTAAATTGGCGACCATCTCCAGAAAGTAGTACCCAGTTTCTTCCAAGCAGTTTAATAATTGCCACTAGGCTGATATTTTTCCATCAATAAGTCTGCAGCTTAATGATGAAAAAAGCATTCACTTTACGTAATAAATATTTATTGCAAATGCATTTAGTTAAGAGATGAGTATAGCTCGAACATTATTAAGTAAAAATTTCAGATCAAAATTCAGCCAAAAATAACGTGCCACGCTACGGAATTACTGATCCGCCATTGTACCCATGTGAAATAATGGAAATGAAGAGTTGGCCCGATTACACGAAAAGTGAAATCTCCGAACCGATTTCGAATTCTGGACACGGTAGTTGATGTTCACTTGGCACCAAAGCTCTTGTAGGAAAGCATGGATCAACCTCTTTCAATAGTTCAGGTTAGAAATTAGTCCTAGCTTGCTGGTACCATGTAACCTATCACAACCTGTCGCATGTTACTTGTTATCCCGATGCAGTACACCTCTCCATTTTCCCAACCCCACAGGAAGAAATCACTTATAATTTCAAATAGGGGATTAAGTCACTCACCCAGCCCTGTATTAGATAGCTATTTTTTGTCATGTGGATTTGAGTGGATTTTGGGTATGTTATTGTCATCAACCGGGCCTGTCAATCGTGCAACATTGCTTATTTTCACTGGACTAATTCACTGACAACGGCTTGTGGGTCTTGTAAACAACTGCGTCACAATATGCACAAAAAAAAATATTTGTATGATAGAAGCAATTCGCGATTTCGTTCAGGAATGGCAAACTCTTTGCTATTCTGGCGAAAACCTAATTAATTTTATATTATATTTTTAATTGAATTTCTCAGTTATTCGATTTTAGTGTTTGTTTTGATTTTCTGTAATTTTGCTAAAACTCTGCTAGCAGCTCCATTTTAATTGACATTTTCAAACGCAGAAATAAAGCTGTTTTACGCTTCCCAACGAATGAAGGAGACAGAAAGAAAGTCAAAACAAACACTAAAATTAAACAACTGAGGAATTCAATTATTATAACATAAAATTAATTGGGTTTTCGTTGGAATAGCAAAGAGGGTGTAGTAACTGAGGAACACGCCAATCGCTTCTGCACCACGTCTCCGTTTTTGAGTGTCTGCTGTGGCGCAGTTTGTTAGCGAGCAAATCCCACAGCCCGTGTCTTACGGAATCTTTACGTGGAATACCTGTTCAAATTGATTAAATGATTTACCGGATTTTAAGCATTGTTTTTAAATAGCTGGTGTATGCAGGAGCGCATGTATGCTTGCTTGGTGCACATATTTTGGATATATCATCGAAACAACTCAATTCTCAGTGCGCATGCGCACTGAATCGCAAAAATAACTGCAGTAAAGTTTGTGACCCTTACGCATAAGAGTCGTATTGCCCGTTAATCAAAGTGGACGATTGCCTGGGTTGCTCAACATCTATGTGACGTCCTGAAAATTAGGAGAAGGCACAAATATAGAAGCTTACTTCGAAGATGGAATATCCGAAACGGAGGAATCTTTCAAAACTTCTCAAATGGATCCGTTTGAATACCATACCACCAGATCTGAGTAAGAAAAGCAGCAGAACTGAAAATGTAATTATTTCTACGAACAGATTTATTATATGTCGTGAAAGAACAAAAACCTGCAGTGAACAGTAGTAATAACTATTCAGATGATAATCTTTATGACCATAACAATTTAAAGAAGGTTGGCCTTACAAATAATCATTCGTATATTAAGAACCATGTCCGTCACATAGTATCAGTAGCAGCCATCAGCCAAGCCTGTTGCTGCCAGGCAACACCGACCATCATCATCAGCAGCCCAGACGAGTGCTGAGCGTAGGGTAGATACTTATGTCTACCAAAGGAATCTTTATCATAATCATCATATATATTACAAGCCGTTTCTTTCAAACTAATGCTGAATTAGGAGGTCTTTATTTTAATCTTAAAATATAGGAATACCTAGAATGGTGCGGTTTTGATTAGTGTAGATGTTGATATAGTAAGGATTGAGGTATTGGTGTACAAAAAGTGATTGAGTTTAAGCTAAAAAAACACACATTAAATTATAATAAGACCTTGATCAGTGTGGAAAAGTTTGGAACGAATTCACTGCTCCAAGCAAGGTATGCTTGTATATAATAAGAGTCATGTCTGTAATACTTATTAGGGGTTATTTATTTTAAAATATCTAAACTAAACGAAAGGAATGCGTACTGTCATAATGGAGAAGACGAAACTAACAATGTTACCAACAAAGAGTATGTATGTAAGTAAATAGCATGACATATACCAATCCATATAAAAGACATAACGGCAAATAAGTATATTTATAATTAGTTGGTTGTTTTATCCGATTCCCGTTAAAACCTAAAAGTTTTAATGGATATGTCCATTTGAAATAGATTAACATGGCAAATAGAACAATAAAGGGGTCGTAAAACGAGATAGGTCTTTGTGACATAACAACGAAGAATACGTTTCAGAAATGCTGGACGTTTGAAACTAAGATAAAAAAAGAGTAAGTGTGTGAGTTATTTTGAAATGAAATAAGTTATATTTTTAATAAAAAAGGTACCTTCCTATGACTTGTGATCATACTGCACGATGTCAGGGGTGATTTTTTTTGCAAAGCATTTTGTCTTGATACTTTGTGTCCAATCACCCTTTGAATAGCTTGAGTTGAGTTGAGACAAACGAAACTTGAAATCATTATTTTGTTTATTAGATTAGCTCTATGCTCCTTAATGTCAATCCATTCATAGATAATCCCGTCATTTTTAATCAGGTATTTGTATGTATATATATATATATATATATATATATATATATATATATATATATATATAATTGTATTACAACTCTTCATTGTAGCTATAGACTATCCGTTATCTCAACCTGTACCACGAGGCAGGATTGAAACCTTCGTTTCAGACCCGGAGACCGATATCCTACCTCTGCGCTAGGGAACTGGACGATCGGTTATGCTGAATTTAAGCCATATATTTATTTAGTTTAAATTCCTCCTCCACCAGAGTGCTCTATTCCTATGGAAGAGCATTGCACACACACACACACACACACACACACACACACACACACACACACACACACACATATATATATATATATATATACATATATTGCTTTGAATGATCATTGTCTTTAACCAATATGATGTCATTATAATGTTTGGTTAGGGTAGAACTATTCTCAAATTACCCCTTAAACGATATATCAGTTAGCATGATTTTCCACCTAATATTATATAAATTTTCGTTTGTATACTTATGATAATCGTATACGGAGCGACTGGTCACGAACGAGTAACAATGATAATAATAACAAAAACATCTCTGCCTTTTTCTGTAAAGCTTAGGCGTTTTGTATTCGCTATCAAGCACATCATTGATGAGCTAGTCACTGACAGGCGTGTGTGCCATGGATAACAATATATAGTAATTAGTATAATTCGAGAAGCTCGTATTTATCTGAACCTCCGCATGAATAGGATGTGACTCAAAGTTAGTTTAACGTGGGAAACCTCACACATTAACGTGTGGGACAGGAACGACTTCAAAAATTCTCGTTCATCCTTGCAACAATAGTTGGGTGAACGGGAAGGAGTTCTTGACTTGATAACAGGGCGAACCCTGGTCCCACTGGTCTTGACTACACATAGCAATGCCAAGGGCATCGCGTCCGAGTCGGTCTCGTCAGAATCGATCTTCCAAGAATAAATCTGGATGATCAGCAAGCTAGTGCAGGAAGCTGGTCAAGAAGTAAATAAATAATAAATATTGCCAATGATAACGGCAAGCCTTGTCCAGACATTAGATATCATAGGATTCTCCAAGCTCCTCTGTCTCGGGCTACACTTCGGAGTTTTTGAGGTTTGTGATAGAGACGATAAGAACCCGAAGAGACATCACTCACTTCAAGCTCTGTTTTACCCATTAAGGTTGGTTGGACGAACCTGGATAGCTACGGTTTAATAGGAAAAGACCTAATACCAAAACTTACATTCCTAGTTTTCACCACCATTTGAGGAAACATATTCAAATAATTCACTCTTCAAATGACAGTGAAAGGTAGTATATGATACTTTATGTTAGTTTTCATTATGATAATTTCCAATTATCTAGACTTGTCGAAGACCACAGTTCCAAAATTGACATACCATATTATCCATAGCTAGGGTGGAGAATAGGTGAATTCATGTTTTTTCCAAGGGCTGATTCTATTTTCTGCACTGCTAACTGTTTGGCCACAGGCACCTCCAGCTAGTCTGAAACATTTCTGAAATATGCAGCGACCGATCTTTGTAGGAAGCCAATAAAGCCATTTGCAATTAATTGCTAGGAAAAATCTGGACTCCGATATTTATAGTTGACTTCTTAGTTTGAATCCATTGAGAAGCCGTTATAAATTATCGATCAGTGATTTGTTGGGCGATCGATCGATATTCAGATGAAAGGCAACGATTGTGACGGCTTCAATTAGAATGTATAGTACGGCAATTTAGACGATGCAAAAGCTTTTGTGTCGTTAAGCGTGTAACATCACCAGAAGTGTCGATTTACTCTAATAGTAACATGGGCGAATCGTCGTTGTGAAATGGTTAGCAAACTAGCTCTGCAGATCATTATGTGGGTAGCGAATTCGATGCTCGTTGGGGGATCCCACTCTTGTGGCCTTGTGTCAAAACCAAGCAACACTTAATAAATAATTACTTAGCTTCAGTAATGCTTCCATTAGGGTTTTAGATTAAAAAATGAAGCGCTAAATGAAACATTGCAAAACAAAGATGCTATAAAATAGCATGGATAGCATTTCCAGAACACTTTTCTATTGCTCTTCCAGTCAGAATCATTCATTTTACTTCGTGATATATGATGTTGCTAAGTCCAAAAAGATGGAATGGATTAGAGCTGTGTATCTCATCTGGTAACTATTTTTACAGCTACTGAAATATTACTTGGTGTCCATATATATTGCTACATGATGAATTATTGTGTATGCGTTGTCATACACGAGGCACATTAACCAGAGTGTACAGCTTACAGTTAATTCGGAGACTGTCCATTATGTTATCTTTTATCATTATTTATTTCGGGAATTTAACATTACTAAATCTATTACGAAATATATTTGAAAAAGAGCACTATTGCGTGGTAATGACGCTGAACGGAGTATCACCGTAGGAACATACAGTATCATTCTAGAAGCGATTCATATTGAATAATTTCACTGTTTCCAACTCGGCTCGATTAGATGAAAAATTATCACGATGGGTTACTTTTTTTAAACTAGAAAATCTTCCACAAAAATATCAATGTTCTCTCAAAAAAACTGGACTTGAAAAATGATTCGCAGGTGTTAAATGGGTTTTGAAATGTTTAATAATAATTCTATTTATTTTTTTCCCTGAGGAACACTTAAAGGTAGAATCTGTGACACAACGATGTACGATACACATCAGGCCCTTTAAGAGGCAAATAGAATCGCTGGAAAGTGCGCGGAGAACAAAATGAAGACAAGGTGTGAAATTCGAAAAAGATTACGTTAATTAATTAACGTCATTTGGTACTCAACAGGTAAAGTAGAGAGAGAGAGAGAGAGAGAGAGAGAGAGAGAGAGAGAGAGAGAGAGAGAGAGAGAGAGAGAGAGAGCATTAATTAACACCCTTTGGCACTGAACGTGTTAAGATGCCAATACGGTGTTATAGGTGTAATGGGGTCATATAAGCGAAATAAGTGCGACGGTAACCAAAGAGGAAATAAAAGAGCATTTTAATGATGGTGAGATCTTGGTGAAATTTAGTAGTGTAGAACGTATTCAGTTTGATTACTGGTGCAAAATCAATGGATATATGTGACCACCATAAATAACGTCATCTTTATTTCTATCTAATATTCAGATATTCATGTAAGGATTGTTACCGTCGAAGAGTGAATTTAATTGTAATGTTTGTCAATTTGATATTGAGCTGAGTCATCAATTCGTAGCTGTATTACATTTGTGCATTTTTTATTTAATATGGGCTTGGCAATGATCAGATTTGAAATTTATATCCCCAGAAGTATTCGGAAAGATATTGTTGTACAGTACATTCTCGCTGTAGCGATACTTACTCTAACGGCACTATTTGATGACACATGCGTTCTAACAGCACGTTTGTTTTCATATTTCCGCAATACAATTCTCGGAGATTAGTAGGGAGCAACAGTACATAAAGATTCCAAATTATTATCTTAAAACTAAAATTGATAAACCCTGAAAATAATTTTGTCTACACTATTTGGTTTCTCATTATCAATACGCTTGGTATTAAATCAACTCGTTATACAGGCAAATTTGTCATAATGGTACTCTTAAACCCATTAGGGTGTAGTTCTAATGAGAGTTTACGGTATGTAGTCACTTGGACAAGAGAACTATATTTTTTACATTTTCATGTGAATAAATGAATGAGTGGCCAAACCGTTAGCAGCATGGAAAATGGAATCGACGGGCCGAGTTCAAACTCTGGCTGAATCAATCTGTGTCCACTTCACACTAATGCCACCGGGAATTACTTTTTGAAACACCGAAAGAAAAAATGAACAGAAAAAAGTACTAAACAAAACCGTTCATTCAGTTGGAGTAATTATTTCTATCAATGTTCTCGCAACAAAACTGGACTTGAAAAAATCGATTCACAGATGCTAAATGGGGTTTGAAATCTTTAACAAAATAACGAGATCACGAATCCCTCTCACTCCAGCTATGGGCAAAAATGGCAGGGGTGTGATCTTCGGCCTAGATTGATAAATCAGTCTAGGAGATGGACAACTCTTGATTCAAAACCGAGGACAATCCATCTCCCTGTTCGGCATGAGAGACTGGCAACAGACAGAGTAGGGAATGTGCTCCCGAAAGGTACGGTTATTGGGGCTCTGATGAAGCCTCGACTGGCCTAGCAACCTGGAAGTGGAAGTGCTGAAATGATATAACTCTGTGATACCCTCGATGGTAAAAGCAGATGGATGATACAAAAAGTGAATAAAAATACTGGAATAGATTTATAGAAATTAATTTCTTCTCAAGGGGAGCAAAGTCGCGATTCACCCCAAACAAAATTAGCCCCAAAACCCTTAGAGAGCACGTACCTCTACCGACGACATCGTCAGGGGGGGTGTAATCGTGCATGGATCACGTCTTTAGCCTTTTATACCCATCCCACAAAATGTCACAGAAATTCATTGAAAACTTCTGGAGATATCGTGTGGACAGACGTAAGATTTCGGCCATATTATGTCGAGCAGACTTATAACTACGATGTAGGGAAGATGATAGTGCATAGGCCCACCTAAAAATATGCTGTGTGGACGGACATATCCCACAATCAAACAAAAATTCCAGGATCCGCTCTAAAGTTTAACGACCCCTTCCTTACCCCACTGTCCACCATTCTACAAAACGTAATTGAAATCCATTCAGTACTTTAGTCTGCTCAGATGGTATGATGGTTAGCACTGCTATCCCATACGCAGAAGGGTCCGAGTTTGATCCCTGGCATGAGCGAAAAGTGTGGGGAAATTCTCAATTAGAACAAATTTCTCAACGCACCCAGCAGCTAACTGAGTACACTCTAAGCTGAGTTAATGTGGTGGAATAAATCGGGTTAGGAGTCACGCCATCCTCCATCAGAAAGGATAGTAGCAAATGAAATAGGAGTCTTCAGCTCTTCCTCTCTCTCTCTCCTCTCTCTCTCTCTCTCTCTCTATATATATATATATATATATATATATATATATACTTCCAGAGAACTGATGGGAAGACCAAAAGCCGCGACCTGATACATATGAGTCTCCGACTTCGTTAGCAGAGGTAAATATTCGATTGTGACGATGACACAATCATCTGATCTAAAATAGATGTTCTCTTCATCTTCCTAACAACATTAATTAACCGATAGCAGTGTGATATCAGAAAACAAAAATAGACGACTTCGAGGTTTGCCAAAGATACACTTTGTTTGGAGACTGATGATTGCTTGATTTAGCGTTTCATTTTCGGTGAAAGAGGGTAACGAACTTTCTTCCATCTTATTTACATTTACAGAGTAAACCCATGCTATAAAGAACCACGAAGAACAACTAACAGATGTCACAGTTTCTTAGAGACTGATTTATGACATCAAGATCCCTTTCATACTAGAAATCCTTATTAGAGGAAACAGTGAACTCCATTCCTATTAACATCTTTAGAAATAATTAAAAAAAAAAAACAAAAACTAGCTTATCACACAAATATAAACATTTCTAAAATACTTAATGGCGGACAACCGATGGACATCTCGACTCACGACATGGATCCTCCGAGATCACATGCGCAACCGAGGCCGGCAGAATATTAGATGGAGAGACGAGCTAGACAAGTTCAGGAAGTACTGGCTCCGCGATGCCCATGATAGAGAAGTGTGGCAAATCCTGGGGAAGGTCTATGTCCAATGACGGACGTTAAAAGATTGATGATGACGATGATTATCACATCTGTTCGATGTATCTCAAGTAAGTACTTTTTGTAATAACTTCATAATAAATTTATTAATATCAACCCTGCAAATTGCAAAATAAAAGCCCTTGTCCTTTGCATGTTTTTCATTGTAAGCTGTCATTTGCAAGTTAGAAGCCCTGACTCAAAGAGAGAACAGAATTGCCATCAATCACAATAAAACGGATGTTTTGTTGAGTTAGCCATAAAACTGCAATGACTGAAATTTACGCCATTCGCAGTTGATGGGTTCAAGAATAGTTGATATAAGATTATCATTCAGCATCAGCTTCCTTCAGTTCAGCTGTCTTTTCCCTTGGGCGTGGTTACTTACGACAACTTTCAAAATAGCCTCCACTCCCAGTAAGTCGATGGTCGGTGTGGTATGTCTCATCTGTCAGCAACGTTGTCCTTTTCCGTAATCAAAACTGATGGGTGATTTATTACCGGCTAAAAAGAAGTTTCGAACTGGTTGATTATCGATACGTCAAGCGTCACCTATTTAAACCAAAATCAAACCAAGGAAAATTAAGAAGTCACATGCAAAATTGTGGCCAGCAGGAAAATAAGTTGACAGGATAAATTAGATTGGTTCAGGAGATAGAGAGATTTAGTCTATCTTGGTGAAGAACCACGGCTAATGAGGGACGTTGAACGGATGATGATGATGATGATGATGATGATGATGATGATGATGATGATGATGATGATGATGATGATGATGATGAAGAAATAAACCACCTCCCCCAAAAAAGCAACAATAAGAAAGAAAACAGAACAAACTCTGAGAATTGTGAATCTGAGACTGGAAAGGCATGAATCCACATCCCCCAGCTATGCACAAATAACAGCGACACAATGACGTATGCAAAAACTGATTATGTTTGCAAATCCCATTTACAGGAACTACTAATTAAGGAGTTGAAACAGAACATGCAGTTTTGGAAAAATATTGTATGGAGAAATGTATTCCGTTTTATTTACCTTTTAGATTTTAACGTAGTAAGGGAGTTTAACCCTAGCACAACCAAGCTTGTTTCTTTTCGTTTTTTTTTGTTTTCCACATGACATTGAAGCTTTAAACATATTTAAAACCATGAAGACTAATTTAAAATGTTTATTACATCTGAACAATACAGCCATCAAGTTTAAGTTTAAAAACCACTAGAAATAATTACAGTCGAACATTTTAACTAGAGTTGTCTTTGAGGAATTATGATTTAAGAATTATTCAAAAGTAGCCCTGTCGGCAATGACAGAATTTGAATTTTATTTTTAAATATCAAGAATTTAATTTTGGTCCAAAGATTTTGGTTGGGATTGGTTCCTCATGTCAACAATCAATATTTTTGGTATTTTTGCTTCACTTTTTCTTTTATCTTTCATCCTGGAACCGTTTTCTTTCCTTTCTCTCCCCATTTGTCTTTCTTTCATTTTTTTCTTTTCCTTCTGTCTTAACGCTTTTCTTCTTCGCAGCTTAATTCCTTCCAATCTTCTTTCTTCTTTATATATTATTCACCTTCTTTATTCCTTCATTTCTTTTTCCTACAATGGTTTCGGTCTTTTTGCTTCTCTCTTTCCATCAAATTCCCATTCTTGAAAAATCATATCCCTTTCTTTCTCTTTCTCCCATTTTCTCTTTCTTTTTCCTTTCCTTCCTCTTCTTCTTTAAAGCTTACCAATTTTCCTATTTCACAACTTGTGGGCAATTATCATTTTTTTTTCTGTTTTTTTCTCTTTAAAACTCATTTCATATTTCCACCCTACTTTGTCTATCTTTATTTGTTTGTGTCTTTCATATTTCAGTATTCTTTGTCTTTTTGCTCTGCCCTTTCCTTCCAATTTCCATTCTCAAACCATAATCTTTCTCCCGATTTCTCTTAATTTATATTTTTTTCTGTCTTCTTATATTTCTTTTTTTTAATACTTTACTCTTTCCTCCTTTTCACAGCTTGCAAGAGATATTTTTTCTGTTTTCCCTTTCAATCTTATTTCTTCATCATTTTATATTTTCAATATTTCTTTCTCTCTTTCTTTTTACTTCCGGTTTCTTAGTCTTCTACTCCCCTCTTTTCTTCTATCTTCCACTTCCACTTTCATTTTCTCTCTTTTCTCCTTTCTCTTTTTATTTTATTTTGAGATGTGTCTGACTCATATCTATAAGATACTTTTCAGTCGGTCGGTCTCCAATGTGTTAAATATCAATTTTTTCAGCTGTATCATGTTGGATTGATATGAAACTAAGTCTAGATTTCCATTCATATCTCCCGCCCCTCCTCTCCATCCACGCCTCTTACTACTACTACTACTACTACTGCTGCTGCTAAATATACCTTTTTTGCTCGTACCATGTTGGATTGATTTGAAACTTGGCCCAGACTTTTGGTGAACCACCCCCTTCCCCTTCCATTTCTTAACCCTCCTAAACCTACTACTGCCACCACCATTGGTAATGCTGGATACCAATTTTCTCAGCTGTATCGCGTTGGATTGATATGAAACTTCCCCCTCCCGTTCCTATTATTGGAGATAGTGGACCCATCATTGAACTTATGGTTCTTGTTTCTTCTTTTCAAAAACTTTACCCTTTTTTATTTTCTTTACAGTATTCTGCTTATCATTTTCTCTCTTTTTTTGTTTTCTCTCAATCTTCTTTTTTCTTCATTTTGTATTTCTTCATTGCCTTCATCAGTTTCCTTCTCTCTTCTTTCTTCTCCAACTTTTTTTCTTTTTTTCTTCCTATTCTTTTCTCCCACCGCCCACTTCTTCACCTGTCGAGCGGGCCCAGTTTAGCGATTGACCTTTCTCTCTCCCCCCGTCACTTCTTGATTTAACTTTACCTTTGTTTATTGTGTCACCTTATCGAAACCACCTGTCACTGTAGCTCTAGAAATACATTAAGAGTTAATTAGGCACACCTTGTTATGCCTAAAGAAACAATTTCAATACCTAATCGACCCAGCGTGATAGATAATGCGTTGGAGGACTGGGTTGAAAGTCATGAGATCCACTGTTCGATTTTTATGGTAATTGATGCTCGTTAAATCTTATTGATTCGACGTTCAAACTGAAATTACGATAGTTTAATATTTGACGATTCTCATCAGGTTCGCTAAATTTCTTTTAGCGCACGAGACTAAATTTGAATGGTCCCTGGACTAAATTAAGTAGCTTCACAACCAAAATCATCAAATAACTTAGAATTCACCATAAGGCATCAGGAAAAATGGATAAAAATTTCTTACTATAGTTCACGTATACATGTATGCCTTGATTAGAGTGGTTAATACCTTAATGCATTTTCCCGAACTGTTCAAAACCGCACTGTTCAAAGTTTTATATTTTATGCTTTTTTTTCAACTTGAATGTAATTAGGTTCATTATTTAAAGCAATACCTATACCGTACTACATCAAAACCTACACTCATCAAAACTACACTATTCAAGGTATTGCAGTATTCATGATAGATCATTCTTGTGTATTACCGAATTTTTGCTTCAGTACCAAATCTTCATCTTCAGAACCAAATAGCTTTGTTCAGAACCAAAAGTCTGAAATGAAGGCTTAGGACTGTTTTTTTTATGGCGCATGGTGCCAATGGTATTCGGCCAGCGAGAAAGTTAACTCTGACAAAAGACAGATAGAGGGACCCTAAATATTTGAATGGCTGAAGCCAAAACAGACAGTCCCAGAAAAGAAGTCTCAGAGAGTGAGAGGGATAGACCTACCCGGAAAGAGCCTAATTCATTTAAGTTGTATTGGTCTCAACACCGAAATACACAGACACACACACACGCGCACATACATACACATACGAAAAGACGAATCAGCCGTTCTCTCCAACAATTACGCTCTTCCCCCAGCACCTATTCGTATTTTGACGGATGGGGTTTCCGGATTTTACTGAGAATAAAAATGAGAGTTGCAATATTCTTCATTACGACGTGTTCGTATTTTTACTCCAGTAGGAATAAACAAAAATTACGACCAAGATGCACAACATTTTGTTCACAGTTCTTCTCCCTATCGTATCCATACCCCCGGGGAAATATTTTCAGAAGGCTTTTCAAGGAACACGTCTTATCTATCGCGGATGACTCATATCAGCGAATCCTGAACAAGAGATTATTTAATACCTCCATGTTTGTCTCATTATCAACTTGACTCCATACTAATTAATAAAAGAGAACACGAGATGGTTCGCCACATCAAGCTATTATCGCGTAGTAGTCACTTGAGAAATTCTGAAATCCTCGAGAGCCTAATGTCAAAATTACCTGACGTTCTTGTTCATCAATCATGGCTCTATTGTTGATTTTTTTGGAGCCTACAAAGAGTAAGTCACCCTGACTTTCATCCGGTTATGATTATCCGTACAATTATTAAATCTATACCTAATTCTTCAAATACTTATTCCGTAAGTGGAACCTACCCGTAATAATTCAATGATTATATATGTACGTGCGTCAATAAGTTCATAGCCTAATCATAAAATAACACTCATTTCACACAACAATTATTCATATTTCAGCATAATCTCCTTCCTTTTCAAGCACCCAATCCAGCGATGAATATTAATCACGTAGAACGCGCATCATACAGTGGTCATTGCAGGTAAAAATTCAATAAATAACCACGTGTCAGGCTACCTACTTATTGATTCGTTATCGTATATAGTGACAGCAAATTCTGACGATGGGGAAAAAATCTCTCGAGCCCCTCCCCCCTCTCTCACGCGCGTCCATAAACACACAACTCTTGTAGGCCAAAGATTGGCATGGCTTAGCTTCGGCCATTATTGTTTCGCCATCAATCAACCTTGAGTGTGAACAGAATAATAAGGAAGTGGATATTGGCAGAACCACCACACAATCCCTTGTCCGGCCATTCTCACCTCGTATTTAGAAGAAAAAAAACAGATACGCGTTCGGAATTATCGCTTCTTCAACACCAATTTCCCATTATTCTGATTTGGTTCCGCTTCTTTTAATGCTAAATAATCATTGCAATTTTCTCCAAAGTTTTTATTGCCTTTCTTTACCTCTTGCTCTTTTTATAATGTATTTCATTCAACTTTGGTGTCTTGTTTTCTCCTTCTTATCTTCATTTATTTCTTATTTTGTTTTCTCGTTTCTTCCTTTTTGTATTCGTTTTCTTTTCTTTCTTTTTCATTTTCCCTTTCTTTTCTATTCTTGCTTTTTTATTCCTTTTCTTTTCTTTCTTTTTTATTCTTCTAATTTTCTTTCTTTTTAATCTTTCTTTCTTTTTTTATTCTTCTAATTTTTTAAAAATTATGTCTGTCTTTCTTTCTTTTTTTATTCTATTTATCTTCTTTCTTTCCTATGTATTTTTTAATTTTCTTTCTTTCTCATTCATTCTTTCTATTTTCTCTCTTTCTTTTCTATATTTCGACGCCACTCCGTTACCTTTCTTTATTTATTAGTGCCTTATTCCGTCTTTGATGCTTTAGGGATTCCATATAAAAAAAAATCAATTTCACCTTAACCTACAAACAGATAATCATCTCAGAAATTCCATTCCTCTTCATCTTTATTCATGTCCATTGTTTTCTCTGCAATCATGCGAATCCTAACCCGTAAGTTGCTTGTTATCTTCCTTCTCTTTGGGAATCTTCTTCATTTTATAATTAAACTAACCACTCCTCAATCCATGCTCTTTTTTGTCCCCACTTTTCTTTGATTTCTTTTTCCATTTTCCTCCATTGATTGTTCGTTTTAACCACGTGATCGTTTTTCTCCCAATCCCCCTTTTCCTTTTTCTCTTCTCTTCCTCCTTCCCTTTCTTCTTTGTCTTTTTCCTCTTCTCTTTTGAAATTCTCTCTCTTTCTCTTCTCTTCCTCCTCCCCTTTCTTCTTTATCTTTTTCCTTTTCTCTTTTGAAATTCTCTCTCTTTCTGTTCTTCCTTCGTACAATCATCATCCCTGATCGTTTGCAAAAAAATCATTTCACTCATCTTTCAATCATCACCTTCTTGCTCCTCTCCTACCTCACTTCTCCGTTTTCGCTTACTCCTTTCTTTCGCCTATTTTTCTTCCTCTCGTCTCTTTCCCTCTTCTTTCTCTTGTCTCTTTCTCGCTTCTTCCTCTTATCTCTTTCCCCCTTCTTCTTCTTCTTCTTCTTCTTCTTCTTCTTCTTCTTCTTCTTCTTCTTCTTCTTCTTCTCTTTTGAAATTCTTTCTCTATCTGTTCCTTCTTCATACAATCATCATCCCTAATCGTTTAAAAAAAAATCATTTCATTCATCTCTTCAATCATTACCTTCTCCTCACTCACTTCTCCGTTTTCGCTTACTCCTTTCTTATTTTTCTTCCTCTTGTCTCTTTCCTTCTTCCTCTTATCTCTTTCCCTCTTCTTCTTCTTCTTCTTCTTCTTCTTCTTCTTCTTCTTCTTCTTCTTCTTCTTCTTTCTGTTCCTTCTTCATATCCTATTCTAGTTCTCCTATCCTCTCTTCTTGCTTTTCCCCTTCTAACTGATCGCAGTCTTCACTCGTATAAGAATCATTTCCTCTCGCCAAACCATTCTTATCACATCCATCAAAATAATCGATCGCTTCCAGCCAATCATCTTCGATTTTTTTTGCTTTTTTCCCTGCTCCTTGATAGATTTAAGTCTCATCAAAGCCAAAACCAAAACCAAAGCAACTGATCATCTCTCTCTCTCTCTCTCTCACTCTCTCTCTCGCTCTCACTCACTCACTCACATAAGTACACACGCATGCGCAGTCAGAGTTTTCTATTTACAAACACCGTTGCCGAGGATTTAGTCCTTTTTTTGTAAATCCAAATTTACGAACTATGTCTAAGTTTTGATCGAATCGTTTTAGTCGTCTCTTCTATAATACTCACGGAGAAAATAACTTGGGATTTAAGTATACCTGTAAAATGCCCGTTGCTTCGCTAACCATATACTTAAGGATTGAAATCCAAAGCACCATAGTATCTCTCTCTCTCTCTCTCACACACACACACACACACACATATATATATATATATATATATATATATATATATATATATATATATATATATATATATATATATATATACATATATTCTAGAAAGCTTTACAGCTTTAAACATTGGACTCCCCAAAACTTTTTCAACAATATTTTTTTGTGTCACTTCAGTCACTTATTTCTCAATATCTATCAATGCAATTTTGCAATTTTCTTCAGTGTCTTTTCACCTGTTTTACATATATTTTGTTATTATGGAACTATGTATAGATTCTCTATTATTGGAATCATAAGTTATTTACCACGTAATTATTTCAGGGATTTTGAAAACAAAACGGTTATATTAACATGGCACCCCAGCAGTGTTGATCAAACACCCCCCCTTTCAGCTATGTTTTACTATGTCAAACGTATAGTTAGTTTGTCATTTTATACATGATGCATATTGTATATTGATATCATTTTATACCTCATATCATTTATTTTTGGAAACAGGGTTTACTTACGTATGGGATCGGTAAGTATAACAGCAGGCGTGTTTCGCCGTTCGTGTTATTTCTATTGAATGTTCACCCATGTGAATATTAAATCTGTTGTGTCGGTTTTGATTTCAGATAACATGCAAACTAGCTTATGGTATCATCTTTAAGAATACTAATTACACAGAAAAAACTCCTTCGAGTTGATTCTCTATCAACATATTCAACCGAACAATTTCACAAATTTTTCCACTAACACTGAAGTAATCCATGTATGTATGTATGTATGTATGTATATTCATATCTATCTCTCCCTCTCTCTCTCTATATATATATATATAAGAAATTGAGGAAGAAAAAGGTTTATCTAGTTTCCAGTGGAAGCAATAAAGGTCTGCCTCTTATCTTGAATTACACACCTGGCGAGGGCTGAAGACTGGATCGGCCGAATCATCGTGTCGACAACATCAAACTAAGACAGAAACCGTATATAGTATTTATCACTTCACTGACACGGTGACTGGCTAGAAGAGGCGGCATATTACATTGAAGTAGTTTTAAAGTTGTGACCTGCAGTGTTGAGTACGAGTCGAATTGCATAGTCGAACGGTTTTTATTCCGTTTTGGAGGTGAAATCAATTAATTGAATTTAATCAGATGTAATTAGATTTGAGTTTGCCTCTTGGGTTCCATAGTCGGAAAGAAATAAGGTTGGAAGTTAGAAAATGTTTTGATTTTGTTCATATTTGCTTGGTTAACTGAACGAAGGGGTGAAGAAAAACAGAAGAATGGAAAAAATATTTGAAGAAATGAAAAAATTAAAGAAATAAAAAAATGAATAAAGGAACGAGAGAAGGAAAAGAAAGAAAGCAGAAAGTAAATTCAAAGAGGGAAAGAGAGAGAGAGAGTGAGAAAGGGAGAGAGAAACAGAGCAGAAAAATAAAGAAAGGTATATTAGAGGCGAATTAAGAATGAGACAGAAAAAGGCAAAATAAGTATGAATGAAAGAAGGAAGAAAAGAAAGAAGGAATGAAGGCAAGGATAGACACACAAAAAAAAGGAATAATGAAAGAGCAGACCTTGAAAACTGAGAAAGAAAGAGTTGTGTGAAAGAGAGCAAAAAGATAAAGATTCAGAAATAAGAAAGTAAAAAATGAAGGAATATGAAACAAAAGAATGAAATGCAAGAAGGAAAAGGAAGTCACTAAGAGAAAGAAAAAAAAAGAAAAAGAAAAAACTAAAGAAAGAAAGAGTGAAAAGAAAGACTTAGAAACAAATAAGAAAAAAGAAAAGGAAAGAAAGATAAAACGAATGATTGTACTGCAAAAAGGAAAAAGAAGTTACTGCAGAAAGTAAGAAAAAAGTGAAAGAAAAAAGAAAAGGAGAAAAGAACGAAGGAAGGAGAGAAAGAGAAAGAAAAAAAGAAGAACAAAGAAGTCAAAAAAGAAAAACAAAAAAGTGAGAAGAAAGAAAAGAAAAAAGGAAAAGGAAAAAAAGAAAAGAAAGGGAAAGAAAAAGACAAAAAAGAATGAAAAAGAAACAAAGGAGGTACAAACTAACGAACGAAATGCAATAAGAATGAAGAAAAGAAACTACAATGATTCGATCACCCAGAGCAATTCATCGATTAATACCAGCGTTTCACGCACGAACATCGATTTTTAAAAAATCAGTAATAGAGTTTCTGGCTATTTGCAGGAATCATCTAGACTTTTACATACACAGAAGCATTGGTACATGGTACATACAAACAATCGACACTTCATTGGTACAATCCAATAAAAAAACACTATATCACATCTGCACTTGTACATGTTCATGTATACACTTGCTCAAATAACATCGTCTCGTACTTATCCACACGCAATCACATTTGCATCAATCTATCTACTTATCTATCTATCCAAGTCTATTTCAATCTATCTATGGAGAGAGAGAGAGAGAGAGAGAGAGAGAGAGAGAGAGAGAGAGAGAGAGAGAGAGAGAGAGAGAGAGAGAGAGAGAGAGAGAGAGAGAGAGAGAGAGAGAGAGAGAGAGAGAGAGAGAGAGAGAGAGAGAGAGAGAGAGAGAGAGAGAGAGAGAGAGAGAGAGAGAGAGAGAGAGAGAGAGAGAGAGAGAGAGAGAGAGAGAGAGAGAGATTGATTTACCAAGTTTAGTTTAGTCTGGTGAGAAAGCAAACCAAGAAAAAACTATTGTGGTGTCCAAGTCCTCTAAGTGGAAAAGTTTTGCCTTGAAAGTCAGCTACTGAAATCCTTGTTTTCTAACCCCCTGAACCCGTACAACGAGCACTAGCGATTGCAAGAAACACGCAACTGCTTCTGCCACAAAGCAGGCTCAATACATGCACACACACCTGCATCCCGACACATAGAGAAAGGATGTAATAAATATATGTTTAAAAGCAATATATATTTCAAAATTATTTCATTCCAGAGCGCCCAATGCAGTGATGTAGAGGTGATAAATTAATTTTACGATGAGTTTAATGTTCCATTCATAGCGCGAATTCGATCTGTTTCATTTGGTAGATTTTTCAGTGTCTGTGTGTATGTCTTCTGCACAGCGTTAGAGAAATCTTTAAAATGTCTTTGTACTTTACTCAGCTTTTCATTGCTTTTACCTCCATACTCATTTGTCTGCGAAAAAAGGCATAATTTTACTTTATTTTAGCAAAAAATCATGGATGAATATCAAATGTACATTCGACACTCTGAAGTATTCATGTTTAATCTGAAGGCAATGGATCACTAAAGGGTACTTATAGAGCTAAAACATGGAACCTAACCAAAAGATTGACCCTCAAACTGAGAAATAAGCAACATCACTCGACAGTGTAGTATATTAGAGAAAAAGCACAAAACCAAACATGGATTAAACCCTCCAACCCAGACGGCTTCGATGTCCACATAGGATCACATGATTTAGTACAAATCTCTGGATACATAACATTGTATATATATTAAACACTACACAAAGCATTACGAAAAGAAATGAAGAAAACGACAGACAATACGGAGATGACGGTATAATCATCCTGGAATATAACAACAAACAAAAAACCGATAAAATATGGAAAAAACAACAACAAAAACATTCAACGAATTAGGTTTTAAAATAGAAATTAATACCCAAATGAAAAAAGTAAACGTAAATATAAAAATTGAATAACCCTTACAAACCTTTTAAAAGCAAATAATTAAAACCACTTACATCCGTGCATGGTCAAACCACCGATCAAACATTATCGAATAAAAACCTCCCTCCATAGCAAAAAGACTCTCAAATAATCCCGAAAATGAACGAATATTCGACAGAATTGTAGAACTATTCAAAATCACCTTGAAACGAAGCAAATTGAATTCAGAATTAGATTACCGTCCCCAGAAAATACAAAAAAAACAAAACAAACAAAACAGAAAAAGTATTTGGTTTAACCCACCATTCAATTAAACGTAGAAACAAATATTGAAAACTACATTTCTAAGAATTATAACCAAACGGAAGAAAACACATTACATAACATCTCCAACCAAACGCTCTTAAAATGAAATACTCATGAATGAATATCATAACCAAAATAACGATTAAAAACAACAAATAATCATAAATAAACAAAAAGAAGACAGCAACAAAATAATTTGCAACAGCAGAAACACTGATCAATACCCCACAAAACAAAACAATTACACCCAAAACAACGTAATTCACGAGGCAACCGTAAATTTCAATGATGAAGCAAACAACATTGAATTTTAAATAGAAGCCTCGCACACTAGTTTCAAGGTCAGAATCAACAACCACAAAAATCCATCAATAATGAAAGACACCAGAGCGACATTGCATTGTTCAAACAAGTATGGAATCTGGAAAACAAAACAAAATAAAACACCTTTTATAAAATGGGAATTTCAGAAATCAACAACATGCAAAAACAAGGCAAGATTATAAAAAAGCGAAGAGAAAAAAAAAAAAGAATAAATGAACCCTAATTAAAATAGATAGAAAATAGTGAAGAATTGAAATGTCACTCCAAAAAAAACTATAACAAATCCGATTATGAACAATCTTATCAAGAGTTTAAATGAAAAATACAAAAAGGAGGCACCAAATATTGAACACAGAACAGTAAAACAGTTAATATCACAAAAATATTAGCACAGAAATATTTGAAATAACTCGAATTTAAATAATCAAAAGGCAAAAATAAGAAACAAATTCAAAAGAAGAGACGGCAAATATTACAAGATATTATCAGATCATATAATGCAAGGAATCCAACTCAAATCCAAATTAACAAAAATGTGAAAGTGTGAGATAGTGGAACTAAATGCGCGAAATAACGAATAATTTTTGACCAAGGAATCCACTTGACACTCTATAAAGTTTTCTAATATATATATATATATATATATATATATATATATATATATATATATATATAATTGAGTCATCCACAGCTGTTTCGTTGAATTACAACTCTTCAGTGTGGCTATACACTATCCATTATTCCATCCAGATCGAAACGTTCGCTGCAGACCCAGAGGCCGGCATTTTACCTCTGCCCTCTGCAGAACTGGACGGTCAGTAAGGTTGAATTTAAGCGATATATTTACTATTGCATAATTCCCCATCCACCAGAGTGCTCTGATCTAAAGTTAGAAAAGCCTTGCTTATAATGAACGAGTTAGCTAACTTAAAGAGTGCTCAATCCTGAGAACGTTAATTATAATAATAATTAGATAATTGAGTCATCCACAGACAGCTGTTCCGTTGTATTACAACTCTTCATTATGGCTATAGACTATACATTATTCCATCCACTATATATATATATATATATATATATATATATATATATATATATATATATATATATATATACCAGAAAGCTCTACAGCTTTAAAAACTAAATATATATTAAAAAAACTTCCAGTTATTTCAGTCAATTATTTCTCAATCCCGTTCAATTTATGCAAATTTTCCTGCGTTTAAAATTTTTTTTCCTCCATAGAATTAGATATTAATGTACTATGTGAGAATTTTTCTTGTCGGGATCATCAGTTGTTACAATGTAATCGTTTGGGAATTTGAAAACAATTTAGCAGTGTTAAACAAACACCAGCTCTCTCTGTATACAGGACTTCCTCCGCACTCAGACGCACTCGCTCACTCATGTATAAGATGAACACACCCATGTACACACATACACACACACTCAAATACAAATTAATGTAACTGTGTGTGTGCTTGGGCGTATATGTACTTGTGTGTATGTGCGTAAGTATGTATGGATTATTTGTTGGCTGCAATCAGATATAACAATTTTTCCATATTTCTAAGCAGCGTCTCCTGTCTGTCGAGAAGATTCACTTTCTGGATTTTCATAGAATTTTTGACTGAAATTGCATCTGAGGATTGTGGCCTTTCTTTTTGCCACTGATTCCCTTTCATGTATCGACATGGACTCATTTTTTACAATTTGCAAATCGAATCAAAATTTCAAAATTTGATAAAATCGTTATCTAAAACTTTTTTTTACAAAAGGTTTTTCTTGGTGCAATGGGGGAGATGCTGATCCCCCGAGACTGAGCGAACTAAAGCATTTTTGTTGAACTTCTAGAAACAGGCCGAATCCTGTGCACAGATATAAGTAATTCCCTTTTTCTCCTTCTTCTTCAAAATTATCGTTTATTGAACTAGTAATGATTTAATTTGATAATTCAATAATTGAATTTACTAGAATTTAGAATATAATGAAGTTAAAATTAAATGAAATAATTCAATAATCGAAATAAAGGAAGGAAAGGAATGTAGTAGTAGCGATAATTGGAAGGGCGTGGTGGTAACGGTGCGGGTGCAGGCAATGGAATCGACAGTCCGCGTTCAAACTCCGATCGGGACTGTTTATGTTCCCTTTACACTAATGCCCATGGGAAAGGCATGAATCTACCTCTTCTTCTCTTCCAGCTATGAGTACGATAGCAGGGAAGATTAGGCACTTTAGCTTTGGCGAGGCAACAAGTCTAGGAGAAGGACAACTGATTCCAACCACGGGCTGGAACTCCCTTAAGGCGGTTTGACATCCAATTTGACATCCTTACGACAGCTCCTGCAGCCGAGCTGATGCTAGACGTTTCATTGCCTAAAGAGACAGATGGAGATCATTCAAGGATAATGGTGTCAGAGATGTCATTATTATGAATGTTTAAGTTAGTGAAGAGTCGGAAAAACAGAGACTGTCCTGAGATAATAGCGGAGCAGATGATATCAGAGATGCCCTCGGTTATCATTGTTAATCAAGTGAAGAGAAAAAAAAATGAGAGAGACTGTGATGATGAAGATATTTACTATATTATTATTATTATTATTATTATTATTATTATTATTATTATTATTATTATTATTTGGAATCTCACTCCAGTTGCCTGGTGGTAACCGCTGGAGTTTGAGTGACAGCAAGTCTCCTCAAGTCTCCAGCCCTCCTCTCCTAGTACTCATAGGTCGCAGTAATTCTACGATTTACAGTTTCACACCGGTTGCCCAGTGGTTATCGCTGAAGGCTGAGTGACAATAAGTCTCCTCAGGTCTTCAGCTAACGTCTCCTCCCTCTTTCGCATATCATGACAGAGCTACTATTCGTTGCAGTACTTATATCTCTAGCACCTTCCTCAGTATTCGTGCAGTTCCCAGTAGTGCTGTGGTCTGTACGGTCTCTATCCTCCCCCTAATCCCGATCTCCTCCAGTCTCTCCCTCAGCGTTTTGGGGACAGTTCCTAGTGCTCCCACTATGACCGGTACTACCCTGGTTTTCATGTTCCACATTTTCCTTAACTCCCTTGCTAGGTCCTGGTATTTTTCCCTTTTTTCAGCCTCCTTCTTTTTTACTCTATGGTCCGCAGGTACAGCAACGTCTACTATTTGGCAGGCCTTCCTTTTTTTGTCTACTATTACTAAGTCCGGTCTTCTTGCCTGGATGAGGTGGTCAGTTTGGATGTCTAAGTCCCACAGTAGTTTGTGGTTGTCATTCTCCAAAACTGCCTCTGGCTTGTGCTGATACCACTTTTCCACATGGCTGAATCCCATTTGTTTACTTAGTTCCCAGTGTATCATCGTTGCTACTCTATCGTGTCTATGCTTATACTCCTGGGCGAGTTGACTACATTCACTAGTTATGTGGTTTACAGTCTCATCTCTTTCACTGCACATGCGGCATTTGCTGTTTGTCTGTGTTCTGTCGATTTTTGTTTTTATGTAGTTTGTCCTTATGCTTTTGTTTTGGGCTGCCATGATGAGCGATTCTGTTTCTCTCTTAAGGTTCCCCTTTCGTAACCACGTCCATGATTTCTCGTCTGCTATATCTTTTATCTGTCTTTTAAACTCGCCGTACAATTTTTTCCCTTCCCCTCTTTCTTTTCTAGTTTGCTGTACTGTTCCATTGTTTTCTACTTTATTGTTTGTTGCACTATCTCTCGCGCTCTTTATGATTTCTTCACTATTTGTTTGCACATATCTTTCTAGGACTGTTTTAGCTCTCTGGACACAATCTTCTATGCTGATGAGCCCCCTACCACCTTCTTTTCTCTTAACGTATAGTCTATCTGTATCATCCCTAGGGTGTAATGCTTTATGCATCGTCATAAGTTTCCTTGTTCGCCTATCCATTGATTGGAGCTCTTCCTTTGTCCATCCTAGGAATGGTCCTATATACCTAACTACTGACATAGCCCAGGTGTTCATTCCTTTTATTAGATTTCTGCTGTTTTATTATTATTTGGAATCTCACACCAGTTGCCTGTTGGTAACTGCTGGAGTTTGAGTGAAGCAAGTCTCCTCAAGTCTCCAGCCCTTCTCTCCTAGTCTCATTGGTCACAGTAATACTGCGGTTTATTTTTCACACCGGTTGTCCGGTGGTCATTGCTGAAGGCAGAGTGACAATAAGTCTCCTCAGGTCTTCAGCCAACATCTTTTCTCTCCTTCGTCTATCATGCCAGTGCTGTGGTTTACGTTTCCGCTTTCATTTCCCATCCTTTGTTAGGTCACTGTTAACAATTAGTGTTGCAGTCTTTATATTTCTAGCACTTTTCTCAGTATCCGCACAATTCCTAGCAGTGCTGTGGTATGTACAGTGTCAATCTATCCCTCTATCCCGATCTCCTCCAGTCTCGCCCTCAGTGTCTTTGGGACAGTTCCTAGTGCGCCAACTATGATTGGCACTACCCTGGCTCTCATGTTCCACATCTTTTTCAGTTCTCTAGCTAGATCCTGGTATCTTTCCAGTTTTTCATTCTCCTTCCTCTTTACTCTATGGTCTGCAGGTACAGCCACGTCTACTATTTGGCAGGTCTTCCTCTTCTTGTCCACGATTACCAAGTCCGGTCTTCTTGCCTGGATGAGGTGGTCAGTTTATTATTATTATTATTATTATTATTATTATTATTATTATTTGGAATCTCACACCAGTTGCCTGGTGGTAACCGCTGGAGTTTGAGTGACAGCAAGTCTCCTCAAGTCTCCAGCCCTCCTCTCCTAGTACTAGCAGGTCGCAGTAATTCTACGATTTACAGTTTCACACCGGTTGCCCAGTGGTTATCGCTGAGGGCTGAGTGACAATAAGTCTCCTCAGGTCTTCAGCTAACGTCTCCTCCCTCTTTCGCATATCATGACAGAGCTACAATTCGTTGCAGTACTTATATCTCTAGCACCTTCCTCAGTACCCGTGCAGTTCCCAGTAGTGCTGTGGTCTGTACGGTCTCTATCCTCCCCCTAATCCCGATCTCCTCCAGTCTCTCCCTCAGCGTTCTGGGGACAGTTCCTAGTGCTCCCACTATGACTGGTACTACCCTGGTTTTCATGTTCCACATTTTCTTTAACTCCCTTGCTAGGTCCTGGTATTTTTCCCTTTTTTCAGCCTCCTTCTTTTTTACTCTATGGTCCGCAGGTACAGCAACGTCTACTATTTGGCAGGCCTTCCTTTTTTTGTCTACTATTACTAAGTCCGGCCTTCTTGCCTGGATGAGGTGGTCAGTTTGGATGTCAAAGTCCCACAGTAGTTTGTGGTTGTCATTCTCCAAAACTGCCTCTGGCTTGTGCTGATACCACTTTTCCCCATGGTTGAATCCCATTTGTTTACTTAGTTCCCAGTGTATCATCGTTGCTACTCTATCGTGTCTATGCTTATACTCCTTCTGGGCAAGTTGACTACATTCACTAGTTATGTGGTTTACTGTCTCATCTCTTTCACCGCACATGCGGCATTTGCTGTTTGCCTGTGTTCTGTCGATTTTAGCTTTTATGTAGTTTGTCCTTATGCTTTTGTTTTGGGCTGCCATGATGAGCGATTCTGTTTCTCTCTTAAGGTTTCCCTTTCGTAACCACGTCCATGATTTCTCGTCTGCTATATCTTTTATCTGTCTTTTAAACTCGCCGTACAATTTTTTCCCTTCCCACTTTTCTTTTCTAGTTTGCTGTACCGTTCCATTGCTTTCTACTTTGTTTGTTGCACTATCCCTCGCGCTCTTTATGATTTCTTCACTATTTGTTTGCACATATTTATCTAGGACTACTTTAGCTCTCTGGACACAATCTTCTATGCTGATGAGCCCCCTACCACCTTCTTTTCTCTTAACGTATAGTCTATCTGTATCATCCCTAGGGTGTAATGCTTTATGCATCGTCATAAGTTTCCTTGTTCGCCTATCCATTGATTGGAGCTCTTCCTTTGTCCATCCTAGGAATGGTCCTGTATACCTAACTACTGACACAGCCCAGGTGTTCATTCCTTTTATTAGATTTCTGCTATTTAATTTGGTTTCTAATATTTTCCTTATCCTTCTAAGGTATTCCCTCTTAATTTTCTCCTTCATCTCTTCCCGTTTTATCGTGTCACATTCAAGGACACCTAGGTACTTGTATCGGTCTTGTGCAGTCAATGCCCTAATCTTGTTGTTGTCCGGAAGTTCAATTCCCTCAGTCATTGAAAGCCTTCCTTTATGCATCACCATTATTGCACATTTTTCTATCCCAAACTCCATTCCTATGTCCTCACTATATTCCCTTATATCGTTGAACAGAGTCTCAAGCTCTCCCCTGTTTTTCGCAAACAATTTAATATCGTCCATGTACATTAAGTGGTTGACCTTTCCTTTTGTTTTAGAGAAGTGGTATCTTTTGCTGTTTTTCAGGATTCTGTTAAGCGGTATCATTGTTAGAACAAATAACAGTGGGGACAACGAGTCCCCTTGGAAGATCCCCCTTTTTATCCCTACCTCGGCTAGTTTGTCCCCTGCAGCTGTCAAATCTACTTTCCAGTCTTCCATTGAATTACCAATGAATTTAACCACCGGTTCGCTAATTTTGAACATTCTAAGGCATTCGAGTATCCAGCTATGTGGAATCATATCGTATGCCTTTTTGTAATCTATCCATCCCATTGCGATATTCTTTCTCCTTTTCCTTACTTCTTTTAAGATCATCTGGTCTATGTAGAGTAAATCGTTTGCCCCTTTGGTTCCTATCCTACACCCTTTCTGTTCTTCTGGTAGTAGCCCCCTTCTATCCAATGACATGTATATTCTCTCTGCTATTTGCCCGGTCAGGATTTTCCACATAAGTGGTAGGCAAGTGATTGGTCTATAGTTGCTTGCTATGTTCCCCTTTCCCGGGTCTTTTTGGATGAGGGTGGTTCTGCCTTTAGTCATCCATTCTGGTGCTTTGCCTTCATTCAGACAATTTTGGAGTAGGTGAGTGAGTCTGCCGTGTAACGTGGTAAATTTTTTGAACCAATACCCATGGATCCCGTCGGGACCCGGTGCTTTCCAGTTGGCTACTTTCCTAAGAGTATGTTTCAATGTGGTTTCATTCAGTACTATTGGTTCTCCCTTGTCTATATCTCCTAGTTCTTTTCTCATGTTTCCTAACCATTGCGGTGTTACGTTATGTCTTTTTGGGTGCCCCCATATGCTATTCCAATAGTTCTTGGCCTCTGTGGCATCTGGTTTCATGTCCTGCCTTCTTTCCCCATTTAAATCTCGGTAAAACTTTTTCTCATTGTTTTGGAATGTGCGGTTTTGTGTGTATTGGGCCGTTCTTAGTCTGTATCTTTTTAGTCTTGCCTCTTTGGCTAGTCTTTTCTGGTGTAACTCTTCGACTACAGTTGCGATGCCTTTTTGCGTTACCTTGTATTTGTTATAAAGTCTTACTCGTGGTCTGTCTGTGTGTGGTGTATTTCTAAGCAGTACTTCATCTCTCTGTAGTTGGGAGATCTGCCTTTGTAACCTTCTCTCCCAGTTGGGTTTCCCTTCCCTATTATTGCTCGGGCTCCTATCTTGTTTTGTAAAGCTTTGTGCTACCATTTTCGCCCCTGCGTAAATTAGGTTGTTAAGTTCTAGGAGGGTGTTTGTTTCTATGTGCTGTAAGAGGCAGTTGACCTGCTCGGTCCGACTTTCTTTCTGTCTTTGTCTCTTAGGGAGGGGAGTGTTGTTTTCTCTCCTCGCATGATCTCTTTCAAAGCTTGTATTTTGGTGTTCTCTTCTTCCGTTGGTGCCTCGTCGTCACCCTCTGATACATAGCTTACTGTGGGGGTCTCATGGGGAGTTATTCTAGTTTTGTTATTGGTACTAATTGTGCTGGGGGGCATTTTTCAGATGTGTCACCTGAACCTCTCTCTACATTAATGCGAATCTCTAGTAGTTCAGTCTCAGACAGCCATTTCTTCTTTTGAATTTGCTTTACTTGGTCAGCAAGGCGTTGGTTCGATACTTCCACATCAGATTTTTCCCTCCATATTTGGAGCATACGCTCCCTATAAGATCGCACTGAAGGCTTGCTTTTAAAGTAACAATACATAACTAGCCTATTCTCCTCCCTTGTCCATCTCTTTCTCTTGTTTTTTATAGCAGTCACTCCGAGAGGACCGCGCCTTCCCTGGGTGTCGTTAGTGGTATATGAGTCTTGGCCAACAGTAGCTATGTGACGACTGTGTCCCTCCTGAAGGCCATTAAGGGTACACGAGCCGGAGTTTTGGCCAGCAGTCACAGGATGACGACCGGGTCCCTCCTGGTGGCTAACAAGGGAACACCTGCCGGTTACGACACACAAATCTTGAATTTGTGCCCCGTTTTTTGCGGTAAAATGGTTTGGTTGTACTGTCATGATAGGGGTTTTTTGGTTCTTTGAGGTAGCGCCAGACCTTGGTGGGTTGGTTAAGACCGATGTGGTTCAGAAATAACCGAAGAGCCCCACCAGCTCTTTTTGGTTCTTTTAAGGTAGCACCAGACCTTGGTGGGTTCGTTGAGGGCAATGAGCTCAGTGGCATTCTCAGAGTTCCACCAGTTCTTACAACCCATGGTACGACCTTACGTGGATAGGCCATTCTGCTGCACAGATATATCTATTTGGTGGTATGACCATCCCCTCCTAAATTCAGGCCTAAAAATTAGCACTAAGCTTCGTCTGGGTGAAATTAACAACCTTGGGGATCATACGTCTCCCTTAAATCTTCTAAGTCTTGACTTAGTATAAGTCTCGCAATCTGTGGATTTCCCCCTGCTAGCTTATATCTACTGAGGGGTACTAACGGTCAGTGGTGGACAGACTCCATTCATTCATACTCGGGGGAGGGGTAGCTAGGCATTACTTTCCCATAAGACACCTCTTATCTCGGTGGGGGGGTGGAGAGTTATTAATTTTAAATTATAAATTATAAATTTAATTCCACTTACCCACGTGCAGCTCCAAGAAACAACAGACCACTCTCTCAACTTTTTTTTTTTTTTTGTCTTTTTCATTAGGCAGAATCTGGCAGTGGGCAATTCATCCAGGTGAAAACTTATCGGAATCGCAAGGAAAACCATCTCAGAAGTAGAAATATCAATATGTCAAGAATAATCATTCTTAAAGCCTAAAGTAACATATCTTTTGAACCTTCGAAAATCATCAAAATATCAAGAATAATCACTTAAAGCCTAAAGTAAAATATCTTTTGAACCTTCGAAAATCATCACAGGGCTCATTCAGGGTAGGGGCCTGCGGTCCAAATGTTACAACTACCACTTATAATTATAATTAAAATTATTAAAATTATTGTTATTATTATTATTATTATTATTGAGACAATATACATATAAGAGTTTAGTCTGAGTTAGTTTTCAAAGTCAATCACCAGAAATCATTCAAAGAAAGAAATGTACCTCTTTGCCAAAAGATTAATATGCTGCTTCTACCCTCTGTCTCGCAATCTGTGTTCTTCCCCCACGGTGGATTTCCCCCTGCTAGCTTATATCTACTGAGGGGTACTAACGGTCAGTGGTGGACAGACTCCATTCATTCATACTCGGGGGAGGGGTAGCTAGGCATTACTTTCCCATAAGACACCTCTTATCTCGGTGGGGGGGGGTGGAGAGTTATTAATTTTAAATTATAAATTATAAATTTAATTCCACTTACCCACGTGCAGCTCCAAGAAATAACAGACCACTCTCTCAACTTTTTTTTTTTTTTTTTTTTTTTTTTGGTAGTCGTTGAAGGCTGAGTGACAGCAAGTGTCCTCAAGTCTCCAGCCTTCCTCTCACAGCCAGCAGCAGTGCTGTGGTGTGCATTTTAACATCAGTTGCCTGGTGGTTGTCGCTTAAGGCTGAGTGACTGTAAATCTCTTCGGATCTCCAGCCATCCTTTCATCGTACTCAAAGCAGCGTTGCAATTTGTACCGTCTCGATCTTGCCCTTTTCATAATAGCTTTTAGGCCATTGCTGACTGCTTTTTTCTTCTTTTCCTTTGAGCATATTCCTCGTATTTCCTTCCCAAACCCCATTTCTTTCCCTCTGATCACATATTACCTTTCCCCCTCCCTCTCTATTTTCTCCTACCTTCTCCCCCTCTCTCTCTATTTCTGTTTCCCTCTCTATTTTTCTTCTCATTCGCTACCCCACACTCTCTAACTAGTTCCCATTTTCTCTCTCACTACACACTCTCCATCAAAATATACACACTCTATCACATTACTCTCTCTTTATCTATTGCTGTTTACCCCCCCCCCCCATGCTTCCCGTCACTTCTCTTTCAGTCTTCTGTTCTTACACACGTTCTCTCTTTCTCATCTTCTGTCTCTCTCACTCATTCTTTTCTTCTCTTTCAGTTGCATGCACATACAGATGTCCAGATACAGAGGAAACTGCTGATTGTGATCACTTTGGGACAGAATCTTCTGGATAAAAAAAAAATAACCACTTCATAACATTAAGCGAAATGTAAATAAAGGGATCACTCATTGTTTTCATTTTGAATAAAGTATTTAGGACTGGCTGATTTTGATAACAATGACCGATCGATAACATTATCTATGATTATAATAGGTGGATTCTTCTGTATGTAACTTCTATATCCTATGTTTATTTTTCATACATTCGCCATCTGCTACCTTGCCATGTTCTCTTTATTCTCGTCCAATCTGAAATCTCCTGAGGAAAAGCCAGAAACTGCATATAGCCAAACCTGGACACAAGAGGGTGACAGGCGATGTTTTGTCCCCTGACAAAATCTTACTTGCTCGGTTATGGTGAATACGATGCGGATAGAGTACACTAGTTCACTCAATATCATCTCATTACCGACTGAGCAACCCTACGGGAGAGTATCTGTTCATGCAGACGCAGTAAGGTTCCCTTTGGTTAGTTGCCAAGTTACTTTAAGGCTGCTCAACCATTTTTTTTCTACTTTGAATTTATCATTAGTGAAAATATCGCTTTGAACAGAGGTAAATGCTGCCTAGCGTTGTATTTTCACTCATCAACAGCATATACGTGGAAAATTAACGCTATAAACATTCAACCCCAAATTCTATGCTGTCTTTTCCCCAACCTTATTCTTTAGTCTCATCATACATTCTTACTCAAATATCTCTAGTTGAACTACAGATTCATCACTATCATCATCATCCTTTTAGCATCCGTCGTTAGAGGTAGACCTTCCCCAGGATTCGCAAGACCTCTATATCATAGGCGTAGCGGAGCCAATACTTTTTGAACTTGTGTAGTTCGTCATACCATCTTGTTTTTTACCGACCACTGTTCCGCATATGATCTTTGGGGATCCTCGTTTTTAGTCATGATGTCCATTGTTGGTCTGACATTCTTGCAACATGACCAGCCCATTGTCATTTGAGTTTTCTAATGGATTCTATGATGTCCCTGACTCCCGTTTTTCTCAGCGCTTTTTTGTGATCTCTCAACGTGACGTTGAGAATAATTCTCTCGTGTGCACGTTGCATGGTTCTCAGTTCGAGGGTCATTCTTTTGATTTTGGTTCCATGTTTCAGCTCCATGGGTAATATAGAAGGACCCCTTCTGCCAATACTCCGTCGTGTGCCGCACGAAGTCGCCTTGCGAGCTGCGTGTGACCTGCGATCCGACTCTAGTGGTATGTAAGCCGTTAGAATACTGTATTTGTCAGCGTATGAGACGCATAGTTTACAAGAGTATTTCGGGAATTATAGCCCCCTGTAATTCATCCAAGTTCCATATCTGTCCATTCCGAGATTCGTTGGAGGGTTTCCTAATTATTATACCAATGCATTGTCTCTTTTGGAGTAGTTTTCTCGTGATTTTGAATAAATGGTAAACTTATAAACTTCCAGACACATGACCGTTAGAAAGTATATCTGTGAATGGGACTGTACTAAGTCTATGTACAAACAGAACACAATCACACATGTATCTGTCTCTAAGCACAATACAACACGTTGAATATTGATCTAAAGAAAGCATAAAACAAACAGACTTAGAATTTCCGGGAGGAAGCACCTGCAACACACGTTTCGCAGACAAAGTATCAAGGAAGTCATTATATAAATGCAGCTGAATTGTCAGAGCGATAAAAAGATTATTGGAGACGATATCCTTTTGCACCAATGACCATAAAAGATAATTGAATAAAGCAAAAATATAATGGTCATATGAAGGGGACAGAGTAGACAAACTTATATATATATATATATATATATATATATATATATATATATATATAATGTTTTAACCCCCAAATCTCATTTTGTTTATTCACGGCCTATACTGCTCTACATGTTTCTTTCGACGCGACGATTATGTTATCAAGAAATTGATATATGATCTGTTTGAATGATCATAAATTACGTTATACTATACTGAAACTCTTTTCGAAATAATCTCCCGTTATTTGAGGATGATTGTATACTAGACAATATGTGTGTGTGTGTGTGTGTGCACATATGTTAGTGTGTGTGTGCGTATGTGTGTGTGCGTGTACTATTTTGTTGCTACTGATCAATTTCATACCGTTTTTCAACTGTTTTTTCTGCTTTCATTTGCCTTCATTTACAACGATGTTTTTATGGGTGATTTTTCTTACTATTTTTTGAGTTGTTCTTTCTAATGATCTCCGTTCTTGTGTATACATGTAGGGGTGTAGGGATCAGGGGCGTTTGCTTTTTTGGTAAAGAAAATTATCAAATTGAAAAGAAAGATTGAAACAGGTTGACCTTTCCAATAAAAATGTTCCCTGTAAGGTATGTCACAGAAAAATCCCATTATTCAAGATTTTAAATGTTTATCAATTACCTTCATTAAAAAGAATGAAGGATTGAAGTTGGAAGTTGCATAAGGTGAAAGGTTGGGATTCAGGCAGTTTTTTTTAATAAACAGAATATAAATGTTCCAAAAATATTACTTTTAACGATGGATAGAGAAAAAACCACACTGATCACAGACAAATCTGTCAAGAAAGAAAATGTTAAATTCTTTATAGCCAGTGGAATATAAAAAAAATCCTTTGGATATGCTATTCTTTAAATTTGAACACATTAATTTAAAATTTGAACACATTACTCAGTGAGGGAAAACACACACATACATGCATGAGAGTTTGTAGGTCTGTTTGTAAAAACTAAATTCTTAATGGATTCATTGTTGCTCCGACAATCATTCTCATAGTTAAGACTCTGTAGTCATAGTGCTTTTGTAGGTCGGCAGTAACAACATACCAATATTTATACGGCTGCCTTCCAATTCCAAGTAATGAGAAGTGGATTTTTGTTATTTTTATTGTTCCCACATCGTTTTAGCCGATATATGCGACGACCGTCTTTATGTACACTACATGTAAAGAGAGAGACTCTTTTCCGGTAGTACTAAGGAAGAACTGTTCGAAAACAAAGTTTTTTGTAATCAGCAACGCTTGTGACGTAGGGTTTGAAGATGTTTCTAATTCCTTTCTTCATTAAACAAAGAATTTCATACTGTGTCTCTGTTGAGCAGCGGAAGCCAACCCTAGTTGAAATCCACACTTTTTGACTAACATTCTGCCGACATGGCTATTCCATAGGGGTGGGGTGGTGGGTGAAAATTTTTCTCATTTCAGATATAGTTCGCCTTACTAAATTTTCCAATTCACCTTTGGTTATGGCTCCTTTTGTCTTTTTTGTGTGTGATTTTAAGCGGACGGCTGGTTTCCCCCTTATATTTGCATGGAATGTTGTAAATGCAGTTTCTCGTTGAATACGTCTAGAGTGGTGGGTCAATTCTAGTGAGAAGGTTACGAAGAGTGGAAGTACTATCAAAAAGTACCAGGGTGTTGTTCTATCCATAAATCCCTTTAATTCATTCTACCGCGCCCTTACATATGGAATTTTAGCAGTGGCTATGTTGCTGGTGTTTTTGGTGTTCAAACTTCCATTTTCCCGTTAGCAATAACATAGGAGTGTTAGTTAATATGCTGGAGAGTGGGTTTCTCCTTTACTTTCACTTGGTCACTGCAGCTGATCTACGTCCGGTGTTGAAAGTAACGAGCTAAACCTGTTTTATTTCAGAAGGGATGGTAAATCAAAATCCGGATGCAGTCCTGTGTTTCTATTTTTTTTTGTACATTGCGGTGCTAAATTCATCTTTAGTAATTCCATTGGGAACTGTGTAGATAGTCTGGTTGAGTTGATCCAACAGGTCTTGGTCATCCTCTTGGTGAAGCCAGAAGTGCATTGACAAGGAAGAAAATTTTGTTGGGAAATAATTTTTGTTATGTAAAAAAAAAAAAAAAAAAAAAAAAATGATTGTTTCATCATAAGCAACGGATTGATATATCTACGTAGATAGATAGGTAAAATTTCCATAATCCATTCTCTGTAAAAATCTGTTGATCGAAGGATTAGGATAATCGATGATCTTTTCTGTTTTCATTTTCTTGTGTCCAATAATTATCTCCACAAATCTACAATTTTTGATGATCCACAACTGGATTACTTTTCTTTCTCGGGCCAGTAATCTTCACTTTATCTGGTTGACTTGCAGAATCAAACGCAAAAAACAAAGAAACAAAATAACGAACAAACTTTGGTTGATAGTGTATCAATTGCTCCTCGATGAATATTTTATTCTTTAGAGCTCAGACTTTTGAGCTCCCCAGTGATATACCTTCTTCATTCTATCACAGAATATAAACAGCATCTATTTTTCCATGAATAATTTCTTGCTGCGTAGAATGTAAAGTAGACACTTTTGCTTCAACATTTTCGTTTCTTGCGGCCAATCCATTCATACATTTCTTTATAAAATTCAAACACTTCGAGAGAAAATTTGTTAGGATATCTGACATAAATTCTGTAGAATATTGCGCAGCCATAAAACGTGGGTTGATATTGTCCAGATATTATTTATCTTCATCATTTTTTTAAACTGAAGTTTGCTCTCACCGAAGATATCTGCGTAAATACATCTATAGATTTAATTCTCATGTTCTTGACTTATGTGAATATAGATTCTGGCATGTTGAACAGATCAAGAAGATATTTACGCTCCAAAAGAGATTTCTACGTAATTATAGTTGTTGTTTCGTTCAAAAAGTGGTGTATCCGCTGCAGAGCAAAGCTTATCAGGTTACCATAGGTTCAATCAATGGCCAATAATGTGATTTATGACTAATGATCTATTCTATGGCTAATAATGTGTTTTATGACCGATGATGTTTACTGTGGCTAATAATGATTACTATGGCTGATAATGTGTTTCATGAATGATTAATATATTCAATGGCTGATAAAGTTCAATGACTAATAATGTGATCAAGGACTAATAACGTTTTTTATGACTAATGATGTCGCAGCAAATCATTTTATTCAGCTATAATTAGTTCGAAACTAAATACGAAATTACTAAACTAAACTAATCTGCCCTCTTCTCAGCTTGTGCCGACAGAGAAGCCCTGGTCCGTGGACCAACGACTTTTCTTCTGGCCCCCCTCTCATAGCTGCTATCGCCACGTGTGGCCCGTAGGCTCCTCAGTAAACACATTTCTAATTTTGAATGTATTCCTTATCAGCTCGGATTATTTCATATTAGTTTAGCATTAGGTCTCTTGAGATACAGAAAATCCTTTTGTCATTTGTATTCATTGGTATTGAGGGACCGGCCTACAATTTACATGACGTTTAAAATGTATGTAGCATAATCCTAAAACCCTCCTTTACAATAATTACACTTAGGTCGGCGGAGTAATCAAGCATTTTCAAAACAGAATACTTCAGTCTCTCTGCCTCATGAATACCCAACAAACGACTATCTAATGTCAGTTTTTCCCATTTTAACTTATTACTGATTAATAACTGAGTCCCTTTTATACTTCTGATAAATAAGAACTTCTCACTATCCTTCTTGTAAATAATCATTCTAGCAATAATCGTTCATTCTTAAATGCTCCATGTTTTCTTCCAGCGTCAAAGACAAGTATGAACTGTTTATATTGTCTTTTGTTTTCTTATTGAAAGTTTTAACACTTGTCTAAAAATCTTTGTATCTATTTTCATTTTTCGTCATATAAACTTCCTGCTTTCCTTATTATCTGTATTTGACAGAACTTTCTTTGTTTTGATGATCTTACCACGCGTGTCTCATCATTCAAAATGGGCATTTGTATGTGTATATCAACACGCAGGAGCATACAAAAATAGCGACAACATCTTCCCCAGTTTCTTCTTTTGAGACGTCACAGATGTTGGCGTGCATATCAGAAATATTCACCCTGGTTGCCGTTACATTAGTACCTTCCTTCTTCTATATTGGGCATTATCATTTAGTTAATCTCCACTACCACCACCACCACCATCATCATCATCATCATCATCTATCGTCCGTCGTTTGGCATAGACCTTCCAAAGGATTCACCACACCTCTCTATCGTGGGCGTTGTGGAGTCAATAATTTCTGAACCTGTCCAGTCGGTCTCGCAATCTCATATCCTGCCGGCCTTGGTTCTGCATTTGATCTTTGGAGATCTATGTTATGTCATGATGTTCATCAGTTGTCTGCTATTCTTACAACATGACCAGCCCATTGCCATTTGAGTTTCCTAATGGTTTCTATGATGTCTCAGACTCCTGTTTTTCCCAAATATAGTGCTGTCTTGTGGTCTTTCAATGTGATGTTGAGCATGATTCTCTTATGTGCACGTTGCATGGTTCTCAGTTTGCAGGTCAATCTTTTGATTGAGGTTTTATGTTTAAGCAATGTTTTTGATTAGGTTCTATGTTTCAGCTCCATAGGTGACTATAAGGAGGATGCATTGGTTGTATACTCTTCTTTTTAGGATTGATGGGATTTTCTTGTTCTTGACGGTTGAGCTTGCTCTGCCAAAATTTTGCCATCGTAAAGTAATTCTTCTTTTGATTTATTCTTCTTCCATAGAAGTTCATTGTCCAAGATAGATGTAGTGGTCTATTTAGTCCAGCTTTGCAATTTTTCGATTTTGATCACTGTGAGTTTATTTCTTACATGTTTATTGTACATGAGCTTTGTTTCGCTGAAGTTCATGTAAAGACCGACTTTCTTACTTTCTTTGTTCAATTCGTCTAGCATTAGTAGGTGTACTTGAGGTTCTCTGCGAAAAGGACGATGTCGTCTGCGAATGTGAAGTTACTTAAGTGTTCGTTGTCTATTCTGAATCCTTTCTTTCTGATGTGTACGTTTCTGTACATTATCCTGAGATAGGCTGTAAAGAGTTCAGGTGAGTTGGTATCATCTTGTCTTACCTCTCTTTGAAGCTGAAAGGGCCGAGTCTTTATGTAGCCTGATAAAGGAGCTGCTTTGACGATATATATATATATATATATATATATATATATATATATATATATATATATATATATATATATATATACTGCAATGCTCGGACATATACGGGGTCTATACCTTGAAGAGTGATAGCATCAATGACTTTGGACAGATATGAACCAGAAGAGAATGACACCAATATCAGCATCAACGAATTCAACAACAAGATAGTAGTCTCTTTAATCGAAGTCGCCATTGTGTTTAAACCAAAGAACACACAGTGTATCAGTAGAATCTTAGATGAAACCAAGAACCTAATGGAAAAACGCAAAAATTCCAAGCCAACAAAAGAGAAAATTGATGCAACCGAACTAAATAAAACTATCCAAGAGAAATATAGAGAAGACAACAGGAGATATACAAAAGCAATTATCAGGACAATTATCGAAAAAGGTCGGGGATTCAAAGCTACTAACTAAACTCTCGATACAGGATGGAAACAAATATATAGTGTAGTCGAAGAAAATGGAGACCTAACAACAGACAGGGACCAGATCGTCAAACGTGCCCAAGAATTCTACCAAAAACTCTACTCTTCCAAACAAGGAACATAAACATGATGTGAAAAACGCGAGCAATCAGTTTGTGGACTTCTCAAAAGTTGCGACATGGGAAGTGAAACAAGCCTTCAAACAAATAAAAAAAGAAAGGCCCCTTTACCTGATTACATTAGCATCGACCTACTCGAAAAAGCAAGCTAGGTCATCACTTCTGAAACTAGTCATTTTATTCAACTTATGCCTAAACAATGTAAAGTCCCAGGAGATTGGAACTCTGCAATCATCACGCTGTTACGTAAAAAAGGAAACCCAAGAGACCTCAACAACTACAGACCAACAAGTCTACTCAACTGCATCTACAAACTTTTCACCAAAGTTATTACCATCCGACTCACCAAAACTCTGGACAAAAACCAACCACGGGAACAAGCTGGCTCCAGAAGAAGTTACTCAACCATGTACAATTTCTATCCGATAGATCAGCCAAAAGAAGAAGCAACAGAATATAAAAAGCCACTCGTGGTAGCCTCATATCTGGTAACGTTTATATTTGTTGTGCATTTTACTATTGTGCGTTGTGTTCTACGGCCAATCATGTATTTTATGACTAAAATGAGTTCCATGGCTAATAATCTGTTCTATGGCTAATAATCTGTTCTATGACTAATAATCTGTCCAATTGCTAATGTGACTCAATCGGTTGAAAAAGTAATAGTTACCAATTATTTCATTAAACTAATAACACAGAATGGAAAAGTGTTGATTGAAAAGATTATCGTTCGGTTTCCACGTATCAATATTCTTTTTTGAATTGTCAAGTTTTCATTCATATTCAGCTTTCGTATGAATTTTCTAAAAAAGCTGAAATAAAGATTTAAGAAAATATACGCGTTAAACAATATCACCCAATGCTGTAATTGATTTTTAAAGAACTTCACTGGATTTGGTTGTTGTTTATACATTTTTAGGAATCGACAACATTACGTAAAAGGAAGTGAAAAATGAGTCTCCTTTCTGATATACTTCAATATTCTACCTTAGGCATATTATATTATAAACTAAGAATGACGGCTGTATTAAGTTATCTTGCAACTTCATTGAATTTATAAAATATCAAAAACGTTATGATGCTCTACTTATTATTATTTATGCTCTATATTTCTGTTAATTAATAAGTAAAGATATACTTTTTTGAAGAAGAAAATGCAAATTGATTATTGTCATAGTTAAATAAAATGAATTCCAAATAGTGACACACACAATATATATATATGTATATATATACATTGAGATCATCTCAATTTAGCACAAACAATTGAACAAATTAACCAAAAAATTGCATTGTTCATCAGACTGTTAGATATATCTTGACCGTTTTTTTCAAAGATACGTAAATTTGGATCTGTTTGCGCAAAAGATGTCTGTGCAAATACTTATATAAATTTAATGTTTGTATTCTTGAATTAGCTGGATATAGATTCTGGCATGTTAAACCGATCAAGAAGATATTCACGTACCAAAAGAGATTTCTACGTAATTATAGTTGCAGTTTTGTTAAGAGTACGGAGCACCTGCTGCTGACCGATGCTTGACGATTTACGGTCTTAAAAACTAATTGCCATCGATTTCAGTTCTCAATAAATGTGACCTTGTACCGAAGGCAGCTCAGTCTAACAAATATTTATTATTGATTTACTCAGACGAGTGTCCCCATCTTTCTTGTTATAGTCACAACGTTTCGGTCGCTGTACCCTCCAGCTTTCTTCAGCTGTCCGTCGTAATCAGCAACCTTTTGAGCCGAACCCCTTATTCAATCCACGGGGGTAGATTGCCCCCATTCCACTGTTCACACCATAGGATATATCCTATCAATTAATTTATCTTAGTAAATAGGACCGTCGAAAAGTTGTGGCTATAACAAGTGAGGGCATTAGTCTGAGTAAATCAGTGTATAATAATGATAATTCTTCATCTCAGAAATTCAGAACAAAGAAATATTCATTAGTTAAGCAACTGCACGATCATGCGAGAGAGAGAGAGAGAGAGAGAGAGAGAGAGAGAGAGAGAGAGAGAGAGAGAGAGAGATTGTCCAACCAAACGACGATATTTCCACATTCTCTATAATAATAATAACAATTACAGGTTTTATCATCAAGAAAATCGATTACGTTTTTCTCCCTCTGCCTGTTACAATTGCTATCATTTTCAATTTAGTCATAGTTTTGTTATTTTTAAATCTCATAGTAACAATAGCAATAATAATCCACGTATATGAAAGACAATATATATATATATATATATATACATATATATATATATATATATATATATATATATATATATATATTGCCTTTCATGTACGTGGATTATTATTCTTGTTTGTGATTATAAAGATGGTCATTTTTTTTCAAATTTATCTCATTGTAAATTGTAAAAAAGTTGAGCAGTGATCACAAGTTCTAGTGGAATTCTAATAATTAAAAATTTTCGTTGTCACTAAACTTGAAACTCATGGACAATGGACGTGATATAAAAAGGTTCAAATTTCAATTCATTGGTTTCTGTTGTTATCTTAACAGTATCAAGTCAACAAAATATTGGATAGAGACCAAAGTTGTCCGATTTCAAACGTGGTATGATTGTTGAACATTAGAATCAGGTCCTATCACAACGTGCAACAGCTGATCAAATTAATCGAAATCAGTCAGCAATGGAATGTTTTTTGTGTTATTTAAGATGACCAGTCTAATAATCACAAATGGTAATGAACTTATTCCAGATTATTCAAAACCCACCATCAAAGTCAATAATTCAACAAGCGTAAGGTCAAAATTTGAAGCCATGTAAGAAAATTTAAATGAGGAATAAATAAGGTCAGAATAAATTCTACTTATGACATAACTTGCGTTCTCCAAATGAAAACATCAAAAATAGAGTGAAATAACCTTAGAATTATCCAAAATCTGGAGAATCTGAGTGTTATTTATGAACCCCTCAAAAACTTCCAAAAAGTCAAAAAAATTTTTTTTCTCAAAAGGTAAAAATAAAATTTTGATATCACTAGCGTTTGCCACTCGAAAACATCTAAAATAGATTTTAAAACGTCTAGAGACATCTACATTCTGGAGAATCTAGATATTATTTATAAACCCGTGAGAATAAAGCCCCCAAAAGCTCCGAAAACAACTTTTTCCAAAAATGAAAATATTTTTCCAGAAGTGGCCTAGAGGAGTACTAATGACAATTTTTGAGTTCATAGGCAAAACGGTATAGCCGGGAGCGCTGGAACACATAAACACGAACAAGCAAAAGCCTGCACGTATAGAATATAAAAAAAGGTTAAACCCCTTGCCATCTGTGATGGCTACGGTCGTTCAATTTCCACTTGAGTTCAAAGTTTTGTGGTGTACTGTATATCTACTTCTATGATAAACAGTATGTTTTTCTGTTCCTCTGTTCGTAACAATGAAATCTTCCACTTAAAGGTGACATTGTTGCTGATATAAATGCATCATATCCACCATTTGAAATTTGGGACACTGCCACAGAAACCAGTTTTGTAGTTTCTTTCCTAAACAACAATCATCTTAGAGGAATTCGGATATATACGTGGATTTCCCACCGGGATTAACTAGTATATATAGGTTTGTGTGCAACGCTTTTCAACGAAAACACGGATACTCTGGTCATAGACAAAAGTGCCTGGTAGTGACACTTCGATCTTCAACAGAGAGCAGAGACATACTAATCGAAGACAGAAGTACTGATCCATAGGTAAATAATACCTAATTTCAGTAGTAGTTGTAACAATAAAACAGCAAAGGATACCGATCCTCCAAAACAAAGGGAAAAGTCAACCACCTAATGTACATGGACGACATAGAACTCTTTGCACAGAACAGGGGAGAGCTAGAAACGTTATTCATCAAAGTGAAGGAATATAGTAATGACATTGGGATGGAGTTCAGAATAGAAATATGTGCATTAATGGTAATTCACAAAGGAAGGCTTGTAGCAGCAGAAGGAATCGAACTACATGAGAACAAAAAAGATCAGAGCATTGACCACATGAGACCAATACAAACACCTGAGAGTTCTCGAATGTGACTCGATAAAAACGGGAAGACATGAAGGAGGAAATAAAAAAGACAATACCTTAGGAGGACAAGGAAAATATTAGAGACCAAACTAAACTGCAGGAACCTTATGAAGGGAATGAAAACATGGGCTGTATCGGTAGTAAGATACACAAGACCATTCCTTGGATGGACAAAGGAGGAACTCCAATCAATGAACAGGCGAACAAGGAAGCTTATGACAATGTATAAAGCTTTACACCCCAGAGATGATACGGATAGACTATACGTTAAGAGAAGAGAAGGTGGTAGGGGGATTATCAGCATTGAGGACTGTGTCCAAAGGGCAAAAGCAGATCTAGAAAAGTTATCTGCGAACAAACAATGAATATATCATAAAGAGTGCCCGAAGCTGCACAACAAACAACAAAAAAGTAGAAAACAATAGAGCAGCAGAGCAAAGAAAGAAAGAAAATTTGGGAACATAAAAAATTATACGGAGAATTTAAAAGATAGATTCAGGATATGGCAGACGAGAGATCGTTGACATGACTACGAAAAGGAAACCTGAAGAGAGAAACAGAATCACTCATCTTGGCAGCTCAAATGCATCAGAACAAACTATATCAAAATAAAAATCGACAGAACACAGACAAACATGCCGCCTATGTAGTAAAAGAGATGAGACTGCAAACCACATAACTAATGTATGTAGTCAACAAGCCCAGAAGGAGTATAGACACAGACACGGTAGAGTAGCAACAGTGATACTTAGTCAACGAATGGGATTTACCCATGCAGAAAAGTGGTACAAGGACAAACCAGAGACAGTCCTTGAGAATGAAAACCACTTTGGGACTTTGACATCCAAACGGACTACCTCATTCAGGAGAGAAGACCGGATCTGGTAATCGTAGACAAAAAAAAAACCCTGCCAAATGATAGACGTTGCTGTACCTGCAGACCACAGAGTAAAGAGGAAAGAGAGTGAAAGACGGGAAAAATACCAAGAGTTGGCAAGAGAACCGAAGGTGTGAAACATGAAAGTCAGTAATAATAGGTGCACTCGGAACTGTGCCATACACACTTAGGGCAAGATTGGAGTAACTCAGGATAAAAGGAAGGATTGAGACTGTACGGATCACAGCACCGCTAGGAACTGCACGAATGCTGGGGAAAGGGCTACAAGTATATGATCTAGGACCCAGTTATTAGCAATGGCCTAACAGAGGAGGAGGGAGAAAAAACGCCCAAATGGTAGTGGATGTACAAACCACAGCACTGGTGTGATAGGTGAGGGAGAGATGAGACGAGGACTGAAGACACGAGGAGACTTACTGTCACTCAATCATCAGCGATGATCACCTGGCAACTGGTGTGAAACTGTAAACCACTGTATTGCTGTGGTCTATGAGAATCTGGATCTACGACCCCGGCTGTTAGCGGTGGCCCAGCAGAGGAGCAGCGGATACCACCAGGCAACTGGTGTGAGATTGCTGATAATAATAATAATAAATATAACAATAATAATAATCATTATTTGCCTACAAAGACGTACTCTTTGCCTAAGATGCATCCCCATAAAACAAACAGAACTACCAGTCGCTACTGCTTCCTTTTCTGATATCTTCCCGCCCCCCTAATTCTTTCTCTGTTAACTACGATTTCTTCTCGAGCATTTCTTTATGATCAGTTTCCAACCCGCGTTTCCATCGTAACAAAAATCCCTAAGGCTTCCAAAGACGACCAGCCATTTTTATTCTAAGAATAGTAACCTTTCCCTTCGTAGCACATCTTATTACAAAATCTGTGTTGTTTACTACTTTTGCTTCCATCTTTTGTCGTTGCCCGTTCGGTAACAAAGTTAGCTCTTTAACCTAGGCAAATCAGACAGATAATGAATAATACTAAGTGAAGTACCGGTCTACGTTGGGTAAGAGATCGAGAGTCGGTAGCTCTATCTCAAAAGGTTTGACTGTCTATAGAGAATAGGCAAGTAAAAACTTCCAACTTATTTATATAGACATCAATAATGCCGAAGTTTGCATTCAGGTTTTCATATTAACGTTTTTTTTAGGATCCAAACAAGATTCAAAACAAGACCTTCAAAATAACGTCGTTCCAGAACGCAATCTCTATTTGGGAAGCCACTGTTGTAAATCCTACCACTTACCTAAAGATACAATTCAAGGAAGAAGATAAATTTCTTCGGGTAGATATTTCAACAATTTCGGGACAGATGACGGAATGTATCGTTTATAGTTAGCAGATATGATAAAGTAGCATTTATTTTAGTGCAACAAAATAGTGTGCAATTTGTATATACAAGCACATATCATAACAACAATATTCATCCAATATTTAGGGCTTTGAACATTTTCGTTGGTGTAATAAGCATAATAATTCTTTAAAAAATCATTCACATCTGTTGATAGCACTTCATACGACTCCGATCGAGACCATAACGATGTTAAATCTATCTCTTTCAACCTACCTTCATAACTTATACATTTTAATTCTGGTACCAAGTTGCTCGTCTTTGAGCTTTTCTTAGATGTTCAACTTATGGGTGCCTAAAAATCCTTAATTTGAAAGTTACCATTACTTGAATATAATTTTATCAATAAAAGCTTACAAACAGTTTTGATAATTTTCTTACGCTTCAAACATAAAAAAAACAAACTTTTATACTTGATTAAAAGTTATCAAAAAGCCCTTTGTTTTAGTTACATATTATAACAAAACTGTGGAAGAAATTATATCAAAAATAGATCTTTAGAAGCTTGGAATAATGTCATAAAAGTTTAAAAAATAGATTAAAAAAATCGAGTGGAAATAGTTTCAAAAGAAATTTCAATTGATTACAGCGACACCGGTCATGGGCATGGACAGTGTTTGTTCAATTGCGTAAAATTATTCTGATAGTGATGCAAGAAGATCGATTGCAGTATAATTTTTTAAATTTTAAAACCATCGCCTGAGTCCACTAAACATGCACACAAAATTTGGCAACTCTGCATTAAATCATTTAGTCGTTTATAGAACACAGACAAACAAACTCTTTCCTATTATTGATATAGATATAATTAGATTTGCTTTTTTTTGTCCATTTTGACACGTGTAATTCGCAACTCATAACGAGAGCACTTACACAAAAATGTATAAATCATATTAGAAATAATTTTCGACTAGCTTATATTCCATCTTGTTTTTGTTGCATTTTATCGCAAATCATTCTACCACGGTTAAATAAGACAATACTTTATATAATATGTATATGATCCATTTCTCAGGTTGGACTTCTCCATTAGACAGATTTTTCAATTTTTCATTTTTGCTTTTATCAATTTTTATGTTTTTCATTATTCTTTATATTCAGCATTTTTACTCCGTCATTAGAACATGAAATTCTATTTTACTACGTCAGTTGCGTCCCTTAGCATGGTTGCTAATTATTAGATGCATTATTGACTACTGTTTGAATTTTTACTTCTTTTTTGAATGTCACAACAATGGCAATGGTCACATAAAAAATCCAATGACGTCGTGCAGAAATAGCAGTGATGTACACAAAACCTTAGGACGAAATCACTCACTTCTAAAGGAGTAGACATGGGAAACATAGTTTTGGAAAATGGAGAAATTAATTCTTTTTTGTCTACCTTTTTGATTTCAATGAAGCAAGGGAGTTTGACCTTAGCACCACCGAGCTTGTTTCTCTGTTTCTCTCTCTCTCTCTCTCTCTCTCTCTCTATATATATATATATATATATATATATATATATATATATATATATCTGTCTCTGTCTCTCTCTCTCTCTACATATATATATATATATATATATATCTGTCTGTCTGTCTGTCTGTCTGTCTGTCTCTCTCTCTCTCTCTATCTATCTATCTATCTATCTATCTATATATATATATATATATATATATATATATATATATATAGTTAACACACTGAGATAGAATACAGAGTAAGAGAAGACCAAGCAAAAATTGAAGAGATGAGATAGCAAGGTTTGCTACGAAGCAAATGTTAGCTCGGTCACGGTCGACGAGCTGGAAAAGATCCTTGTCCAGGAGTGGACTTATGACCGATGGCGATGATAATGAAAACAGCCTCTGACGAGATTTGAACTCGTTTTCCATATCCTCGGGGGCCTGTCTGGCTTGATCTGAATTAAGCCTGCTGATAGTCACCATGGCCTAATCAGCAAGGCACTGTCTATGTGAGACTTGCTCCCACGGATACAGGGCTGTAATTCAACTTTTGTTTAAGACAACTTTATCTATGATCCATACCGTTTGCTTAGTGGTCATAGAATTTAAAATGACTTCGGTATTGCAATAAAAAGCAATGATAATGAAATGAAAGAAAAGTCATTGTGAAATAATACAGTCCAGGATTAGAGGCGTAACTAGAGATTGGTGAGGACTCGGGTGTGTTGATTCCTAATGGGCCACCTCCAACATTTAGTAAGATTAGTCAGCAGAGGCGCAGGTGAATTACTATTTATAAAGCTCTAGGGGATTAGGGGCATTCTCAAATCAATCCCCTTCTCCCTTCTACTACGCCAGGACGAGAGCTTTTTCTGAAGACTTCCACATTTTCAAGTGAGAGACAGTAAGTGTTGTATTCCATCTCTCGGAAAACACCATTAAACTTGAAGAGGAATAAAGACATTTCATGGTTATTACTGTTTTTACCAAAGTGCTCCAAGCATAACAAAGCTGGCACTAAAGAGGCAATCTGATGTCCTGTCGTTTCCTATATCAGGTAGAATCAATATATAGGTGAGAACTGTCCGTTTGTCAGTTACGCTATAGAAACCACATAAACATGGGCTTAGAACGACCAAATTTGGCATGCATGCTCAATAGATCAAGGGGGAAGTTTTAATGCGAAGGACTTTTGGATTTTTGGATGTGGATTAAGTTGAGAGCTTCCAGCGTCAATCCATCTAAGGAGGGGACCAATCTCTGCACAGAACCGATTAACGGCTTTTGATTGGCCTAGTTGCGAACCACAATAAATGAATGGATGAACACAATACAAACTGTTGACTTGAAATCATCAAGAAAAATCTGAGCAAAATCGTAAATCTCTTTTTTATTCTTTCTTTCAAAGAGCTCCAAGCCCGGCAAATGAAAATGTCAGCTTCTTGTTTTAATCGAAAAATCTTTTCCCGTCTTCTTCAGTTCATCTTTTTTCAAAAATGTAAGCTCGTTGTAACCGGCACCGACGATAATATTCATGAGATCAAACCGGAAAGTATCCAGTCATTTTGAATAGAGAACCGGTTGCATGGCATTGAAGCAACTTGAAAATGTGGGGGTATTATTCTGAAGACATTCAAAATAGCTGGATACTTTCAGGACATACATAGTGGGGTACCTAGTGATGATCTAGTGATGATTGAATTCGGCACAGTAGCTACGTTCTGTGAGTCTGATTAGTTGCAGCGAGCAACCAATATATATATATATATATATATATATATATATATATATATGTGTGTGTGTGTGTGTGTGTGTGTGTGTGTGTGTGTGTGTATATATATATATATATATATATATATATATGTATATTTATGTATATACATGACATAATTATTAATCATAATATATATATCATGATCATCTTTCACCACGTCTTTTTGCGATACTAAATTAATTCATTTTGTTAATTTCCATGTTTCGCATCTGTAAAGCATATCTGGTATTATGCATTCATTGTATTCTCTACGCTTCAAACTTATTGGCAAGGTGCTAAATGCATAACGATTGGCTGGGAATCATAATACATAAAAATATACACGACGAACAAACTAGGGATAGTATGCGAGACAAGGACTTAAATCAGGACTAAAATTACCCCATATACCTGTGAATTAAACGAATATCTACTATTTACATACACGTTTCTCAAAGTTATCTTCATCTTCATCTTTTGAAAATATCTAATGAACAAGGTAATATATATATATATATATATATATATATATATATATATAAATATATTGGACTACTTTATATATGTGTGTGTGTTTGTGTGTGTTTCATGTTCCACCAGCTTGTTTGTCTTTTCATGCAAATCTAGGGCTCCCTTGTGTTCATAGATTCTTTTATTGAGAGATCTTGTCATTATGAACACATACACCTACCACGACAAAATCGTTTCTTCCTAAGCGACAGTAACACATGAAAAACAAACAAAACATCTGTTGAGTAAAAACATCCAAGTTCATCAAATGTCCCCCAAAAAACAATTCAAAAAGCAAAACATGGACCAAACTCATAGAATACCACCCGACACTACCCAGATTTCACGGCTAAGTCAAGATCCTCAAACTCAATACCCCCATACGACCCATCATTTCAGGATTAGGCAGGACACCCCATAGGATAGCTAGAGCATTAACAAAAATCATAACCCCATTACTAGGCACAATCAGCCTGACGCATCTTAAAAACTCTGGAGACCTCATACACAAAATAAAAAACCCTGGATATGAAGAACAAATTCATGGCCAGTCTTGATGCAACATCCCAGTTGAAGAATGCCTACACCTTCTGAAAAAACGCCTAAAAATCCCAAAATGAAACTAGCCTTACCCACTAATAAAATCATAGAAATATGTACACTTATAACAAACCAATGCTTCTTTAGCTTCAACAGAAATTTCTCCAAATAAAAACTCATGTTACCGATGGGTTCCCCGAAAAGTGAAGTTTTAGCTTGTCTTTTCCTAGAATTTCTGATATCAGGCCTCTTCACACATATCATACTCGAACAGCCTCCTGTTTTCGGTACATCGACGATTCCTTAATCATATACCCCAATACACTGATCTAGACAACTTAAAAGCTAAACTAAACATAGTAAAATCTTCTATTAAATTATCACAAGGAAAAGATTCTAATATCACTACCTTTCCTTAACACCCTTCTACACAGATCCAACATCACCATCAAACGTAGCTTCTGCCACGAATAAAAACTTTTATTCCAATCACACTCAAAAAATAAAATTAGGATTAATCATACGCTTTTACCCAAGGGACCATAAAATATCTTGCTCCGGATACCTTGATGACGAATAAAATTATATCGAACAATCCGTCTGTTCACTACGGTATTCACGACACTTCATATACAACGCAAGGAGAAAAGCATATAAGGAGAAAAGCATGTAAGATCCATAGAACTAGCACCAAACAAGACAAAAAGAATAACAATACCACCATTGGACGCATCAAATTAACTGCCGACACAATCACTATTAAGATCATCTCCAACGCGAGAAAGCTGGATTTGCACATTACCACCAACACCTGAATAACTATCAAAGATTCGGTAAACAAACTATCACATAAACCTCCATCACCCGAAATTGGCGTTTAAGCAATTCCGTGCAAAGACTGCGACAAAATATACATCGGAGAGACGTCGAAATCTCTCAAGAAAAGAATACATAAACACAAGAGAACCCTACAACTGCATGATAAGAAAACGTTCTGGACGAACATAGAAGCACTCACAACCACTTTTTCAACCTTCACAAAGCCCATCTCATCAAAAATATACATGACTTCTCGGCACGCAGATGTATCGAAGCAGCCCTTGTATCTCAATGCGATACGACAACGGAAAGGTATGGGCATTTCCAGATGACAAACCCTCCAAATGTATCGATTTTGGAAAAGAATCACATAAAAACAACACATTACAGTATCAACATACAAGGAATTGGCTAACACTCAACTGGCCATCTAAGAAATAGTATAAGAACATGTTTTGAGAGAGGAAAAAGTGGTCTCACCCATCATCAACCGAAATGATTAAAAACAGCATACCCTTCTTCTATCCCACCTCATATATTTCAACACCTATCCATTAAATACTAGACTCCACCTCTCGTTTCTAAAAAGACCCACAGCCAAACAAATCTTTCCTGAGAACTGACCATTTTCATCCTGACCCCTCTTCACAGAATCTTCTTATTTCAGACCAAACTTGACTCTCACTTATACAGATATAAACATCCCCCTCCCACTCCAATTAAACAATCCACAACACAGAAATATCCACGTTTCTTTCCTCAACCTCAAACATGTAGAAGCATACTATTTTCTCTGCACCGCGGCAGGTTTCTCTGAAAAAGATAGCTGGCAACTATCAAAATGCACCGAAACATGCTAATGGGATTAATATTTCGAGATGTAACTCTTGAGTTTTTTCTCTTCACCTTCTAATCGTCATTTTCATCAACATTCAGTCGGATCACCTCACATCCACACAGTAATATATATATATATATATATATATATATATATATATATATATATATATATATATATATATATGTAAGTCCATTAGACAACTTGTTTGTTCATTGTGGCCTTCCATTATTTTAATGCACATTTACTTTTATTTTTTATTTTCCTCGAAATGTATTTCTATTTATCTTGTTTGAAGGTATGATAAACATGGGAATTAGAATAAAGTCTACCGGTCTTGCTGGTTTATCGATTTTCTGCAAGCGTGGTATCTTAATCTACAACTGAAAGAAAGTTATTATGTGAAAACGTCCAATTTTGAACTTTTCCCCACTCGAGGCGAACTGCAATTTTCTCCACATCAGACACTAAACCCCCGCCACAAAACACTTCACCGTTTGATTATGAGCGAAAGAAATAGATACAGGTGTGTTTAGTCATTGAACAGAAACCGCTATGTGATCTGTGTCTTTGGCAGAATATCGTGTTTGGGGTGATCAATTTAAAATTGGAAAAAAAGTTGATCAATAAATAAGTTACTTTTCTGGCCTTTTGTTAGGCAGTAATCACTAAAATTTACCCCCCCCCCAAAAAAAAACTAGCGTGTATGCTGCCGAATCTACACTAAGGGATCAATTTGGGAAAACCTACATTAAAACCTGCCCCTAATAGCCTATTTTGTGTGGGGCTACATTAATATTTGAACCCGCCACTAATAACCTATTTTGGGTGGGGGAATTTCAAGAAAATTAAAACACCGTTTTTTGGACATATTAAAGATTAAAGATTGAAAATTTTAGCCTTTTAGCTCCATTGGTGGTGCCTATACGCGTGATACATATATACAAAGCCAGACAGACAGGAAGCTCAAAAACAGAAGAAATCCATCTTGACAATCGGGTGACAGTTTTGGCTGACGGTTTCTAACAACTAACCAGACATTGATTATATCGTCTACGTGTATCTTTGATCATTTCCAGCACCTCATAGAATTATATGAGGTACAATTTATTGTTATCTGATGTAGTTACACAAATGTGTAGAGGCGGTATTTCGATAATAGTATACGACATTTTCTTTTGAAACAGGGTTCGGGAAGGTGACTAGGGTAAATAACCCCCAAAAGTGTAAAATTGGAAATTTTGTGGGGTAACAAAGGCTGAGATAATATCGATAAAGTTTACTTTAGGGGAAATAGTAAGAACAGCTATGGGCATAAAAAAGTGTCATCCAACATTGAAAGGTATGGAAGTTAAAGAAGAAGCTAAAAAAGATATAAAAAATATAATTGCATCTGCTCTTAATTATGTTCGATCAATGATTCTTTTCTCTTGAATGAATTCTTTAAAAAAAGCAAAACATAATGGCTTTAATTAATGACAGGTGTATTCGAGTGAACACTGTTTTCTGGGCAGGTAATGAAAAAAATACAATTTTAATGAATTCATAAATAATTGTTGTTCATAATACGAAAGAAAAGAGATTGGTGAATTTGGCAATGTGAATGAAAAAAAAAGGTAAGAAGACGAATAATAATAAGAAGAAGCTATTTATGAAGCTAAAGAAGAAGAAGAAGAAGAAGAAGAAGAAGAAGAAGAAGAAGAAAAAGAAGAAGACAGAATTTAAAAAAAAAGAGATGTTCTTATATCGTCCAGCCATTTTCTCTACCACCCCTACAATTGTTCAAACCTAGTTGCCCACCCGTGACGATGAATCTGTTCGCCTTGTTTAGGTCAGTTAACCTTTGTAACTAATAAGATACAAAACAGCTTTCCAGTAATTAAACATTAGGTGAAATGTAATCTTCGTTTTAATGAAAGGATTTCTGATTTTGTTATCTCGTTCCGCCAAGAGAAACTAACGTCTCTCCGTTGCCATGGAGTTGTGTTGTAGCAGATCTTATCAGAATTGTATCTATTATCGTTGTCAAAGTCGTTGTTATTGTTAGCTGTGTTCTTGTTCATCCTGTTAGCGTGTCTCGAGGCATTTGCCCGTTAGCCAAGCGATCCTGTCCTTTCTGAATTCGACTGAAGATAAGCCATCGTCAATCTCTCAGTTGACAGCGAAGTGAATGTGACACACGCCATTCTCGTTAGGCTATCACGAGAGCCACGATTAAGGTGCCCCTAGACATGTTTTCCAGCATTGGAGGATATTAATGCAATGGAATACGTGGCAGTGAGCTCCAGCAGCCAAGCGGTTAACAGCACGAAAAATGAAATCGGTAAGAACTGCGACCGAGGTCTGCATTCACTTCGAACTGATGTCCTTTGGGAAATGCATGAATCCATATCTTCTCGCACCTCCAGGTATGGGTAAAATTGTGTGTGAAGCGAGTGACGCCACTTTAGGTGCTTGTTGCCTCCTAATCAAATCACATATCGCAAACCTCGGAGAACTTCAAAGTTTAGCCAAGTCAGAAGAGAGTGGAAAAAAACTTGACGTATGTGATGCACAAACGGCTTTTACCGTAGCCAGTGCAAGAGCAACATTTGTATCAATATTATTGATGCAATTGAATACTTGGCAAACCAAAGGGAGTGATTTCTCCGTGATTGTATGGCAGTAAAACATTGGAAGCAAGATGAATTATAGACATGAAGGATATCAACGGCTGCTACTTTACAAAAAGTAAAAGAACTGAGGAACAAGTTGAATTCCACGACAGATAAATACATGAATAAACAGTAATGATAATGATCATGCAACTTGAAAATGCAACTTAATCTCCTTTTCTCCATTTAAACTACCATACTTTTGAAATCATAGGCGTTACTTTTTGGTGGGAACAAAAGAAACTGACCCCCATCAACATTTACGCACATTATTCGGAACGTTTTGTTTTATTGTTTATAAGTTATACATAATGGCAGAACCTGGGGGTCTGCTCCGTGGCTGGAATAGTTGCATTTTCCCACCAGTATCTGTGGTTGGTATTCGAGCACAGGTAAGAGCCAGAATTTCGAATCGTAATTTATAAAGTGTGCAGACCAAACTGAGTTGAAAGATTCGCTGAATACATTCTGCCTACCGTGAATTCCCACGACTTGGCCTTGTGTGATAGTAAGCTAAGCTTAGCAAGTGATCATCATCATCATCATCATTATCGTCACCCTTTTAGCACCCGTTGTTGAACATACACCTCCACCAGGATTCGCTATTACTCTCTATCTTGGGCGTCGTGGAGCCAATACTATCTGAAACCATTGATAGATTTTTTACCTAAAGATTTAGCACATTGTATTTAATAGTGGAAAGTTGTTTTTTTAAATTTTTATACCATTCTTTTTATTCAGCATTTTTATTACCCCATTAGAACAGAATTCCATTCTACTATGTCGATTGCATGACTGAAATTCTATTTTAATACGCCAGTTGCAGCCCTCACCGTACCCCGGTCTTTCTGACGTGTGTGTCACTTGATTCCCGAGGGTCTGCTGTATCAGTCACATCCAATGTCCTTCCAAAAGAATTTCAGAACTTCTAACCGTTGATTCTTCCATATAATGCTAATTAGCTTCTCCACTTAGCTGGTGTAAACTTCTGCTCTTCTTGCTGCAGGGATTGAACGCATAATATGCAATGAAAAAGATAAGCTTTCTACTGGCCTGCAAAAACACCAAAGACGGAGATATTGATTACAAACATAGACATATGTTTTTTTTAGTTTAAAAAACTAGTTTTTTTGTTTATGTTGAATAATTTAATAAAATTTTGTGTGCAGAAAACACAAGGTTTACTTTAAATCAACATATGTTTAAGTTGATTTATTTATTTTGTGCAATATGAGATATGAATAATTTGAGACAATAAACACGCAGATTCATTAATAATTCTCTAATGAGTTTGATAAGAAGCAATGTTATACTTAGATTTTAAGAACTCTCCGAAAGGCAATATTGATTGGGATATTATTCTTGTTTAAACCTTGCTGTTATTCTCGGCCCAAATCTATTAACTTCTCACACTTCACAGTTATCTAGATTCAGAAAAAAGGTGTACAAAGCTGTTAATAGTACAGATTGTGGCAAATATAAGGTTGTTACTTATAAAATGTCGTTTTTTGAAAAGAAAGATGAAGGATGATATAAACAACCAAAAACAATACACATTTAATCAGAATATGACTCGTTTGAAGCAACGATCTTTTCCAACAATCCTCTGATGATAATATGCGATCTCTATAAAATGCTCAAGATTTAGTGGTCGCGAATTCAATAAATACACGAATTATGATCCCAACTTTTATTACGGATATGAAGTTCAAAATGTTTAAAACAATGATAATCTATTGGAAAAAGGATCTGGCGAACGAGGATGTTCTTGCAAAATTTGATATACGAATTCTCTAAATTTTAACACATGTAACTAAGAGTTGCAGGGTCTGTCACTGTCATGGAGCATTTCATTTTGTTCATGTGGTACCCATTTTTACAACCGTAAAAACTTTCCTATTGACTTGAAAAGGCGTGATAAGATCATCGAAGTCTTTAAGTTTCCAAAAAGTGTTTTAAACGTTGTTCATTGGTGGTTGGCCATGGCTGTCGATAATTATTCATCGTTAAGATCAGCTTTAGGCCTTTCTCGAGGTTTATCATCGGTATCAATATTTGCAGACCGTAAACTATTGAACATACTCCGCACTGTTCGCACTGCTGTAGTGTTCCCTCCAAATGCTTTTTTGACGTTATCTACAGCTTGAACCGGATTATGCCCTAATTTGTAATCCTATTGAAAATTAGTCTAACTTTTTGCAGATAAGCACTCAAAAACCTTCAATAATTACGAATTAAATGTCTATTAACATTGAACTTGCAAAAATGCTATTGCATTAGTAAATCTTCCACTTCTAGCATTATTCTGTACAATGTAAAAAAACACGATACTGCATGTATAACAACCTAATTAATTTCAATTCGGTCGATATTAGTTTTCTAGTCTTTCTAAAGACTAGTTTTTGAATAGAAACAAACAATTAGGACAGCTTTCTTGCCTCTTACTCTTTTAACAATTAATTATAGATATACATTCGATCTATCTGTGTTTACGTTTTTACTTACTCACCTGCCGATGTGGTTTTGGTGTATTTATAGAACGTTGATATTAGAGATTTACGTTTTAAACACTTTTATAACTTCATGAACACCTGCATACATTGACCTCCCGCTTATACAAACTTGGCCAAGAAACAAAGCGAACGGAGACAACTGAAAAAAAAGCAATGTATAAAATCTGTGGATGTATTATATAGATAGCGCTCACTGGCCGTGTACCTTACTGAGCCAGTTCAGTGAATATCAACAAATCTCGGATACCTTTTCCATGCGCCTTGAAGTCGTCAAAGAGGGAACTTTATCTCATCTTCGACCTGCATTTCTCTTCATTCAATAAAACAGGTCCCAAAAGAGCGACATCTCTCGTCTCTACCATTACCAAAGTGGATTGAGTTGTATTTTTCTACATCCTAACACTAAACTACGCGGTCATTGTCCAACGAAAGAAGATCGTAAACTGTTATCAAACATTATATTACTGCACATATAATTGAGGTTTATGCATAGGGATGAAGAAATGCGAAGTAATATGTCGTGATTCGTGTGGGAAGAAATGTAGTTTAGCACTTAAGCATATTCATATGTTTGCAGACATGGGCTTGACTGGTGGCTGAGGAAGTTACATATTTCCCTCTGGCGCAGGTAAAAAGCAAGGAATTCGTCAAATTACTGAAGAAACCTCATCCCTTGTCCGGCCTCCCTTTCTATTCAATCTGCATCGTAGAGCCAAATCGAGCGAGATCTCTCAGCCATAACTAAAGCAGATTGAGTTGTATTTTCTACATCACTCCACTTGAAAGGGAGATCATTGGTCAAAGAAATAAGATCAAAAGCTGCTACCAAACATCATATTACATTTGATGCCATTACTGACGGTTTGATTTGTAATCAAATTTATCGCAATAGTATGTAACCACTCAATCTAAAAAAAACCAACTGGACCGGTGCTATACATGAGGCAACCTAGACAATTCCCTCGGACATTAAAATGGAGGATACCACACCAATACTGAACAACTCACAAAATTTATCAATCCAACTAAAAACACTAAAACGTACAAATAAGGAGAGCAGCAGTTGATTCTGATGATTGCAATATTGTGAGAAAACTTTGTTGATAGTATTTCATTCGAAAAAAAAAGGGATTTTCGTTCTCACAAGAAGTGACTACGCTTTAGGGTGAGGTAGAGCTTGCATCCTCTTCCCCGCCCCATTCTCCAACCTATTCTGTTCTGTAACTCGCGTGAAAGAGGAGGATGGATGACACGCGCCCACCTTTTTCTGGCCTTTTTGGCTTAGAAAGGTGTCGCATCTGCACCTCGCCCGAGGTGTCGGTACTGACATTTGACATTCAAATGGGCCGGAGCCTGGGTTGACGGATGTGCTCAAGACTGAGTGCGCAGGTAGCCAATGAGGGGACACCAAGGCTGCGCATTGCTAAGGGCATTGGGAATCTTCGGATTCGTCCTTGGGTTCTCCCATTATTACTCGGTCCAGCTGTAGGGAAGCAGTTCGCCTCGGGGTGACGCTGTCTCATCGCAATAAGAGGGACAAGTCAGGCTCGTCCTGGCGCCATTGCAACCTTGGTTGCAGCGGCTGGGACTATTTTAGTGGATGTTCCAACCCCCTTTAAACTCAACCTTGTGTCAAATCTCGCTTTTTGTGGGTGTGCGAGTAAATAGAAGAGGGGAGATAGGGGTGGCAGTAGAGCGGGGGATCGTAGAGCTGGTCTAGGGAAATGATTACCACAGATGGCCTAGGGGATTGAATACATTGACTGGTTTAGGACTCTGAACACTGTGGCGCCAACCCTGCAAATTAGAGTTCCTACAACAGAATATTATCAAGGGAACTTTTAAAATAATTGGCTCAAATGGAAATACCTTGTTTTTTTGTTTCTCTTGATTAAACGAAATTAACATTAATACAATTTCGTATTTATTTAATTATCACGATAGATCGAGACCGAAGTAAAAAAAATAGCTAATAAAAAGTTAATGATTATCCGGATTACAGAAGATAATCTTACTAGACACCATAATACGAATAAAAAAGAGAATGATAGCAGCGTGATAAATGATGACGTTCACGATGGAAGTGATTCGAACTTTATTTATTTATTGCTACGTTGCAGGATATCCAATGAAAAACATAACATTTAATTTGATATCTTTGGTTTTGTGGTAATCCGATGAGTCTGGGCACATTAACAAGTAACATAACTGTTTTCACCAAATGTATTGCGGTTCTGACTTAGAACTTATCAGACCACTTATACAGCGGGTATATCTAAAAAAAAAAACACCACTTAGGGTAGGAGGAAGAGGAAGGAACTGTCTTTTGTGGCTTGGATAACGGATGGGATGTTTTGGGCGGGAAAGAGAATGGGGAAAAAGAAAATGGACGCTATTTTGTTGATATAATATAATATTTATCAACTCTGACCGAAAATAGAAAGTTGGAAAGAATAAAATGCCAAATTCCGTGGGAAGAGTAGAATTAATGATGGTGAGTGAAGTTAGACCGATAGGAGAAGATGAGGAGTTCAGGAAATTGCTGCCGGCAATAGGCTTTAATATTAATGACAATCTGTAGACAGAGACTGATCGAAAGAGACAGGAGAATCACTCGGACATGAATGACGATCAATACAGGTCGAATTTTTGTGAGCAAACAGAACCTGTCTTCTTCTTTATAAAATTCTGTCCATACATACAATCTTTTGCTTTTTTTTCAGGCGCCACTTCCAGCGGATACGCTGTCCAAATTCCGAATCTTATCTGTGCGCGAACGCCGACCACTGGTGCCGACGCTGGTAAACAATAACTCCCGTCACCAATCAGGCCCTAAATTCACACACATACACACTCACATGCAAAAATACATGCTTGCACGCGCACATTCAAATACTTATGAGCAGAGTATTTTTTTAGATAAACGATGGTTTCTTTATATAAAAAGTACTGCTCATTAGTACTTGTGCAAGCACAAACTCTGCCCTTTTTATGTATTCTTAAGTATTCTTTGCCAAACAATTGTATTTTGTATTGGCCTGGTTGAAAAAAAAAATTAAACATTGTTTGTGCACATGTACACATGTGCGTATGTGTGTGGGTGTACAAGGCTGAAGGGGCCATTAGTTTGCCTCTGTTTCATTCAATTAGTAACCCACCTTCCCTCTTACTGATTCTTTCGTTTTCTCTATTCATGTCTAAAAGAAGCCGACTTGTAACCAGAAGCAAACTTGTTTTCTTATCAGATATTCGCATAAAGAAGACACCCAATCCTGATTATAAAAAAATCCGACTTTTTTCTTTGCAATGAAGGCAGGGCCGGTGCAAAGATTTCATGCACCCTATGCATGACTTACAATTTATGCGAGGGTTTTATTCACTCTAGGCGATAATTTGTACCCCCAGTTGATCGATCTTCTTTTGAATATTTTTTTGTAAAAGGTCAGTACCTCCATTCCTGTTCAAAATCAACGAACTCGCCAGGAACTTACCAACCATCCTATATTTTCGCTGATGCCACGAAAAGTATGTAGTGTTAAACTCCAGGGGTCGTCCCCCTGGGTGCATATCTCTATTAATCTTGAAATGGTAAGTCCAGGTTCATTGCCTGATGTTCAAGGCGACCCCAAAAGGGAAATGCCAACGGAACTGAACAATTTCTGGAACCACCTACACGTAGGCGTGAGATTCAACACTTTAAACCCGACCTTTGAGTGGCATTTCACTCTCTTGGGGAGGTAGATAAATGCCGACTAGAAATATTAATTCAAATCAAAAGCGAAAGAGTATTGAAAGTCTTATTTACCAACTAACCTACCGTGTTTCGACGACTGAATTGATGAGTGCCATATCATCCCGAAAGGAAACTTGTGTTCGACCCTAATAATAATAATAATAATAATAATAATAATAATAATAATAATAATAATAATAATAATAATAATAATAATAATAATAATAATAATAATAATAATAATAACTACAAATGTCAAAAAGTGTCACCTGAAACTGAACACCAAGGATATTAACATGAACTAAATGCAAAGGAAAAAATGTTCTTAGAATATCAAATATAATCAGGAGACATCTTAACCCCTGGAATCTGGTTCATGAAAGACAAAATAATCCTATATTAAAGCAGTAATATCCTATAATAATAATAATAATAATAATAATAATAATAATAATAATAATAATAATAATAATGATGATGATGATGATGATGATGATAATAATAATACAGAAGGAATCGAAGTCCCGGGCAACAGGAAGATTAGAGCACTGACTGTACAAGACCGATACAAAGACCTAGGAGTTCTTGAATATGACACGATAAAACGGGAAGAATGAAGGAGAAAATAAAGAGAGAATACCTTAGAAGGATAAGGAAAATATAAAGGAAAATAAAAGGAATTAACACAGGGGCTGTATCGGTAGTAAGATACACAAGACCATTCCTAGGATGTACAAAGGAAGAACTCCAATCAATGGACAGGCGAACAAGGAAGCTTATGACAATTCTTAAAGCCTTACACCCCAGTGATGATACGGATAGACTATACGTTAAGAGAAAAGAAGGTGGCAGGGGGCTCTAGAAAAGTACGTGCAAACAAAAGTGAAGACATCATAAAGAGTGCACGAAACAGCGCAACGAACAACAAAGAAGTAGAAAAAATGGAGCAGCAAACAAGGAACGAAATGGGGGAAAAAATTGTACGGAGAATTTTAAAAGACCGATACAGGATGTGTCAGACGAGAGATCATAGACATGGCTACGAAAAAGAAACCTGAAGTTAGAAACGGAATCGCTCATTATGGCAGCCCAAAACAAATCCATAAGAACAAACTAAATTAAAACTAAAATCGACAGAATACAGACAAATAGCAAGTGCCACCTGTGTGGTGAAAGAGATGAGACCGGAAACCACATAACTTGTGAATGTAGTCAACGTGCCCAGGAGTATAAGCACATACACAACGATGATACACTAGGAACTGTGTAAACGAATGGGATTCAACCATGTGGAAAAGTAGTAACTGCACTAACCAAAGGCAGTCCTGGGGAATGACAACCACAAATCACTTTGGGACTTTGACATCCAAACCGACCACCTCATCCAGACAAGAAGACCGGACTTGGTAATCGTAGCCCAGAAGAGGAAGACCTGCCAAATAATAGATGTGGCTGTGCCTGCAGACCATAGAGTAAAGAGGAAAGAGAGAGAAAAACTGGAAAAATACCAAGATCTAGCAAGAAAACTGAAGACGATGTGGAACATGAAAGTCAGGATAGTACCAGTAATAATAGGCACACTAAGAACTGTCCCAAAGACATCAAGGGTGAGACTGGAGGAGCTTAGGATAAAAAGAAGGATCCAGACTGTACAGACCTCAGCACTGCTAGGAACCGCGCGGATACTGAGGGAAATGCTAGAAATATGAGGTCTGCAACACTAAATGTTAGCAGTGGCCTAACAGAGCAAGGAAAATGTAAGCAGAGATGTGAACCACAGCACAGGTGTGATAGGCGAGGGAGAGATGAGATGTGGGTTGAAGACCTGAGGAGACTTATTGTCACTCAGCCTTCAGCAATGACTACCAGACAACTGGTGTGAAACTGTAAACCACAGTATTGCTGTGGTCCATGAGAATGAAGAGAGGAGGGCTGGAGACTTGAGGAGACTTGCTGTCACTCAACCTTTAGCGGTAACCTCCAGACAACTGATGTGAGATTGTAAATAATAATAATAATAATAATAATAATAATAATAATAATAATAATAATAATAATAATAATTTTACTGTTGTTGGACCCCTTGGATTACTCAAAAAGGGATCAGTGAACTTGTCGACAGCATAACTGGAAAGCCCAAATTATATAAGATACAGAAAATAACTGATACCTCAATTGCACACATTATTATAACATTTTTGTCAGTGTGAATGTGCGTATTACACTTAATACACACCACTTGATGGATGTGTAGAAGTATGTCTATGAAAGAGCTGTATCATCTAGATTTGTAAAAGCCCCGCCCCCTTTTTTTCTAAAGCTCGGACTGTCATAACTTTTAAGGTTGCTAACCTTAGGTTCCTGGTTGAGACCCGGCTGGTGACTCACATAAAATGAAATTGAAGTCAACAACAACAACAACAATAATGAAGCAGATTATTGTAATCAAATCGACCTTTTAGTCATCTGGTGTGTATATTCGAGTTCGGCGGAGATTCACATTGTGTTGGTCGGCGTCGTGATCAAATTCCGGAGATTAATCTCGACTGCTGCCTCAAGGCAGGAATACTGAGATATAGGCTTCGTTGGAATTGGACAACTGGTGATGACGGATGACAAAACGATTCCATAACAGACATATCATGGGGAACTGTCTACAAATAGAGCGCCAGTGGCACAAACTTGAGATATAATTTACCGACAGTTTGAAGTCATCTTTTCAATCGGGAAAGCGCTTTGTTTGACACCGGAAAGCGATTGGTAGAAACTGAGATGATAGAAAGAAGAAAGTGTCTGACATTTTGAGACAACTTGAAGTAATATTGACCAATTTCTACCAATTGACTGATTTTGATTCTACCGAACTAAATAAAACAATAAATAAAAGATGTTTAAAAGACGATAGAGAAACAAGATCGGTTATATATATATATATATATATATATATATATATATATATATATATATATATATATTATATCATATTTCATTTCTAGTTTGTATTGTGGTATATATGTATATATATATGTATAAATATATTGCATTGTGGTATATATATATATGTATATATATATATATATATATATATATATATATATATATATATATATATATATATATATATATATATATATACCACGATACAAATGAGGAATGATATATATATATATATATATATATATATATATATATATATATATATATATATATCTCAATACAAATCAGGAATGAAATATGATATAATACAATATCCGATGTATGATGGGTTTATTCCATAAAATGCTCGAAACATGCAACATTAAACATTGAATTGATAGTCTTGAAAGCTTTACAACTTGAAACCCTAAAAACTTTTTCAAAATCTTTTTTTGCATCACTTCAGTCACTTCTTTTCCAATATCCGTCAATGCAATTTACGTAATTTTCTTCAATGTTTCCCCCAGGTTGTAAGTATACTTTGTTATTATGATACTAAGAGCAAATTTTCTTCTAAAAAAGCATTTCTATTAGAGAGCATTTTCCATGAATTTAGCATTCAGAAATATGAATCATGGACTAAATGTTTGCCTTGTTCTACTGATTGTGATGAAATTTGGCCTTTTTAAAGCAATGTTCCCGTTTCTACTTTCAAAACCAAGCCATCCAAGCAAAATCTCTGTTTTATTCAAATACTTATAAGCGGTACAGTACACACACACACGTGTGTGCGCGCACATACACATGCATGCGCGCACACACATTTGTCTATATATAATTGAATTAAAGATTCTCTACACAAACACGTTTCTGTTTCGCTTTGTTTGAGCTTTGTCAGGCATGTGATTCGGTTAATTTTAAATTCCTATTTATGACATTTGTTTTTCTCCTTCTTGGCGGGGAGAAGGGTCTTCCTTTTACTTTATTTATTTATCTTTTTTTTTAAAATTCTTCACAAAGATCTAAACATACATCAATAATAAAGATATAGAAGAAATCAAACGCTGTAGACTGGCGGTACTGTTCAACAATCAAGAACAATGGAATAAAAAACCCCAACGTCTCAGATTTTGATGTCTCCAAGTGTGGTCTCGATTCAGCCGAGATGTCGGACCTCATCGACTTGCATATTTGGCATAACATCACCAGAGAGATGAACTCGAAAAAATATAGGACTGTATCGGGATGACGGCCTACTGATTGTAGAAAACAGCAACGCGCAAAATAAGAAAAAATGAAAAAAAATATATCATAAAAGGAATTGAAAGATTGAACTTTAAAGTTGAAATCAAGGTTAATGTAAAAATTCTATATTTTTTAGATATTACTTTTAATTTAAATAATAACACCCATAAACCGTACAGAAAAGAAAATTCTGTAATTACATATATTACCACAAGTTCTAATCATCCAAACGAAATCATTACAAAGATCTCCAAATAAATAAAAACTAAACTAAAATACAATTCCTCAAATGAAACAATATTCAACGATGTTAGAAATAAATATGAATATAGATATACCAAAGGACAGCGTTTTTATCGAAACTAGCTTTAAATATCTTGAAAAGGTAAAATCCAAAAAGTAAAACATAGCAATAACAAAAAAGTAAAAGTAGGAAATCATCTGATGTACATTGCCATTAAACCTACTAGTAAAAACCAACCCAGAAAAAAATATTCAACAAATTAGCAGAAAAACACTCTCCTGAGCAATCCACTTAGTAAAATATTCAAAAAGAAGAAAATGAAAATTAGCTATAGTTGTAAGGATAATTTTAATTAATTCATAACAAAACATAACGGTAAAGATATCATTAGAAATAATAATAACGGAGAAAGCACAAATAAACCAGATTGCAATTATACAAACAAAAACGGATGCCCTTTGCAAAACAAATATCTCAAATAGAATATTGTATACCAAGCTAAAATATCAACCCAAGAGAATCCTTTAGAAATGAAATATTATACGGGAATATGGAAAAACCCTTTAAACCAAAATTAGCCCACTATATATTATCATTTACGAACAAGAAATATAGAAACAGTACATTACTGTCGACATATTATGGAAGACTAATTGATAGCAAATTGAAACCCATGATGAAATGGAAAATGTTAAAACCCACATATGTCAGAATACTGAAATCTCATATTACCTATGCCTAAATGAGAAATTTGAAATCCTAACTTTTACCAATAGAATAAGAAAAAACAAACAGATTTGTTACTCAGAAAGAATGAAATAGCATTAAAATGCTGACATTGTTAAGAATTTCTACCAACTAAATAACCCACACATAGATATATCACAAACTAAGCACGATAGACATCTTATTCCTCTTGTTATTACTATGAACATTATCATTATTTCAGGCCTCCAGCCACTTTAAAAAACAACCTTATCACCATAATTATCATAGATATGTATAAACAGACCAGACCCACGATAATCAGATCAACAACTAGGGTCATATAAAAAGGAACCCTAACAGTGGGAACAGATTTAAGCAAGAATTAAATACTCACAGAGAGGAAACATACCACAAAAACTGACGGTTTAACAACATGCTGATTACAAAAACATAGACAATCAGTTTAATGCTCAAAGTTGAATAAAATGAAACCACTTTATGAAATGAAACCATCATACATTGGATATTGTAGTAGATTATATTTGTTCCCTATTTGTAATGTGTGTATGTATATATGAGATATACATTTCATGAGACTCTGTATATTTTGTGGTTTTCTTGGTTCACATTCCATATCCTGTTATCATAAAAATAGAGATAACAGTTCCTACCAATTCTGTTAAAACTGCTCGTCTTTGACAACCTTCTCTTCCTCCATCAATTTCCTTTATCTTTTTAGAGTATCAGGCGCAAAACTAACACTAACACACTATTGTGAACACATGCACACGCTTACACACACACTTACATACATACGTACATCTAGCAACACATGTGTCTCTACACTCCTACAAACACATCAGGGGCCTCCGAAAGGGGGTGCAGTCGATACATCACACCGGAGCCCTGTGGCCCAAGAGGAACCCTAGAGAGTTTCTTTGAAAGAGCTGTGTATCGATGCGATGTATTCATTACATCATAAGTTGACTCCACTGTTTATCGGTTAGCGAACACAGTAGAGCATGCTAAAAAAAATTATAGTGGATGAAAACAGGACGGCTAATGGACGACGGTGTGTTTGCTGAGCGTGTTGGGGACGAAAACAGCTTCCAAACTTCTCATAAAGTTCTCCTCAGAGACCCTGAAACACACATTCACTCGCATGTACACATGTGTTTGTAATCTCAACAATGCGTTTGATGTGGAATGAATCGTTGGTGAATCGATTTCCCGTTAGAAGTGACTCAAGTGATTCAAAAAGAGACAAAGGAGAACGTAATTCCTTGTCGGCCATCATTGGGCTACTGGCCAAATGGCGTTAGTTTAAAGAAAGGAAGACAATCTTGATTATCCGTGAAAGAAATTTTTTGACGAAACACAAGAGATAAGAGGAACCTTTGATAAACTTCTTGCCAATTTCATTGCTTTTTTAAAAATATATTTGTGTGTATATATATATATATATATATATGCGTATTCAATATTTACGTATTAACAATATAATTCAGAACGTATGTGTTAATGGTCTATGACGCAATCAAACACACAGACACACAGACGCATACATATATATACCAAAGTACAATTCAGTAATACAATATCTGATGTGTGATAGGTTTATTTCATAAAGTGCACAATACATTCAACATTATATATATATATATATATATATATATATATATATATATAAAATGATTAATAAAACGTGTAACTACTCAAAATGCATGTTATTTCTTCATTATCTAACTTACACATTTTCCTTTTCATATTATATTTATAGGTGAAATTGAATCTATGACAGGACAAAAAAATATCTAATCGTTGTATGAGACCAAATCATAAATCTTGGTCTGTCGTCGGTTTTGTCGTCAGTTCACTGTCAAAATACGTGATGCACCAAATAATATCATCATATTGAGGTTTGTCAGGTACTTGGAAAGCAAGGGTACAGTCCACAGCGGACACACAAGGACAACAGCAGTCATAAAGAATCAGATAATCATTGATGCAGTGTGCAATTGAACAATTAAGAGACCCAATAAGTCCCACCGTCGCCGCTGCCATGAATTGGGATTTTCTGCCAGCTGTGTGTTATATATTATTACCAGGGAGCTTAAGATATTCTCTTACATCATACCTGTGCAGCATAAACTAACAACTGAGGACATGTGAAGAATGTATGTCATGTATGAATGGCTTAGTCAAAAGCTTGAACACATCCCAGGATGGAGCAACCTCATCTGGTTTTCAGACGAGGCACACTTCCACATCTACGATTCAATCAACACCCATAACAATTTTTTCTGGGGGTCTGAGCGACCATACGGGATCAAAGAGAGGCAGCTGGAAGCTCTAAAGGTTACTGCCTTCGTAGCTTACAATGCCAAGCATGGGTTACTTGGTCCCAATTGGTTCGAAGAAAGAGATCGAGTCATTACCATCAACCCTGAACGGTATTGCGAGTTGATCAGACTGTTTCATAAAGGCAACCCTGATTCCAGGTCAGCTTCCTATGGTTTGGTTCATGCAGGATGGAGTCCCAACGGACTGCACATGACACCATTGCCTATCTGCATCAGCTATTCAACCCCTTTCACTCGACGCTGTCCAAGAATGGGCGCCCCATAATCCCGGCCTGATCCCACTAGACTTCTGGTTATGGGGAGTCCCAAAAGGATCTTTGTTCGCCAACAAACCTGATACAAAGAACCAGCTCAAGCTGAATGCAATCAATCACCCCAAATAAGTTACGCCTGAGACCTCGAGGAAGTTTGGAAACAATTTTCGTGTCTGAATAACAGCCTATCTTAACCACCGTGGCGCACATTTTGAGAATATGAATCACTGATTTAAGACAATTGGCTGGAGTTATTCATTTGATGATTATTGTTCTGAAATGCCATCCTATGTTTTTAGATTATTTTCAAGTTATATGATTAGTCATTTTCTCAGAATGAATAATTGAAATCGTTTCTCTTTGTGAATTACCCAGTAAATGCGCGTGTGTGTGTGTGTGTATGTGTGTGAGTGTGTGTGTGTGTGTGTGTGTGTATGTGTGTGTGTATTGTGGTACAAAGTTGGCCTAATTTTTTATAGCACGAAAAATGAGAATTGCCTGGCCCAGTTCAAATTCCATTTGTGTTCACTTTGCACTAATACCCTTGGGAAAGGCATCTATCTACATGTCTCATCTCAGAAGGGTCCACTCTGCCCTGCTGGTACCATGTAATGGAGTACAACCAGTTGTATGTTGAAGTGGAAAAAATAAACTTTCTCAAGACCAAAACTGACATAGATCGTTTCATCTTCCCAAACGTCGTTTTCTTAAAAGTGTTTCATCCAAATCGCTTTAGATACACCGGTTCTCGCAAGATCCCTGGAAATAAACAACGTCGGTCTGATCAGTCCCTAGATGGGAGACCGTCTGGGAATACCATGAACAGCTGGGCATAATGTGGAAAGCTTATTGTGGCGAACCCAGCAATCCTCTTAGTAAGGAGTCCGATCTCTGCACTACGCTAAATAACGCAAGGCAAAGGTTACATTCCCCTACTCCATGAACATTTAACTGGCCTGGCTGCGAGCGACAAGAAATTATTGAATTCTCACTAGTAAAATTAACTTACAAAACCTCTAACCATTTTCCGTGCTTCAAATCGTTAAACGTTATTTCACCGCTGTCAATTCCCCATAGTAATGATGCCGCGGAAAACTATTAAATTACTTGACCCTTGAGAAACTTTGAAAAAGATTAATAGTTTATTGCCTCAAAGATCTCTATGAAATGTAGCCTAATAGAAATTTCTATTTTAAAAACTGAATATATGAGGTTTGGCGATCACACCCAAACACACTCGCTCATTCCTACACACACAACAGCTTTATAAATAGTACTCCATCTACTGCATTTACACTCACTAAATCGGACATCATAGAATCCATTAAAAATCTCAAATGGCAGTGGGCTGGCCATGTTGCAAAAATAGCGGGCAACCAATGGACATCACGATTCACAACATGGATCCCCAGAGATCACATGCACAACTGAAGCCGGCAGAGTATTAGACGGAGAGACGAGCTCGACAAATTCAGAAAGTACTGGCTCTGCGACGTCCACGATAGAGAAGTGTGGCGAATCCTGGGGAAGGTCCAACGACAGACATTGAAAAAATGATGATGATGATGATGATGGAATGTTGAAGGAGCCCCCTAAAGAAGCCAAGCCCCGTGAATCCCCGAATCTCCAGCTATGTCTATGGTCAAATACCTGTGCGTATATCAGTTCTTTATTTTTTGTATTTCATTTCAAGAACTTACTTCGTTTACATGTGTACCCGTCTTCTCTTAATTATTAGTCGGTATCTCTTGGACAACTGATACAGGAAGAGCAACGCGCAACTGTCGAAATGAGATACATAGAACGTAATCTGCTATAGCGTCGATTTGTGGAGAGAATCTTAAAAGATATTCATGTCACTCGTCTCGTGACCATTAGGTCACACGAACAAGTGTCATTCATTTCCTATACTTGATATTCATTTGAGATGTGTCTTGGAGTTTCATGGCTGAAATTTGAATCAGGATACAGACAATATCTTAGCACACTGTTTTTCTTGTTATATATATATATATATATATATATATATATATATATATATATAGTGAGTGCAAAAAGTCTCTGAAATTTCCAGAACTTCATTTCAATATACTTATACTCTTAAACACCTTAAAAATTGACGGAATTTCGACAAAAAACTTCTGATTTTGGTACATGGATTTTCAACGTTCAAAATTGTTATTATATTTTTTAAGATTTCGGTCCAAATTCTGTCAATTTTGTTAAAATGAATTTTTATGTATCAGATACTTTTTGTGCTATGTGTATATAACGAGAGATGGGGAGAGAGAGAGAGAAGGATGAGAAGTGAGAAGTGAGAGAAAGGGAACAATCGATGCTTTGTGTTATAGTTATTATGCAAGATATTTTCATTCCGGGCTAACTCTAATATACGCAGTTGCTATGTGACTGTAGCTGATATTCTAACTACATGTCGCCGGTCATAATGTTTTTGCTCATCTGTGTATAGCTTTTCCGAGCTCCATATACAGTTTTATGTGAAGAATTCACCGAGAGCTTTTCTCGTCAATGTGTCAAATAATCTTCGCTTATCAAAATAATTTTCTGTGTACTTCTTCAAACTTTTTGTTTTATATCATCATTTGAATTGTTGTCTTTTCTCAAACAGATTCCTTACAATCTGATTTAATACGCAAACTGAAGACTTTTCCATACAAAAGTGAAATAGAAAAAAATCCTTGATAGAGACCGAACTTTCATGTGTTTATATAGTTTCTGTAAGTGCTGAAAATGTGTCACTTCTATCTTTTATGGACAGAAAACGGATGAATATAAATAAGAAAACAGATGAGAAAAGAGAGGTAGTAGTACAGAGAAATGTATATATATATATATATATATATATATATATATATATATATATATATGAAATAGAGAAGAAAGAAGAGAGAGGAAAAAAGAGAAAGGGAAAAGATAGGGAAAGAGAAAAATGTATATTGGAAAGAAGACGGAAGCGTAAAAAAAAGAGAGGAAAATAGAAGAGAGAGAGAGAGAGAGAGAGAGAGGAAAATGAGTCTAAGAGAGAGAAAATAAAGGAGAGAAAGAGAAAGCGGGTTAGGGGTTTTATACGCATAAAAGGTGAATAATAAAATAAAAGAAGACATAAGCAGGAAGACTGTGAGAGGAAGAAAGTGAAAAACAGGAGAGATAAAACGAAAGAAAGTTTCCCCAAAAGAAAAAAGAAACACCTCTTGCAATCACCCTGTAATCCTAAGCTGCCATCAGGAAGGAAGAGATCAATAATCACTTCCTTCGATCGATAATATGACCTACATCTACGTTTAACGATTGGAATCGTTCGAACGGAAAAGTTTTCGAACACAGCTAATCGATTCCACTTTGACAGTGAGATAAGAATCGAGGAAAATATACGACGGCCATTTTAAAGAACGCACCGGAAATGACGTTACGTAATTTTCACACCAAAATGATTCAATTGTTTAATTGCAATCTGCGTTCACTTCGTACTAATACGCTTAGAAAAGGCATGAAGCTATCTCTTCTTCTCTCAGTTATGGGAAAATAGTAGAAGTGAGTGACGCTATTTTGAGGACTTGTCGCCTTCATGTCAATTGTCACAATGTAAAAACTCGAAGAACAGCGAAGACTAGCCGAGATTTATTATTCATCATTATTGAAAACACACACACACACACACACACACACACACACACACACACATGTATGCACGTTCAAAGAGGCACATACATACATGCATGCAAAAATGCTTACACATACACCAGGTTGCACGCCTGCATGGACACACATACGTACAGACACACAAATTGCATAGATACACATTCAGAAACGAAGACACGTGCGCTCACACACTTGTAAGTAGACACAAACATAGATACATAACATATACGCCCGATATTATACGCCCACTCCCTATCTCATTTCATTGGGTTTCTCTCTCTCTCTCACACACACACATATATATGCATACTTGTGTGGACACGCATATACATACATGTAGACAATGGTGCACAGAAACTTTGAATTAATGTCAATATTCTGATGATATCCTAAGATAACCGCCATACTGTAATGTAATGGTCAACAAAGTCGTCTAGCAGACCATTACCACTGTAGTGAGTTCAATCATCATTGGGTGCTATAAATATGCATCCAAGTGCTAGGTTAAACAAAGTGTAGTGAATTTCAATATTGCTCTGTCTATATCACTAAAATGAATAACGACAATAGGTCATCTAACAAATTTGAACAACTAAAGACTCTTATGTCTACTACTACAAGGTGTAAACAAACTATATGGTACAGAATGAAAATTGGATGATTAAGAATGTAATCATTTGACTAAAAGTGAATAACGCCTGCTGGTTGTGTTTTGTAGTCTAATTAGTAAGGATACACCCAGGCCATACAAGCTCCCATGCGTGAGGTACATGAGTTCAAATTCTTTATCTTTGATCCATGCTGCTTGCATAATGATTTTTTCGATTCCAACTGGTAACGAAAAAATCACAACTGCCGTGCACGAAGTTTTGATTCATATCATGATCCTTTTATTCTCGGTCGTATGTAGAACCCTGGAAGTTACTAACGAAAGTTAGTCGAAGGACACGACGCATCTCTCGCAGAAGACTTATACAGACGACTCCCCGGCCACAAAACGATCAAATATCTCCCGAATTCCGTCACCAGACCCAACAAAAAGTAACACTGGAATGTAGAATAGTTCAAAAGACGGGGCAATGATTTTGTTTTACGATCTATGCGGGCCCAATCACTGTAGCAATTTAAACGGAGCTGGTTGCTAGCCCGACACTCTAGATCAGAACCCTCCGATTTTTTTGCATTGGTGATACACTTTTTAAAAATGAACACACTGCTTGAGTTTTGTTGGTCTATCTGAACATATAATGTCATCTCAACGCTTCAACTGGTCCAGGAAAAGTATCTTTCGGAAGCTTTACACAAGTATACTCAAGTTCGCAACACATCATGATATTATTGGTGACTTTATTACAAAGCTCTGCCCTAGATGGACTGCCTTGTAGGTCTGAAGGGTCCCAACTAAATGCTATTTACCCATAGATGGAAGGAGAAGTATACATTAGTGCATAATGAACGCAAATTGACCGAGGCGGAATTTGAACTCGACTCGGCGATTCCATTCTCCAGACCGTTAACCGTTACGCCGCCTACGCTTTCTTTAATAGAGCATTCCAGCGAGAAAATGAATAGATGACCAAAAAAGTTTTCTTTCTCAGTTATATCATCTTTGTTCGCAGGGTTATTTTCCGTAAGCATCTATTATAATATACTTCCGCCTTGCTAGGCCCATCCAAGCTTCACAAAAGCACCGTTAATCATAACTTTCCGGAACACGTTCCCTATTCTGTCCATTTTTAATCTCTCGTGTCATTTGGCTTTTGTATCCATAGTTCGGTTGGGACAGGAAAGAAGAGATGGATTCATTCCTGTCTGAAGATCCTCAGTGCGAGGCGATTGTCGATCGTCTCAGCTAAAGTTTGAAAACACACCGCGCCGATTCCATTCCTTTGCTTGGCCACCAGCACCTTCTTCGCCCGTATCGAACGATAAAAACTAGCAGTCTGCATGAAGCGAACCAAACCCTAAAACCAGCATTTAAAAAAACTGAAAAAAAAAAATCGGGCAACTGAAGCGGACTAAATCTTTCTGCATATAACATGAGAGAAGAAGCCAATGCAGCAATTAGCTGCTTTCATAATGGGAGATGTAGAAGTTCGACTCCAAATCTAATTCACTCTTCAATGAAACTAAAAAAATAACACTTTTATCGCTTAATAAAAAAAGTACTTAGAATTTTCTTTCTCACGTTTGTGTTTATCTGAAAGGACAGAGCAGCACTGTGGGCGATAATCCTGAAGTTAATTTCCGCCGAGAGAGAAAAGCTCGATAAATTCAAGCCATTATTTGGTTGTGGATGGCAGAAGGTTGGTCACGACTAACATCATGGCGTGAGTCAGGGACAATACAGGAGAGAGAAAAAAGTTGTACGTAGTGAACAATAAAAAAAGAAGAAAGAATGAAGGAAAGAATGTGAGAAATAGAGAAAGAGGGTTAAAATCAGAGAAAAGAGAGTGAATCAGAGAGAGAGAGAGAGAGAGAGACAAAGGGAGGGATGTAGATCATTGCAGTTACACTAAGTAAACACGAAAATTAACGAAAGGGATCGAAATATACACACACACACACACACACACACACATATATATATATATATATATAGAGAGAGAGAGAGAGAAAGAGAGACAGACAGACAGAGAGAGAGAGAGAGGGGGGAAGCGATATAGGGAGAAAGAGAGTGAGAAATGGAAGTAAAATTGAGAAATAATTGATTATTGTACGTAATGCTGCCCGCGGCTAATTTCAAACAATGGTGACTTACGTTTCATTCTCTCGCTATATCCAATTGCCCAGCGAGATCTGGACATTTTCATGACTTTATTTAGACGACTGACGTGGCATCTGACGATACTGCTTTTATTGCAGTTTTCTGTACATGCAGGATTGTTTCACTAGCAGTGACTGTTTGCGTTGACCGAACCTCGAGCAAAGGAATATTTTTTCAATACTCCAGGACTCTCCTCAGCATTCTAGTAGAGTTAGGGCTAGTGTTAGGGTTAGGGTAGTCTAAACTCTTCATCGAATTCATACATCCACCAATCTCGTTGCTAGGTTATCTGGGATTGTTTCTCGGGCTGTAATCACTATTGGCAGTACCTTCACCTTCACGTACCACAACTTATTTAGCTCCCTAGCAAGATCCAGATAGTTATCTGAAGTTTCACTCTCTTCCAGCTTCACCCTGTGGTCAATCGGAACAGCTAAATCCACTATCATTATCTGGCAGCCAACTCAGGGTATTAGCAACGCCTTTCATGCCTCCAGTACATTCCTGAATCTTTTTTCAGATTCCACAACAGCCACAGCCTAGACAGTGTCAATTCGTCTTCGAATTCGACATTTCTTGTGATTTTGGCATGGTTCCATCCGATTTGGGACACCACCAATATCTGGCATCACTCGATACCAAACAATGCCGGATTATCCGTATCGGTGGTCCAGCAGAGGTCACATAATTATTCAATAATACACTCCTGACCCACTAAGTATACACCTCTTATCTTTGAAGCATTATGATTGTAGAAACTTGAACAAATATAAAATCCAAGTTATAATGTAATACATTAATATAATTGACAATGTCTATAATTAATTAGGGAATAGATACGGGTATGTAAATATATCGACTGCAAATATCACATAAAGTTGATGAATCAAGAGCATACGTCACTTCTGCACCAAAACACCACGGTCGAGTTTTCTTCACACTTTTATCTTTTCTTGCATCGATACGAAATTGAGTTTGTGCTTTTCGTAATCAATGATACTAACACTTAATTTGTTTATAAGAGGTTAATGTAAACAAATTGGGTTAGAAATTTTTTAAAAATCGATGGAGCAGTAACATCCACGGCAATATAAAAAATTGGGGGATGACTTCACACACAACGTCACCTGTAGCCTCTCAGTGAACTAATATGGAGACACAAGGAATTTAGACGACTCCTCGAAATTTTGTCCGGATTAAAAGAGGTAGGGATCATAAGTTACTTGAATATCAAAAGTGTACCTTTAATATCATCAAAATCTCAACCTTCGTACCATTCCATTTTTTCAATTCACATAGTGGTTCCTAGTATTTAAAAAAAAAAAATTTCTTCGTTTTGTTTTATCTTCACCCTCTGATCCGCTGGCACAGCAACGCCAATGATCTACCAGGTCTTCTTTTCATTGTTCACAATAACAGTTTTCTCACTTTGTCTTCTTCCCATTGTATTTTATTTGCTAGGACAGTCCCTGGTTTGTTTTCCTTATCCAGTAAGTAAACTTTCATTGGAACGATACTCGTTCAAACGACACTCTATAATAACACTCGCGTTCTAACGGCACACACGTTTTTAACTACGACAATTCTTAGAAAATTCTAGGGAGAAACCAATTTTCAAATCGGTTAGCAGCATTTGTAAGGAATTAAATGACCCGAAGAAAGAGTGGTTAAAGAGGGATACACAGTGTTCCTCTTTTAATCGCTTCATAGTGTTTGAAAAACATGACGTAGAGAGTGGGAAAAGAAACGGACATATTTTTCTTTTTTACGTTTTATCATTTTTAAAAAAATCAATTCTCCGGATAGGAAAATAGAAAGTGTAAGAGAGAAAGAGTAGAGAAAGAAAGAAAGTGAGGAGACTATACAGTGTTTATAACCATTGTATACACTCCATGCATATATATATATATATATATATATATATATAAATATATATACATACATATATATATATATATATATATATATATATATATATATATATATATATAGACTTACTGTCACTCAGCTATCAGCAATGGCCATAACTTTGTGAAATTGTGAACTAGAGCACTGCTGTGGACTATGAGTGTGTGGAGAGGAGGGCTGAGGACCTTAGGAGACTTTCTGTCACTCAATCTCCTGCTGTGACCACCAGGCAATTGGTGGAAAAATTATTATTATTATCATTATTATTATTATTAATAATAATAATAATAATAATGATAATAATAATAATAACGAAAAGAATGGATTCCAACATGCCAGCATGAAAGAAAAAGTAAGGAAAAGCACTCCAGAAGAGTGCGTGCAGAACTGAAAACTGAGCTGTATTCAAAAGAAAAAAAAAGAGACTAAAAGCCACGAGCACGCTTGCTATTCCAGTTGTGACTCATAGCTTTAACATAATTAATGGGAATCTAGATGAGATGAGAAAAATTGACACAAAAATTAGGGAATCATAAACGCCACAGAATGCACCACCCTGAAGCGGACATTGATCGCCTCTATTCGCCAAGGAGTAACAGTGGTGGGGGAATAGTGCAACTGTAATTGTCATACACAACAACAATAATAAGATCACACCAGCATCTCGAAATCATTCAGGACTGGGTGTTAAAACTAGTTGGGCAGCATGGAAATACCAAAAGATTGCTCTCAATAGAAAAAGAAAGCAAAAGATTTGCGAGAGAACTGGGAGTAAATTTGGACATTGGAAAAGATGAGGAAACATGCAAATGGTCTGGGCCATAAACAGCTTGAAGTAGAATGGGGACAGTAATCTGTGCAGGCACGAAACGCCCTCTGAAGCAAAGACACCGATGTAGACCAGAAAAAAAAAACGCCAGTGTCTTTGGAGCAGTTGATTGAAAGCAGAAACAGAGGTATTTATAGTGACCGCTCAAGACCTAAGCTTGCACACTCGAAACCTCCAAGCAAATATCATTAAAAAAATAGCGCTGATCCAAAATACCGTTTCTGTGACCAGCATGTAGAAACAATAACTATCTCATGTCTGGCTGCTCCAGACATGACAGAGTGGGTCAATATCTACATTGGGAAATCTGTAGGCTTTACCAAATACCAGCAGACAATGACTGATATGAGTATCAGCCGGACCCAATAACTGAAGGACAGAATGCTATGATGCTATAGGACTTTGCAATAAATGCTGACAGGACAATCAAAGTAAAGAGACCCTTTTAATTGACATGAGTGCGCCTTCAGATCAAATTTATCAGTAAAGGAGCTTGTGAAACTTGGCAAATACAAGGACCTTGAAATCAAAGGCACTTGAAAGCACGAATTGTCCATGTTATTGTCGAGTCACTGGCCACAAGATAGGCACCGAGAAAGATATAGCTCAAATCTCCGTGATATCCAGAAAAAAGTGCATACATATATTGCCCTTATATTAAGACGAGCGCTATCATACGTAGTATACTAATGTAAACTCCGACACAGAAAGAAAATGCAACACACCAAATGAGACGGCAACACCCAAAAGAAAACTGTAACGTACGAAGGAAAAAAATCTGCAAGAATAACGAGGAGAGTTTTAGAGTATTGAAGAAACTTGCCGTCACTTGATCTCCAATATAAGCCACCAGTCACGACTGCTGTGAAAACTCAACAAGTGCATATGATAATAACTGGTTAATTCCCGAGAAAAAAACCCGAATACATTCGAATTTTTTGAGGTGATTTTTTAAAGAAAATAGATAACCGAACTCCTTCAAGAGTAATAGTACATTGTTTCAAATGGTGAGCAAGAGAGACGTTTAAGCAGAAGAGTCCATTGTTATGGACAGAGAAAAAATAGAAAAAGTCACACTATTGATTATCATATCACATAGATGCATTACAATTATTATTTAGACAGAGCATGACTTGAAGCAAAGGCAATTGAAGCCTCGCATTAACTGGGAAATTCATTCAAGGTTGATATATGAAGCATTCTTTAGAGCCACTTAGGGGAATTGTGTAAGAAATCATCAACCAAGACTGTCACCAAGACTGTTAGCATAGGTTTCTTCAGTTTTAATCTACTCTGTCTGGCTAGCTGGCTGGTCGACTATGTATCACGAGTACAGACTGCATCACAGGAGCTTGATTTACTCCTTTTTATATCTGAAAAAAAAGTTTCGTTTTTCTTACCTATCCATACGAAATAATTTTTTTTGAGGGGGTTCAATTTGCAACCTAAATTTTTGCTAATTCGATCCCTTAGTTTATGTCCACTCGTTTTTTTTCTTTTAATTAAGACCTTTTTAGTGATTAACTTATCCACTGGTCACACCTTTTCCTATTTTTTTTAGTTGATCACCCCAACACAGCATGAGACGTTGATCACGTGATGGTTTCTATTGAGGGTCTGCTTGTATTTCTTCATTGCCATGGATTTTTAAAAATTCTCATCTGCAGTAATAATTTTCTGTGTTTTTGCTGCTTTTATACACGGTAACCTAAAATGTTTGTTCCCAGATTATTGATTGAAATAAAAATAAGTATGGAATGAGAAGATAGATAAAATAAACAAAAATAGCTGACGATTTTTTTAACCTTGGATTTATTGAATAACGTATTCACCGTTTTGTCGCACCATCATCTGACATAATTCTGGCAACTTCATGATTCCATCCTTTGGGACTGTTTTAAATCTTTCTTGGTGAACAACATATCCGTTGAACATATATTCACCATTATATGTATAATAATTAAAGATAGTTTTGGTATATTTGTTGAATAAATCCTTGCCATTAAAATTGTAATCATTATCCGAGTGAATAGCAGTTTTGACGCATTAGTCTAATAAATCCTAGTTGTTATATAAGTGATCATTAGAGTATATGGAAATTCTGTCGTATTTGTTTAATAAATTTTATCATTGACTACATAAACAGCTATTTTAAAGTATTTCTGGTGCTTACTAATTGCTCCATTAACTCTGCATCGTTCTGGACAGTCATAACCAGCTCTGTGGTTGATTGGATTGAGCATAAAAAATACCAACAAAGAGATCACGTCGGAATCTGCGTAATTCCAAAATGAAATTACATCATTAAAAAGTCTGCAGAGTTACCTAAGAATCAGTACGGACGCGGAAATCTCCAGAGGCCGAGGCGTTCCAATCAAGCCCATGCAAGAACAATGGCGCCAAAGAATAACGATAAAATGTATACGCACAAACCACAAGAGGTTAGCAAAACAGACGATAAACGATTTATACTATTGTGGGACTATGTCATGCAAACACAAAGATACTGCAGGACAAGACTTTGTAATCAACAAAGGGAGGGACAAAAAGGATCGATGATTTTAGATATTAACAAAAAGTATTCTTACAAATAACTGTAGGGCATTTGAGCCTATGATTTTACTGAACGTTATAAGGTCACTTTAGAATAATTGGGAAAATAGGATTCGATCTAAAAGAGGGATTATCTTTAAAAGTAGCCTTCTTTTTGATATTATGTATTCTGAGTAGAGTTTTGGAGTCTTGCTTTGAAAAAACTCAGTGATATCGAAGCTATAGAGCTTAACCTAGGTCACCTAGAAGTAATAAAAACTCTGTCCATAAAAACAAAAGAATCTAATAACATAGTAGGAGTAATGAAGTGTTACTTTTGTACGTCTATCACAGCTACAACTAAGAACCCAGAGAATGCATTCATTCACCTACGCCATACACTAACTAACTAAAAACTGAATGAAAATCAGTTCATAGATAGCGACGATGCAGGGGAGACGTATTGTATACGTTTCAGTTTTCTATATTTCAAATTATTGTCTTTATACATGAAAAATATAATTCAATCAAAACAAATTCCTTGATCCGCCCCTGATTTGATTAATTATTCATCCCATTTTCACTGCAATTCATTGAGAACTTTTCAGGATATTGCGTGGACAACAGACAGTCAGACAAACGGAGAAAGAGAGACAGACACGAGTGAATACATATACCTCTTCTAACTTCGTTGGCAGAGATGAAAAAAGACAATGAAGCTGAAATCAGAGAGAAAGTGAGAGAATAAAAAAGAAAATAAGTTAAGTAAAGAAAGAAAGAAAAAATAAGTGAATTTGAGTCGAGAGACTTGTAAAAATAACATAAAGAAATCGGAATAGAGTCACCCCACGAAACGAAACCTGATAAGCAAAAGTCAAATAAATGTCGGTCTTATAACCGGGCAACCAATAATGGTGTTGCGACATTTTTATTGGTTACTGTCGGGTGCCTTTTATATTGTTACATGATAGAAAGTTTCGATCATTATCAGCAGTTGTATCCGATTTCTTCTGATTTTTGTTTCTTTGTTCGCCTGTCCAGAAAATGTCGATAAATCGGGGTTGAAAATCTCGTCGCCCCAGTAACACAACACATTACAATCAAATTCCACCCTATCGTTTTTGACAAGCCGACGTTTATGATTTGTATTGTGCTTTCTCAACGTTCCTGAATTGCAACAGGCAAAGGAAGTGGTTGGTTGTCTCCCCTTTTCCTCCCCTTTTTTCCCCATTCTTTCAACTTCCGGTCTGGTGGTTTCTGCTTTTGATATTTAATCGAATGATGGAATAAATTGACTTCTTGGTGGAGCCTGTGTGGAAATGTTCATAGTCTTTTTTTTTCAAGTTTGGAGGAATAAAGTAAACACAATCATTTCTTTTACCTCTATCAACAAAGTTGGAAGTGGTATATGTATTCACTCACGACTGTCCGTCTGTTTATCCACACATTATCTCTTAAAGTTCTCAATCAAATTTCCTGGAACATAAAGCCATAGGCTTAGGAAGAATTCGGTAATTTGGGGATCTCAAAACTTTTTTGATTGAGAGATATCTTTTCCGTTTTTCACTCATTACTCATGCTTGTCCACACAATATCTCCAAGAATTCTCAGAGAATTTTCGATGAGATTCTATTGAAAGGTGGGCCATAAGCTAAAGGAGACTTTTTTGCTGTAATTTTTTTCAGTAAAGGTAATAGTCTAAAGATGTCCGAATCCTTTAAATGAAACATTTGTATTAATATGTATGTATGATTAATAATTGATTATACATATGCTCTATTCTGGTAATTCTTGTGATATTGATCGCTCTTAGAATAACACACACAAAAAAAGAAAATTGAATATATATCATACATCCATTCATCCATCAAGCTAAAACATTCTGTTCAAACATTATGACAAACCTCAGCAATTTTACTGCAAATATGAGACATTAACTGCAATAAACAATGCGAATATTTGATATAAAAATGCAGTGTAAATCTAACACACACTCGAATCTTAATTTTAATTTAAATCAAAACGTCTCAACAAATGAAGCCACTATAGATCACCGTGCATAGCTACTACTACTACTACTACTACTACTACTACTACTACTACTACTACTACAACAACAACAAGAAGGAAAGTGCTAGAAATATAAAGACTGCAACACTAATTGCTAACATTGACCTAACAAAGGAAGGGAAATGAAAGCGGGGATGTGAACCACAGCACTGGCATGATAGGCAAAGAAGAGAATAGATATTGGCTGAAGACCTGAGGAGACTTATTGTCACTCAGCCTTCAGCAATGACCACTGGGCAACCGGTGTGAAACTGTAAACCGCAGTATTACTGTGGCCTATGAGAACTAGGAGAGAAGGAATGGAGACTTTAGGAGACTTGCTGTCACTCAAACTCCAGCGGTTACCACCAGGCAACTGGTGTGAGATTGCAAAATAATAATGATAATAATAATAATGATAATAATGATGATGATGATGATGATGCTACAACAACAGCCTCTGAAATCCAACTCCATACCACACTTCAAATATTGGTTAAATGAGAATCCTTTCGTCCACCAAAAAATCCAGAATAAATTGGCTTTGTTTTTCTATCATAACAACAAGAACAAGAAGAATCCTCATTTAGTTCAGGGGATCAAACACTTCCCTGTTTGTTTATCCTTCACATCAAAACAATCTGATATTTAAAATTAACACACCCCTGTGATCTGAAATCACGACCAAGTGATTGTTAGGCGGCCCTCTTGCCAACCAAGCCAAACTAACATGTCTCATGTACCTACGAATTCATTCATTCTATATACAATACAAAAGTTCAGTTGGAGTAGAAATTGGAGTTGAGTTTGACCCTACGACCGCTAGCTTTGTATGAATTTTGCGTCGTTGTTGTCCATTTCCTTAAATTTCTTTTGAGACTGCGTAAATGTAATCTTGTGTTAAATGTTTCCTTCGGTGTGCCTGACGTTTGCCAATGAATGTTTGAGATATTCTTATGATCACATTTTGCAACATTATCTACAATTCGACAATACTTTACAAAATGTTTAATTGGTTTCACCCCGGGACTCTGGAATCATTCAATCTAAGGTTGATTCACTGTTTCCCAGGGGATGATTCACTGTGTACAAGGGTTTGAGAGCAAAACAAAACAAATACCGGTCATCTGGTAACTTAGAGAGATATTACTATCTTATCTTTATATAACCTATTTCACAGCCAACAGAGTTGATCTTTCTTAATTTTCACCTGAATATGATAAAACAAATTAGCATCCACCTTCAATTGATTATCCTAATCCAATGTGCCCCGGCTCTCCCTATATGTGTGTTTTTATATTTGCATATTTTTAGAGGTTATGGATATGCAATCAAATGTGTGTGCGTGGGCGAGTGTGTGACTGTGGAGAATGGACTGGAAAATATCTATATTTTGAAAAAGCTGTTATGCATATACATATATTAGATTAATAGTCTTTATGTCTTGTACCAGCTTAAAGCTACTCGTATTGATATTTTCTGAATTGGGAACATACAAAAAGCTATTTTTATTATTGAAGTTGGTAGCAGACATTTAGATTATATCAAAACATTATTGGCAGGGCATGAAAGTAAAAAAAAAAATATTTGATTTCGTGAATAAAATGGTTCAGGTTTTCTAGCAAAAGAAAACAGCAAAGAAAACATAGATAGAGATAGTATTTTTTAGAAATTCTTAACTAATTTGTGAATAAAAATATCAATATTTATGTGCCTAATAGAGAACATGGAGTTCTGTACAGATATGCGGAATTAACTACTTCTAGTGAATAATACAGACTGGGTCATAGTGCATCTTCCGTTACAAGTTGCAGGCTATTTGCAAAGAGAAGGCACCGTACCGTCAAACCAGAGCTTCTTTCTCAGACCTTCTTCGATAGCCGATACAGAAAAACCTACCATTGGAAGACCTGCAACAAATATGGAAAACTATCTCAAATCTGCGAAGTCAAAGCATTATGATACATTTTTTGTTGCTTTTTATCACAACTGCTGCTAAATGTAAATTAACAAAATAATGAATGTAAATATATGAATAAATTTGAATGACATCGGCTTTCGTAGATTAATTGGTAAGACTCAACTCAGGTCAAATAGGTTCTCCTTGGTAAGGGAAGCAAGTTCAAATCTTGTCGAAAGCTTATTTATTTCATGCTCCTTGCTTAACGGTCGTAGAAAATCAAAACGGCATGAAAGGGCATTGAAAAACAAAAAAAAAACAAGTGAATAAAAACATCTTAATTAATTTTGGACCTATTCGACTTATACTATATCATATTCATAGAGCATCTTGTACACAATGAACTTACTATCAACAGTTTGCATTACAAGAACCTTAAGCATCATAAGTGTCTATTGGATCTCATAAGATATTGAACCAAGTTACATTTGGCATTACATTACTTTTGAGAAGTATCTAGTTTGAAATGAACCTATCAAAAGGTACAAAATGAGCGAGAAAGCGCCCAGAGAGAGGGTAATTCTGTCAACAGCATACAATAATTAAAAGGTCGATGAAAATCAAATGCATCAAAAAGGAGAAATCTTCAAATACACAAACATTATTATCTCCCTTAAAATATAGCGGTAACCTTTTTAATAATTGTTCGTTTTTTAACCTCTTTTCTAGCATAATGATTAAAAAAGTCTTAACCGAAAATAAATTATTAGATCCTCTCCAAAATTCAATTTCTCTTCATTAAAATTTCATTAAAATTCATTGAGAACTTTCAGAGAGATTATGTGGACAAACAGCCAGCTAGACAGACGGACTCGAATGAATGCATATAGCTCTTCGGACTTCTCTGGCAGATGTAAAGCTTTGCTTGTTTTTGTGGTATATCAAAATACATTTTATATTCGCGTCACCTCGATGGAACATAGCGTGCAAACCCTTGATTTTAAAGGTGGGGTCAGCAGTGCACACAAGGCACTTGATCTTAAATCTGTATTGCACAGGCCTTCGGGCTCTCTGTGTACCCACTTCCCGACATAGGACCTAAAAGACATGCAAAACCTTCCTGGATCTCTGTCCGAAGAGCCAAGCCCTCATATTGTCTTTCGAATTTCCGGGGTGTCGACCGTCAGGTTAAATGAATATTCTGGGTAAAAAAGGTGGAATGAGAATGGAGGGGAGGAGGTCTTTTCTCGCAGCTAACGACACTTTTAAACGACTCTCTACAAGATCTAAAAGCTCGTAGTCTGACAGAACGCCGGTCGATATGTAATAGCTTAGGCTAGACATATTCAGAGTACATTAACACTTTTTGTCGTATATATACTTTAATTAGCATGAGGTAAAAGGCGAATCACCTCGTTTGAATTACAGACTGAAAAGACACAACTTGCCCGAGGTTAGAATTCTCGATTTCCTTCTTTCTTTCTTTTTGGTTTCATTTTTCTTGTCAGCATGTCATTCTTTCTTTTCTTCTTGTCTTCTTTTTCATTCTTTCTCCATTTTTCATCGATTTATCTTTCTGTTTTTTCTCATTTTTTTCTTTTCATTTGTATCCTCTCTCCTTTTTCTTTCTTTTTTTTTTCTTCTTCAATTTTCTTCTTGGTTTGCCCTCCTTTTTTGTACATCATACATTTTTTCTTTTTATCTTCTTTTTCTTTACCTAATTCTTTTTCCTTTGGAAAAAAATCATTACTGTTCAGGGCCAAATCTCATTGAGCACATCGGCTCCTTAGTACGACCACCAGAGTTGAGCAATATCAAGCTTGGTCAGTTCACAGTGGGTGACAATCTGAAATTATCCGTTGCAGATCATATAGAAAATAGCCCTATAATATTCCTAAGGAGGAGACAGATCTCAACACTTCACTCAATAACGCAAACCAAAGACCCTATCTCCTGAATCCTCTGACTAGCATGGGTGCAAGCGACCAGAAATGAATAGATCTGTTTTCTTTCTTCATTTATTACTTCTTTTCTTTCTTTCATGTTACACTCATCTTCTCTACACACCACTCTTTCCTTTCTCAGTCTTCTCTTTCTTTATTGTTAAACTCCTGCTATTGAGTTTCGACTTTCTTATCGTATATAACAACAATGACGAATGGCAATGACAATGACCAAACCAAAAACTTGTGACGCTATGCATGATTGACAGTGACATAATGACGTACGCAAAAACTAATGACAAAGTCACCCCCACTTCTTTTGCACATCCCATTTATAGGAAATACTGATAAAGGAGATAAAACAAGATACATAGTTTTGGAATAATGTTGTATATTGAAATTAATTCTTTTTCGTTTACCTTTTAGATTTTAATGAAGCAAGGGAGTTTGAACCTAGCACATCCAAGCTTGTTTCATTCTGTTTAATTTTTCAAACACCCTCTTCCTCTGTTTTTAAGAAATAAATCTTTCTCCTAATCTCTTCTTTCTTTCTTTCTTTCTTTCTTTCTTTCTTTTTTTCTTTCTGATTCCACTCTTTTTTCTGGGTCACTTTTTCTTTTCTTCCTAAGTCCACTCTTTTTCATTTCATTCTTTTCCCTTCCTAAACCACTCTCTTTCTCAATTCTTTGAATTTCTTTCTCTTTTTTCTTTTTTCTATCTTTCTTTCTGTCTTTCTTTCTTTCTTTCTTTCTTTCTTTCTTTCTTTCTTTATTCGTTTATTTATTTCTATCCATATCTGGATAATCTCAATTAATAAACGTTTTGTGCTTTTTATCCCTAGGCAGTAGGTCAAGATTTCATTTTAAATGAAGAACGTTACAAACTATATTTGCCCGATTTTTCTCTCAGAAACTTTTATCAAAGTTGAGTATGTTTTTCTTTATCAGTTAAAAATACGATAACTAGAACGATAATGATGGTAATTTTTTCGATATCTAAGAAGGAAAGAAATGAATAGAGATTTTCCATCAAAGAAAACTTATCTGTCCGGAAATGTGTGTTATTTTCCTCTTTCCTTAGAGAGTCGTTATTTTAGATTGTACATATATTTATTCTTTCTACCGTCCTTCTTGAATTAGCTTGGACAAATCTAATTTTTTCTCAGGAAACGATGTCCAAAATTAGAGACGTGTCTCTACTTATTTTGACTTGTGTAATCTGCATTTTAAAATTAACACTTTCAAAGTACCCATTTTTATAGTTATGCTCTTTATTGTGCTACTCGTTTCTTTGGAACCATAGATAAGACCCAGGAATGCCATTGACAAAGATATTCGTAGAAAGTACTGAAAGTGATAATACAAGTAACGAAGTATCTATATTTATTGTTATTGGTATATCAAACACCAGAGGAAAATACAGGTACATTAGGCTGTTGGAAAAGTTCCTGCAACATTATTTGATATCAACGCAGAGCAAGGGTCAGGGAACAGGGGTGAATTACCCGAAAGTGTAAACACAACAAATGAAACTTTTGAGGGTGATGAAGGCTAAAAAAAGTTGGATAAAGTTCACTACCATAAATAATTCGGTTCAAGCAAAATTTTAGTTCCTAAAACTGTCTTTCCTTATTCACATTGTCGGATACTAATATTCATTACTTACCATAATGCCGACATAGGAACAATGGTATATATGCGAAGAAATACCTATATACCTGTAGTTCTGAGACTAACAGAACACTTAAACGGAACCGGACAGCGATCAAGAAAGAGAAGGAATGGGTTAGGCGTATTATTTTGACCTTTATCTGTCTTGAGAGTCCCGGTGGCTCAATCGGTTAGCACAGACCTAGGCTACGTCGGTGCTCCTATGGTAATGAGTCTGGGTTCAGATCCCAGCTGGGGCTCATTTCGCTTGTTTTCCGATCTTCGCCGTTGTTCCGCTCACTACCGTGAATAATTCGGTTCCAGCCAAATTTAGGTCCTAAAACTGTCTTTTCTCATTCATATATATAATCATATATTACCCTGGTTTGCCCTCAGATCTATTTCTATCCCTAGGAGTTATTCCCAGCATTGCTCTTTCCATCGATCTTTATGTGATTCGGAGTTTGTTTTAACTGATTTTGTTGAGTTCCCATGTTTCACACCCGTGCGTCATAGGTACTATGATACATTCATTGCACACTTTATTGGCAACGTACTTTTCAGTATAACTCTATTTTTATACTTTCTAATCAATCGTTATGGCTGGTTTTATTTCAGTTTCATATCCTTTACCTAGTTTTATCAACTGTCGTAAGTAATTGTTTTCTTTAATCACTTTCAGATCATATTTTTATGGTCGTTCTAGGGATGTCACGGTTCTTGAAACCTTCCCTTGCTTTGAAGATTTATTTCCCTTGCCTTGGTGATTTATTTAAGTTCTTCCAAATCTCTACATGTAAATTCCAATGTCTGTTGCTTTGTAACGCTGAATTGCTCACGCTAAATTCTTGTTCATGTATGTGCACAGCAGCTAAACCTTCATGACTTGATATTCTTCAAAATGCATAAGTATATTCCCGATATTAACACCGTAATATGACGAATAACATTCTAGTGTTCTATGGAGAATATCTAACCTTTAGTTTTCGTCACCCGACCTTCCCATAAACTTATTATTTGTTCGTCTCTTTTGCCTTTCTTCCTTGCTCGATTAGTGGTTTGTGATTATCCTAACACCTTTTCGGTAATTTTACCCTTTAGCCCCGTATTTAAACTACGCATTTCTGACATTCATTCATCAATCATCATCATCATCATCATCAATCATCATCATCATCATCATCATCATCATTCTTTCAACGTCCGTTGTTGGACATAGACCTTCCCCAGGATTCGCCACACTCCTCTATCATGGGTATCGCGGAGCCAGTACTTTCTGAATTTTCATTAATATTGAATAAATTAAATGATTTATATAAATTACACGACCTATTTGTTTGTGAAGCTGCCTGAGTAATAAATTGAATAATTCACTGACAATAATTTTGAGAAGGGTCATTAACATTCAAAAGATTATTCGGGAGATTAGACTCCTTCTTGTTGTTTGTGTCGTTAACATGACGTTTCGATCGATCAAATCATTCTACGGCTTTCTTCATGTGTACGTGTTGGTGGGGAACAGAATTCCTATTTCTCCAACGGTAGAAACGCGTATAGCGTAGGATTCGTTTACCACCATCACACTAGGATGGTACACCCGAAAAAGGCCGTAGAATGGATCGACCGAAACGTAATTTGAACACAAACAACAAGACGGAATTCAATCGTCCGAAAAAACTCTTTGAATATATAATTCATATAAATTAAACTACTTATTTGTTTGTAAAGCCGCCCTAGGTTCTGTTGCTCTATAATTATTTGAGAAAAAAAATTATTTCGACCTTTAGAAATGCATTGTTCAGGCTAAACTATCGTATGTTGCTTGAAGCATTACAGTAGAAATAAACATTGAAGTAGTAATAAACATTACAGTAGTAATAAACATTGAAGTAGTATTAAGCATTACAGAAGTAATAAACATTACAGTAGTAATAAGCATTACAGTAGTAACGAAACATTACAGTAGTAATGAACATTAAAGTAGTATTAAGCATTACGGTAGTGATAAACATTACAGTAGTAATAAACATTACAGTAGTATTAAGCATTCCAGTTGTAACATATTAAATAATTTATACAAAATAAACTAATTTGTTTGTAAAGCAGCCTGAGATTCTTTCGTTTTATGATTAGTAGAGCGCACACCCCCATAAACACACGTGCGCGCATCCACACCCACACCTACCATTATTTTGACTAGAAGTAATGCGTAGTTCAGATGCGAGGCTTATCTGTCGAGTTACCTTATTTTTTCTTTTCGACCTTTTCTATTTTCCCCACCTTTACATTAGAGGCGAGTCGTTCGTTGGACAATTTAATTTTCAGATTGCATCTTATTGCTTGGTGTTTAGTGCTTAGCTGTCGGCTCCCAGCCTTCCACAAATGTCGGAACTGACCTGGAAGACCCTGCTGCCGAGAGAAATGATCGCTTGATTGATTGAAAGAAACTTTTTTTTATACATCAGTCGCTGGTTTTGCATGGAGCCTGTCGTGATAAGCACTTCGATTTCCCTTCGAAACTGGACAAATTGTTGAAGACGTTTTTTCAATGACATTTTTACTCTCCTTTGAAACTTGCAATTATGAAATGGCAACCAATGGACATTCGTAGACAATGACAGTCTTTTGAACAATTTAATCGAAATTCAGCTAAAAATTCTGATCCTTGATTCTCTGTAAAATTACTATTTCGCGAAATATCTTCGATTCCCCTGTAAAACTGGACAACTTGCTATTACAAAATGGCAACCAATAGATATCCGTTGACAAAAACTGGCTTTGAGACGATACAATCGAATTCCAGCACAATATCTGATTTTTGATTTCTAGTAAAATTACTCTCAGCACTGTACTTTGGTTGCAGATTGAGATATTCTTTTACTTGTCTCGGGCAACCTACGAAAATTTCATGACTGTAAGCTCCTTGAAGTTACCTTGCTAGACGTCGCTTTACAGCAGGTGATCTTGCCAAAAATATCTTTGTTACCATTACACAATCCAGATACGAAAGTAAATACCTGGCGACTAGTTGTTACCCATAATTTCCCACTACCATTTTAAGACGTGATATCCGGAGTTATCTACCTGCTTTTTCTTTAATTTCGTTATAAGCCTCAAACGACCTGGTAAACTCCTCCTTTTATATATATATATATATATATATATATATATATATATATATATATATATATATATATATATATATATATATATATGAATATATATATATATATATATATATATATGAATATATATATATATATATATATATATATATATACACACACATATATATATATATATATATATATATATATATATATATATATATATATATATTTCTTTTTTCAAATATATTCGTGATTTTTCGCAGGTGGTAAGTTATGATGATAATACCTATGAAATGCCTCGTCTAAGAAATTCGAACGCTATTAAAATTTAAACATGGTTTTCTCTTTGTAGCGAGACACGTTTACTATTCAGCACATGAATTGATCTGTTCTAGGCCTGTTAGAAACTGTCAACAAAAACTGTCACCAAAGCTGTCAACATTGGCTTCTTCAGTTTTCAGGTTGGTC
>OY735226.1:27880242-27890242 GCA_963457665.1 Thysanoteuthis rhombus | reverse complement strand
AATATTTCATCATCATCAGCATCATCCTTTTTAGCAACTGTCTTTGGACATAGACGTTCCCCCAAATTCGACAGACTTGTATATCATGAGGGTTGCAGAGCTAAAATTTTCTAAACTTGTTTAGTTCTTCGCTCCATCTTATATTTTGATCGGCCACAATTTCGCGAGTGATCTCTGGGAATCCACGTTGTGAGTCGTGATGTCTTGCGCTTATCTACCACTTTCGCAATATGACCACCCCATTGCCATGTCAGTTTCTCCTCCAACATATTGTGCTGTATTGTTATCTCTCTATGATTTGTTGAGCACAATTATCTCATGTGCACGTTGCATGGTTCTCAGTTTGAGGGTCAATCTTTTGGTTAGGTTTCATATCTCAGCTTCATAGTTGACTATCAGGAAGATGCATTGGTTGTATACCCTTATGCTAGCATTCAAAAAGGCGTACATCCCGTATATTTCATAGTATTGAATATATGTACCGACACAACGAGGCTACATAAAGGTTTAGAGGAAATATATGGAAAACGGAAATGAAATTACAAAACTAAAAGTACGAAACAACATATATCTTGCGAAGGATCGTTCGATGTGGAGAGCATTTTGTGCATTTGGCAAGGCACCCAAAGAAGAAGGAAATACCATCTTGCGCTCAGAAAGTTAGTGTGGAGAGGCTCAAAGCTTTTTCTCAAAATCGTACAACACACACAGAGACAGAGCACAAAAACTCTATACTAGAATAGTCGAAAGTTCACATCTGTGTTGAAAATACCCCAACAAGCACACAAAGTTCCAATTGTTAATTCCAGGTGTTTGGATGAAGTCAACAAATCGCTTTTAGTAATTCATTTCCCATTAACAAGACGTCATATGCAAAATTTTATCTTGCTGTATTAAGATACCAAAAAAAAAAACTGTGAGATTATCTCCCCTGGCACCACTTGAATGTCACCCAAGAGAAGAATGACATGAAGTGAAATAATCATTAGACAATGTCAAATTAATATGATTTCTGGTATTTTTGTTTGTGTATGCATTGGTATTTAATAGCATATTTTGATGTGTGGGTGCGTGTATCTTGTATATGAGAATTTTTTAACTTGAAAAAATTTGTTTGCTAAAAAGCAGGCCATTGTCAATAAAAACGGAAAAAATGTTTATATGTATCTACGATGCAGTGGGAGGTAATTGTAAAAATTCCAGGATCTGTCCCTAAATTTAATCCATTTTTACTTAGCGAAATGTCACTGTAATTAATTGCGAACTTTTGGAGATATTGTGTGGATAAACAGACAGTCAGACACACACGCAGAGTGAATACATATATCTTTTGCAACTCCATTGGGAGATGTAAATTGTGTTTCAGTATATCTTTGACATCTCAAGAAGCAATTTTTTTGATACATAATGGTATTCGAATTTCGCAGATAAACATTGCCAATTTTTATAAATGTTGGACTAGTATTTCTTTCATTTCAATTTCTGTTGCCTTTTATTGCAACTGGCAGATCTTCATTCTACGATCGTTATCAAACAGTATTGGAAATAAAGAATGATCCGCCTGGTTTTTCATTATTTCTGATCTACACTGCTTAATAGCGATTGTAGAATGACGATGTGCGAGTTTCGTAGAAGCAAAAGACGCCGTCACTAAAGATTATTAATCTTGGTCTGGGTTTTTCTTATTCTTTTGAGTTTGTGATAATGCATCTAATCAACCTGGCACTGGTATGCAGGTATGGTGATCTGTTTGACAATCGACGCCTATATTTGCAACTATATATGCAGTTTTTTTTAGCAGGTTAAAAATTGATTTATTGATTTTGAGTTTCTATACGTCGCAGAGTTTCCTGTATGGTTCGAATCAATATTCAAGATAAGGTTGACTGATAGACATGAACTTGAATTGATAGATACGGACTGACTTCGAATTGCCTGTGAATGAATCGATTGAGATATATAGATAGATAAAATAAACTGATATATAAATAGACTTAGATGCGAGCTCAAACTTATTTTCCGATATATATTCAAGGAAGAAACAAGAAAAAGCACTCCGTTCAAAATGTGTGACTTGCACATACAATTTTTGACTGCATTTGGCAACATTTGTCAACATTCGTTTCTATAATAAAAATATTTATGATATTAAAAATATTTATTTCATATTGATTTTAGAGTTAATCCCGGTTAAAACGTTCGAAACAAAAGTGAGTAATCATTGCATCAAAAATAAAAAGGAAGATGCAATATAATTCATCGGCAAAGGAAAAAAATATCCAAATATTCATATATATGTGAAGTGTACGCAATTTTTATAAACGCTGTTTAGTCGGCTTTCTTTATTTATTTGATTCTTCTTTTCTTCCTCTCTTTCTTTCTTGTATTCTATTTTTTTTAAATCTCAAGAATTGGTTTTAAAAGAAGGAATATGACGAAGTGTGATGTAAACAAAAAAAAAATTTTTCTTCCCCTCTCTTATCATCTCTTCTCTCATAATAGCTTATACGACTTTATTTGTTGGGAACGCTGTCTATCTTTCATTAACAACCCTCTCTTCGGGTCACTTAATTTCTTACAAACGCTATCAAAATTTGATCAACATTAGATTTCTGTCATTCTTTGAGCTGTCGACTTACGTCGCAGCTATAAACACCATATTTTGTTTCGTCTCAACTCTTTAAACTAAATCTTACAATCTGATGCAATTACCAGAACATTGTGGATTGATTTTACTCGACTGATAGAATAGAGACATAAAACTGTCGATTTGATATATTTTCAGGGAAGCTTTCCCGAACTATATGATTAATGTAGAAGCGTTAGGTTAAGTGCATTAGCAATAAGGGATCTTATGTCGAAAAAACTTATTGATTTACTGACATACTGTTTTGGTTGACTATCCATGAAAATAACTGAGCTTTGCCACAAGGCACTTTAGCAACACACCCTCCCTGTAATAAGTTGCACCAGCTGAAACGAAATTTGTTTTTGCCTCCAAGATCGACAATTGTGATTTACAAATCACTAGCATAATACCGGTGAATTGACGGATTATTTTGCGTATGGAGCGACACTCATGCCTAGAGTGAGAGTATCTGTGCAATTCAAGCCTTCCCAAATGATTTCGCAAATCATGGGTGGAAACTTGGGGACTCTTGCACCACAAGATTTGTCTTGTGAAGTCAAGCTTGTCTCAACGTCTTCACGAAATCATGTACAAATCATGCAGGTTCTCTTGCCCCCGGTGCCTGCACATTTTCGAATGGGCAGGACCCCACCTTAATCCGACCTCGTGTCATATTTGTCGTCGTGGAGATGTAAATGAATAAACTCATCTTAAGTGGTGCTTCTCGGCCTTTTGGCTTCTTGACCCGTCTCAAATCCCATTTGTACGACTATTCGGACCACAAGGCCTATAATGACCGGCAGCGACACAAGAAGAGGAACTTTCCTGGGCGGTGGCTGGGGAGGATTCCTTAACCATAGACCTAGCCAGGAAATACCCGGAGCACTCAGCTAGCGAACGCTACCAAGGTCAGATAGTAAAGGAAGTGTAGAACGAAGCCGTAAACATGAGCTGGGGACTGTGCAGGGAAGAGATGCGCCAGAGGTCTGATCGCCACTTTCACGAGCTCAGCTCACCGGACGGGTGCACTCTGCGATCCGCTCGTGACATCTGTCAATATTTCCAAGACCATTTTACTGCCAAGCCAGACCTATTCAAACAAGTCTGTAGGCGTTTAATCAGCTAGTTGCAGAGGACTGATTGAAGGAGACGGTTTCCAGGAAGTGCTAAAGCAGGTTGGCAGTTACAACGCATGATGACTAACCCTACGAATTGTACTTGAGGCTGTCGCACCTGTTTGTCCCCATCTTGACATCACTGTTCAACCACTGGTTCAACCAGGGTAGCATCCCCCGGGAGATTACTAACAGAGTGATCACGTTTTTGAAGAAGGATAAGCGGGGCGGGGAGATTATAAGCAATTTCAGGTCCGTAACTCTGCTAAACGCAGAACAAAAAGTTCTGGCCAAGATCGCGTTGAACTGAATGCAGATTGTACTCGATAGTTGCTCCCCAGCAATTCTGTCTCGGATCAGAGTGCAGTATCTGTGTGTTCATTGGAAAGAGTTGCATTTTCATACGTGGATTACACATACGGAATAAGTCATCAAAAACTGAAATAAAATCTTTGTAATGTAGATTTATGGATTCATTCAGAGAGTAATGTTGCTTTTTTGGAGATGGAACTAACGAAATTGATTTAAATGTAATAAACATCAAATTCGTTTACCAAAAACATAGTCATCATTATTAGCAATCTTATTCTTTTAATCCTTCTTGAAAGAATCAGAAGCTCGGGGTGAAAAGCTATCTAAAAGAAACAAACGAAAAAACATCTAAACCAAAGTGTCATCTCTGTGAGTGTTGATGAGCAGTCAATGGAGTATGGTAGCTTTCGTCTAAAATCCTCAAAAGAAGAAGAAATCAAGCGAAGAATCACTTTGGGATCGCAAGCTTTCGGTTTGAGCAAGCTCATCCTTCAAAAACTAGGAAATCCCAATTAAACCTAAAAAGAAGGGTACAAAACCAATGCATCTTCCCGATAGTCACATAGAGAGCTGAAACATGGAACGTAACCGAGAGAATGACCTGCAAACCGAGAACCATGCAACGTGCAAACAGAAGAATCATGCTCAACATAACATGGATAGATCACAAGACAGTGCAATATTAGGGAGAAAACAGGAGTCCAAGATATCATAGAATCCGTTAAAAAACTCAAATAGCAATGGGCTGGTCATGCTGCAAGAAAGGCAGACAGCTGATGAACATCATGGCTCAAAATGTGGATCCCAGAGATCACATGCAAAACCGTGGCCAACAGAATATAAAATAGTGCGACGAACTTGTCAAGTTCAGAAAGTATTGGCCTCGCAATGCCCAGGGGTCTTTCAAATCCTGGGGAAAGTATATTGTCAACGTCGGACACTAAAAGGCTGATACTGATGCTGCTGCTGCTGCTGATGATGATGAAATCTGGGATCGGCAAGTACGACCCACGGCCTCATTTCATCCGGCCCAAGGTTCATTTTATCCAGCCCGCCTACTTCATTGAATATGTGACGTTGAATACAAAAATTCTTTGTTTTCCTAATCTGTTGGCAAACATGTTCGTATACCTGAGGTTTCCATTTTGAATGATTCTTTTTATTTTGTTTATTACATTTCTGATTTCTATAGTTCCTATGACCATTGTTTAATTTATTATTTGACTTGGCCCGCTAGACATAAAAACATTTCTAATCTGGCCTGTCTCCCAAACGTTTGCCAAACCTTGGCTTAAATCAAGGCAAGACAATCATTGCAGATCTTGTTGTCAACAATTTGTATGATTGAAGAGGAAGGATTTACGCCCCAAATATTCAATTTTGCCGGTGAAGAGTGTCATCTTTCACTATAAGTCCGTAAAATAAACTCAGGAGGAAACCAAATCATAAGGAGTGGACATCTTATTACATCTTCCTAACTCAACCGGACGATTCCGACTTGATTAGACCGTTAATTGGAGTCGTGGTCGATTTAATTTTTTGTTAACATTTTAAATGTAAATAACCATACCTCAACATGCAAAAGGATATTGAACGTTGGAACTGCTGAACTGATCAGAATGGAAATTGTCGTTCAAGTTCTTGGGCAACTGATTAATGAAAATATGAAACGATTTCTAAGAATTTTATGATTTGAATGAAAATAATCGGGTGCCTCGTAGTAAACAGTCCTAATAAACTACTTATTGCCCCCCCCCCCTCTCTCTCTCAATCTATCTCTCTCCCACTCTCTCTCTTCTGTCGGGAACCTTTATATCTTAAACTTTTTTTTACCTTACTTTTGCTGTTTTATTGTTAGAACACTAGGGTCGTTTATTAACATTTATTCTACAACAGTTAAGTAAGCAAGATAGTCGGAAGTGAAGAGTAAGCGTCCGGCGAGATTTAAACTCGTATCTCTCATCCTTCGGGTCCTTCATACCGTGACAGCAAATTAGGCTACGAAAGCTCAAACGAGAGGCACAATCCAAATTAGCCACATAACAATTCCTCACTTCTCCAATCACTATATTGCCAACTTGTTTTTTCATACTAGTGGAATCAGATGCAAATAGTATCAAGCTAGGAAGCAGCAAAAATGAGATGAAAGAAAGACAAGTGAAAAATAATAATAACGACAATGTTTTATCGAATGTTTCGTAAGTTTCGTGTAGCAAATTCTTAACACCTATCTCTCATCCGTAATGTTTAAATGGAATTCTGTGTATAGAGTTTTTGACTTACGTACTCAAACGGTATCAATTCAAAAAAAAAAGACAATATGAGGCAATTTCAGGTACAACATGTTTTTTTTATTGACAAATGGAGACAAGAGTGAAAAGTGTAAAAATAAAAAAATAAAAAAACAACAACATAAGAAATAAAAACAACAACAAAGTCTGATGTAATATTCGTAAAAACAACTTGGAAGTCTTCGATTAACTTCAGCTGAAAGGCCCACCCAAGGTATTCTATTTGAGAGCTGGGTACCATCTTTGAGATCGAACGGGAAAGAATGAATGAGGTGCCGGCGAACAACGTACAAAATTAGGAAATCAAAGCAAAATTAGTCATTAATTCATATATATATATATATATATATATATATATATATATATATATATATATATATATATATATATATATATATATATATATATATATATTTATTCTAGATCCTACTTTAGTATTCGTACTACTTTTAAAAAAAAAAGAATGATCTAATTTTCTGCCAAAGCCTTCAGAAGAAATAATCGGTAATAACGTCTGTTCATCCTCTTGGCGTAATATCCCCGAACTTCCTTTCCTCCAGCGTATAATTAATCAGCTTCAGATATAACAAAATCTTTTAAATAACAAATACTTGTCTCTCTTGCTACGTCGTTTTTTGACGATCGGTCTTGAACTTAGAGAGGCAAAGTCCCAGATGATATTTTGTGATTTTATTTGATGCTGTCTTACCTAGCTGTATTGCGATAACTTTTGCCTTCCCGAGAGCAAACGCTATTCATTTTATGATATTCTATAAGGATGCACCAATCTATTTTGTTTAGATCAAATATTCCCGGAAATTGGAATCTTCGTGTTGATAGGCGATTATTCCGAGTGTTTATCTAAAGCATTACAATTCAAATAAACGGTTTTAAACATTTAAAATGTACTAGTAAATGTATTTTCTTTCCCGTTCTTAATAATTTCCGATCAATATTACCGCTTCTAGTCTCTCTAAATATAGTAAACTATGGATCTATTTTGATTGGTAAGACGAATATGATACGAATATTCTTTACTTGTTCTAAAAAAGTATTTCGTTTTTGTATTTCAAGCTAATTTTTTTTTATATCAACGAACACCGAACTGTATTGTCATCTTTATTCGAAATCGTAGTAGCACTGCTAGTTTTTGTTATTGGATGATTATTTACTTATGTATCTGTTACAGATACATATGTAATTTAGGTTTTGATGTCGCACTATCTGAATACAGCAAAATATAAGAATCTTACTAGTACCCAAAAATTCACAACCGTCCATAGATAATTCTTTTCACTGTCAAGATAAACTAGATGGTGGAACAATGCGAAAAGTACGGATTACAATAAGCGCTACAAAATAATATGAAATGACGATAAACATTGTGAAATGGTGTCTCTTCCACTAGAATGAAGTAAGATAAAAATTGACGAAAACTCCGTATTTCCAGCATTAAGGAAAAAAAGGATACTAACACCCCTTCACTTGGTTCTTGTTTATTTTTATCATGATTATTCTTTATTCAGTTTTTTTTATTTTTTTTACTGAAGTTGAATCTTCGATTCAAAGTTGTCAAAAGGTTATTATCATTATTATCAGAAATATTATAATTATGATTATTTACTTGTTTCTATGGTAGCACAACCAAGTAATAATGGAGATGGATTATGCGTAGAGTAGGCATAAAAGAACAATGACTGCGCCAAAACAGAACACCGTTCACTGTTGTTGTTGTTGCTATTATTATTATTACTATTATTATTATCATTATTATTATTATTATTATTATTATTATTATTATTATTATTATTATTAATTACAGATCTTCGGGAACTCATTCTGCATTTGACAGTTCGTTTGAATGATGAAACAATGTGTGACAATCTCCCGGCGTGTACATCACTAATACAGCGAGTGCAAGGAGTATCCGACACATTCAAAAAAAATATTTTAACATATTTCAATATTGACAGAATTTCGACAAAAAATTTCTGATTTCTGTACATAATTTTTCAATATTCGATCTTGTTTCTACATTTCTTTTTGATTTTTGTATTTTTTAATCTTTGGCCTAAATCCTGTCAATTTTGAAGCTGTATAAGGATATTAAAATGAATTTTTAAAAACGTATCGGATACTTTTTTCACTCATTGTAAACTTAATATTAATGTACTATTTATTCTATTGACGTTTTATATATTTACTCTGGTGACGAAAGCAAGAGACGTCACAGCACCGACAACAACCTGGATGACTAAAAAAAATCATAGTTAACTACCATTACTATTACTAGTTGTTTTTGTTTTTATGTAGATACTTATCATTTATCTTCCACGCAAATATTAATTATCCAAGGGGAGAATGTAGCATGCGTTTAAAACTACTCACGGATTATTAATAATATTTGAAAAAAAAAAGGGTTTCAGATATGTCATTTTCTATTTGTTTCTTAAAAATTGTTTTCCCCTTTCTTGTTTTCTAGGGAATTATAGATTAGTTGAAAAATTATTGTTTTCACACCTGTTGTAAATGATCACTCGTCGTCAGCAAAGAGAATATGGCCGGAGAAGGTGGAATACATATAACCATGCAGGAAAGGCGCGCGACTAAGAGACACGCACCACACCTGGTCGTTTCTCTTCAGGTTCAAAATGGCCGTGCTGGAGGATGAGGCCCAATAAGGAATGCTCTCGGCCCAGATGGTGGCAACCATTTTGTTGTTTTTCATCAGCATCACCGCAGCCTGACAAAATACAAAATAGATTTCAAACTTTCAACATTGTATCAAACGTTTACCATGAGGTATGATTTAGCATTGTTATCCGTTGTCAAACAACCCAGAAAGACGTTCTGGTCATTAGATGAGAATAAATATAAAAGTCAATTATTGAATATGTTCGCAAAACTAAAATTCCATGTACCGTTTATATATATATATATGTATACATATATTTCATTAGTTATATATATATATATATATATATATATATATATATATATATATATATATATATATATATATGTGTGTGTGTGTGTGTGTGTGTGTTAAGAAATGGATATATATGATCCGACAGAATGATTATAAATTGCGTTATATTATATAGAGACTTTTATTTGAGATGATCTTATGTTGATACACGGTTAACATAACACTCGAACTAGACAACATAAATAGAATAAAGAGGATTTGCTGAAGCAGCCCCATTTCCTTCAATTGTTTATTCTATTTACGTCGTCTAGTCCGAGTGATACGTCGGACGAGAGATCATTTCAAATAGAAGTTTCTATGTAATGAAACGCAATTTATAATTAAATATATCTGATGCAAACAGACACAATCATATATAAATACATCATTAGATTGGACAGTTTAAGTCCAATGGAATGCGGTAATTGTAGAGACATTTATATCAGGAAACATATTACGTCGGAAACCGGTGTCAACCAGTAGCAAATCGAACAGCCGACCACGCTCATTTTCTTCGCTCTTTTACGTGGTCGTCTTTTCGATTTGCTACAAGATACCAACGGTACCGGGTGAAATATATTTCCTAAAAGAACTTTGAACACAAAATAAAACCAAGTTCAGATATTGCAAAAGTTGAACTAATTTGTAAAGAACATAAGCATTATCATTAGCAGAGTGAAGCTAA
>OY735226.1:27867742-27875242 GCA_963457665.1 Thysanoteuthis rhombus | reverse complement strand
ATTCATGAAAAAAGAAATGAAAGTTAATAGATACATCGTATTGCTATTGCTTCGAATAAATTGTTTTTCAAATTCTGTTGCCTTGCTTATTTCTTTTAAATATTTATTAATTAAAAATGAAAAGAAATAAGATGAAAGAGAACAGCATTAAGTTATGTTTAAAATGGCACTTTTCCGCCCTCGGTATATTCGAGAGGGCCCAAGGGTAAAAAAAACTCCAAAAACGGAGAGAAATAAGAGAATTCGTGAAAGAAAAACATTGTATTATCATTGCTTTGAATGAATTGTTTTGAAAAAAAATGTCTTGCCTAGCCTATTTCTTTTTATTTCATACGCAAAATTCCAATCGGACCACTTTGGTTAAGTTGAGTCAAACATTGTAATCAAATCTCAAGAAAAAGGCACTTTTTTCCCCTCGATGAATTTGAGACGACCAATGCGTGAAAAAAACAAACCAAAGCAAATATTTGATAATTAATACTGAAAAGGAATAAGGTAATGAGGGGAAAAGTATGCTTTGATGGGCAGTTTTCCTTGCTTGATGAATTCGTGGTGGGCAAATTTCCTGATGGGCACTTTTCCGGGACCAAGGCACAACCATTACAACATCTGCCTTTCCACACCTACACATATATATTCACCTATGCATAAGCAATTGCAGTTGGTGAAGACCAGACAGAAAATGAAGAGAGTAAGAGAGATGGTATAGTCACGGTCGACATGGAAGGTGACAGAAAGATTAACAATTAACCTAGAATGGCTGATGCTGCTGACGATTATGATGTGGGTGAATATGTGCAGCAGCAGGTGTTTTCAAATCTTGAAGAAGTCATAATAGCCTTGCGAAACTAGTGAACTCAGTACTGCAGTAATGGTCAGCACCACAAGCTTGTTGATTATTACAACACTGATTTTGAAACTATGTATTTCATGATATTACTGAAATGTTTTGGAATTTCGTAAACTCAGTAGTTTCACAACCTCAATGTGACATATATATCTAAAAGTAGAGCGTTTCTATAAAAAAAAAAAACAAACGAACATTAGTATGCCAAAATGGCGTAAAGCGAAGAAACAGTTACCATTAATTTGTATGGAAACATTTTATTAGCATTCCCAAACCACTAAATGAAGATGATGATATGTTAAACTTAGTCGTCTGAGATTGGGGTGTTGGAATATACTAAAAACTTAGATGTACGATTGAGAAGAAGAGGATGCGTGCTGCCTCTATAACGACTCCACGCAAAACAAACGCTGAACGATATTTTCGCTTTTCACCTTACAACAAGGAAAATAACAGAATCTGTTTAAAACCTGTGACGTCGTAAATACAATTTCTAAGAGTATTTGGCAACATTTGTCTACAATTATTTCTGAAATGAAAATACTAATGGTATTCAAAAAATTGTTTCTAATAGATTTTTCGAGTTATTCCCTGCTAAAACGTTCGAAATAAAAATAATCATGACATCAAAAATAAAAGTGAATCTATCCAAGTCTATGTCAAAAATGCAATATAATCAATTCAAAACGGTTATCTCTCTCCCCCTCTCTCTATACATATATATATATCCACAATACAAACACACACACACATATAAACATGAAGAGCATATATTATCCATGAACATTGTTTAGTCTGCTTTCTTTCTTCTTTCCTTCTTTCTTTCTTGTATTCTATTTTTCATATCGAGAATTGACTTTCAAGAAAGGATTGATATGACATAGTGAGAAAAGATAATTTATTTTTCTTTCTCTCTCTTACTATACACCTCTTATTCCGATAACATATTTTTTCCTTTGCGAGGAACACTGTTTAATCTCTCTTTAACGACACTCTCTCTACTGCTCACTTAATTCCTTACAAACGCCGTAAACCAATTCAAATCTGGTATCAACATGTAATTTTTGTCGTTTTTTCTTGAGCCGTCAACTTATGTCACATTGAAAGAAAAAATTCACCGATATTCAATTCATCCAATAACTATCCTTGGCTCTCTTATTATTTTTGAATGATGCAATAAAGCCGATGGATTTCTATTCAACCGTTAAACGTTAAGGTAAGAAATCTCTACGAATGTTTCCAGGTTGTTATTGTTGCTGCTTCACATTATATTCAATTCGCTAACACGTTTATTTCGAAAAATATGAAAGAATAACATGAGTCCTCAAGCAAAGGATTCCAAACATCACGAGGGATTTTTTTACCACCATTTTGTAAGAAGTACAAAAAACGATAACTGTTGAACGTTTTGTGCATTAAACGCGAATCACGCACACATAGAAGATGTTTCACATTTTTTTCATTACCTGAAGCCTTTCTTTTGTTCACGAATCAATTTGTTACAGATAACGTTTTCTCACTACTTTGCTCTTTTTTTCTCCTCTCAATAAAGAGTAGTTTCATTAGATCGTTCACTTTCTTACAATTATCGTTCTGTCCTCTTTTCCCTTCTTTATAAATTGATTAGGTAGTACCCTTACGCTGGTCAGAGCTGCATCCGTCCCTGCCTAGGCTCCACATATCACAAATTTATCTGCCATGCATTGATTTCGAAGCTTGTGATATGTGAACTAGACGAAGTGGCGACAAGCTCCCGAAGGGGCGTCACCGACTTCACCAACTATTCTACTCATAGCTGGAGGTATGGAAAGTCAGTTGTTGGATATAAACCTTGAGTGTGAGACATAGGGAATGATGGGCCTTACGTTGTCATGCTGGCTTATGACGTGTCTCAAAGGAAAGGGAGATGGATTCATGATTTTCCCCAGGACATTAGTGCGAAATGAACGCAGATCTCAGACCAAGTTTGAACTCAACTTGCCGATTCTATTTCCCGTTCAGCTGAACACTTTGTCACCGACACTCCTGTAAATTGATTATTCTTCTTCTTACAATCAGCAGGTTTTACACCCAATCATTTGAGAAAAATATTTTTCTCTTCGACGATTCGACCATTCAAAGGTTTGGGTCAAAGGCGAAATTGTAAATCGATTTAACTTGTCGCGACCGGTTGTAATCATCCTAGGCATGTTAAAAAAAACCCTGAAATTCTGCAGAATTATTTCTAACCGTGGAGAACAAACGCTACATTGTCATTGCACTCTCATTTGTCATTTTCCCCTGACTGAATAAAATTTTGTGTTTGTTATATAATGTCCTCCATCGTTTAATCGGAGTGACAGTGTTTAGTCTCGCCGGACACACGACACAACTAGAATTACATCCGATACCAAAATATTTTAATCGACTTGATCTTGAATCTAAAAATATCAACATGTATAAACAAAAGGCGTTATTAAAATAGTCAGTAATCCATTCGCCAGTATCGTAGAGGGTGTCACGGGGTTATTCCACGCAAGCATTTATTATAATCCACTTCAGCTAGCAATGATTATCAAAGCCTTACCAGAGCCCAGTTAACCGTGCTTTGGGGCAACACGTTCCCTACTTGTTCATTTCCAGCCTCTCACAACACTGGACGAGGAGTTTGGCTTTCCAGGTTTTGCTATTTTCCCCGTAGTTAATGGGAGAAGATATGAATTTGTGCCGTTCTTATTAGTGCAAAGAGCGAGTTTGAACTCAGATTACCAATTCCTTTTTCGTTGCTGCTCATTGCTTAATACCCCGGCTTTATCAAACTAAATCGGGAATATTTTGATTGCAGTATCGCCGTATTCGGTGATGGAGATGGTGACCAAATGGTTCTCCAAATTCTGCAAACATCCCCATTCCGACTCATTACACCCTGCAACATGATTTCTTGTTCCCGAGCAGTAAACGATACTTTTTCTACCTTTTTTAAAGTGAAAAATAGAAAAAAAAAGGCTATTATTCCCTTCGAACTTTGCTTTTATGACCAAAAGTGTGATATTTTGAAAATGACCTATTCCGAATCGTACAACGGGTGAATTTACAGAAATTCATTCGCATAAAAAAAAACACATTTTTTTCCAGAAAAAAAAGAATCTAAATAAACATGTATTAACACGAATGTGAAACAAAAGTGAACGTAAAAGATTCAGAAGTGAGTTATTTTCCACATTTATGATTATACTGTTATTTCACGAACCAGGCCCCAAAATATAATCTCCCATCATATTCTCGTTACATGTTCCTTACTTTGGCATCCTAAGTCTTGTATATCCTGTTGGAAGCGCCCCTTTCTCCTTCAAATACAATCCCATCTTTTTATCAAGGAAACGCAACCCATTTACCATAATTCTTTCACATAGTCGCAACCAGCTCCACATAGTTTTTGGTTTCGTGAACCCTGAACCACTGCGACAAAGTATCAAGCTACTTCCTCCTTCCTATTGAGCTTCAGAATCTTCTTTATCTATGGTCCCACAAAAGTCCCGGCTTTGACCTTTGGTGCCAGACAGCTGTACAGGGCAATATACAACGCAGTATATTAGATTACAAATATTGGTCAGAGATATCATAGAAATCATAATGCTTGGTTATGCTGCAACAATATCAGACAACTGTTGGATATCACGATTCACTATGTAGACCTCCAAAGTGCAGTATCACCACAGCCAGTGATGAATAAGATGACCATTTCACTAAATGGTTCTCTATATTCTACAAACATCCCAATGCAGAATTGTGGCTGCTAAATAATGATATGGTGTGACGAAATAGACAAGTTCAGAGAGTATTTGCTCTGCGACGCCCTTGTCTGGCGAATCTTGGGGAAGATCCATGTTCAACGACGGATATTAAAAGGGTGATGATGATTGAAGATCAAGACAAATTCTGGGTACCTCATTTTACCAGCAATACAACAATGTTAAGAATTTGCCTTGAAGTATGATGAGAGGGACTGGGAAGTCGTTGAAGACTCTTTAATAGTGGCATTCCTGGTGGCTCTCAAAGGCGATTTACTGCTATAGAATATACATTTGAGCATTATAAAACGATTTGTCAGAGTTTGAAGCCTTTAAGTACTTTCCCTAAGCTGTCTGGGGCAAAATAGGCAAAAAACAAGATATCGATGTTCTGATCCCAAAAACAAAGTTTAAAGGAAATAATAGTCATTTTCTATACTTTTTAGACATAATCAATTCGAAAATAACATTTCCATCTTACTTTCTCTCATCTTCTTTTCGCACATTGAAACCATTAACCGATATCTTTGGCTATTTTAGCTGAGAGCTGGAACTGTTTACGTTCTGAGTATTTTGCCCTGCTACAAACACACCCACACACGTGCACACACATGAATACACGCACATGCACACACACACACACACACACACACATACACACACACATACATATACATATATATTATATTTTAAGTAAATAATAGGCGACTGCAAATAAGAGAAAAATCAATAGAGCTCATTTTTCACGCATTATGTTCGTATTAAAACTGCATTAAACACAGTTGCTAAGACAGTTTCGACAATTATAGGTTTCCTCCGCTATTCGAGAGTAGAGCAGGTCTATAAAAACCTTCGTAAGCCGAAATGGCGTTGAGCGAACAAACAATCCAATTAACGTCAGAGGTTGAGGGTATTTTCGCTTTTCGTTTTTTTTCGAAAAGCAAAATAGTGTCTTAAAGCGTCATTAACTTTCGAAGCACCGAAAGTAATAACGAAATGAAGAAGTATGACAAACAATTCCCATCTTCTTATTAACATATTTCTGTAAGCAGAGAAAATATTAAAAAATATGGCAAGCAAATTGAAAAGACAGGCGAACTGGATCGATGAACAAGTGTAATCACTCATATGCACTTACTAGAACAATTGCTGCAAATATTAATTTTCTCTATGAAATTTGCTTACCTTTTCTTTTTGAATTTGCGTGCCTCTATTCTTTAATCTGCTTGTCTTATTTTTAATTTGTTTGCATTATTTTGTAATTTGCTCGTCGTATTTCTCAATTTGCTTGCCTCACTTTTTAATCTGACTAGGAAAAGGTATAATACGCAGATCATCCCTTTACAGCAAGCACCTTGTGTGAAAATATTGCAATATGCTTGAAACAGTCTGTTGTTGTTAATCAGAATTAATCATGATATGAGACACAAACTAGAAAAAACAAAATTCTTAGCAAGTTCTTAACGTTGCTTTAAAAGAAATCAAATCTAAAAAAGAAAAAAAAAAGATACGGTTTTATATGTAATATATAAAGATTGAATGAAGAATAATTTTGAAGCGGACAAAAATATAACTGTGCAATGCTGAATAATCTTGGGAAATCGGAATAAAAGTGTGAGAGTATTGTCTATATTGATGTAGATCAATTGTATTCGCGTTGATGCCAGAAGCAATTATTTAGAAACTGGAGAGTGAGGAATGAGGAGATTCTTGCTTTTAAATTGGATTGATAATATCAGTAATATTATTCAGCTTGTCCCTGTGTTCGAGAAAGAGAGTTAATAAGTTTAATAAGAGGGTAGGAAGGGAAAAGCAAAAAAAACAAAAAAAAAACAACAAAAACTGAGAGGTAGTTAAATAAAAGGGTGGTAATGAGAGGGAAGAAATGAAAGTTACCAAGTTTTCTGAGGGGATAGGGAGATATTTGCTTACAGAACTAATCCTTGTGCGTATAACAAATAGATAAAATTATGGACGGGCAACGAAGATAAGAGAGGGAATAAGAAGATACAGGAAAATAGTGAGAGAAGAGTGAAGTTAATGGATAGTTTTAGCTGTCAACACCCATGGAATTTCCATGGGTGCAGCCAGTAGATAAATAGTCAGACGCCCGATTTCTTTTTCAAAATCTAATTTTTTAATATTAGAAACCGACAACATAGATTGCTTCAGTTTTCTAATTGATCTGGAATACTATGCATGCATGTATGTATGTATGTATGTATGTATGGATGGATGGATGGATGGATGGATGGATCATGCGCACAGATCGTAACATTCAGTTAGAGGGTCGAAAATCTAACCATTTCTCCTTATTATGTCTAAAAGACGGTGTTTTGTTTTTTGAACCCCCCACCGTTGGGGTTTTGGTAGGAGTTTCAATTTGCAACGAAAGTTTATGCTAAATTGATATTTTAGACTGCGTCCAACAGCATTCATGAAAATTGAAACTTTTTAGTGCTTACTGCCCAACAAAAGGCGAGAGAATAACTTGAACATCGACCGACCCTTTTCCATTTTTTTGCGGGGTGATGCCTAACAAAATTGGTCATGTGACAGTTTCTATAGAGTAACTAACCAGACTAATCAAGATCTTATCGAACCAATAAAGGCTAGTTAATCATCCTGAAATACAAGAACACAAATGCGGTTATAGCAACAAAAAGAAATAACAACAATAAAAATTACCTAAGTATGGGATATTGTTCACAGATCTGTTTTCTTCTGGTTTAATTCTTTGAATATCATTTAACAAATTCTGTAAATTTCTTCAATTCGCTTTCGAAATTTACTCAAATCCTTAATATTCTTGTCCTATCATTCCCTTATTTCTTCTATGTTTTCTTCTCTGGTTTTTCTTTCATATTTTCGCTCAGCTTTAGA
>OY735226.1:27812742-27862742 GCA_963457665.1 Thysanoteuthis rhombus | reverse complement strand
TATTCACTTATGTCCGTCTGTTTGTCTATACAATATTACCGAAAGTTCAGAATGAATTCAACAGAAAAGAAATGTTGGCCATGGGCCGAGTATGATGATTATCAGTCTTTCATCGACCGTCGTTGGACACAGACGCACCTCAGGATCTGTCAGACCTTTTTATTATAGACTTTGTGGATGATACTTTCTCAACTTGTCTCTCCATATTGTATTCTGACGACCTCAGTTTTGCATATGATCTCTTGGGATCCATGTTGTGAGTCAAGATGTCCATGATTTTTCATGATTCTTTCATGGAACGTAGCATGGTTCTCAGTTAGGGGTTCAGTCTCTTGGTTAGGTTCCGTGTTTGAGCTCCATAGGTGACTATCGGGAGGATACATTGGTTGTATACTCTTCTTTTTAAGACTTATGAGATTATCTCCTGAAGTTCTCCGCGAATGTCAATGAGATTTTTCGGGAAATGAGTTATGAGCAAAGAGGGAATCGAATATATTTTAGGGCAGATCCAGGAATTTGTTTTCGGTCAAGAGATATTTTTCCTACATTAAAAAGAGACAGTATAGAAGAGTAAAGAAAATCAGATTAGAAACAATCGTATTAAAATTTATTGATACAATTTTTTCTTCTTTATGGTTCCTAAAACCCACCTAAGTTTGGTTTCCAACTGGTAATTATTTCTTTCGGCTGTTTTTAACTTTCTGGGTACATATTTCATTGATGTAAAGTGTAATTTCGAAGAAAGCGTCCATTATTTTGCAGGAAAATAACGGTCGATAATGGAAGTCATGTGACTGGATTTTTATCAAAGCTTTCAAGCTGCGTCACTATAGCAACAGTAAACCAGGCGACAGGATTAATCCTCTCGTGATGCACCATATATGTTATTATTTTCGTTCAGTTTTCGGGTTTTTCTTCTTCGTTTGCAATTTTAGCTGTTGTTGATCCACAGAAAAAAAAGAGACAGTGGCTTTCCGATGGAAGAGCAAAATAAATTATGTGAAAAACGAGAAGGTTATTTTTTCTATACATCATAGAGTTACAATGCCAATTCGAATGCAAGAGCTCATACAAGAGGGATCCAGCATTTTGAGCAGGGAGGGGGCATCTAGTATTTCGAGCAGAGTGGTTCAAACAGAAAAACATATTTTTAACAATAAAACAAGAAAAAAATATGATCTAGCATTTTTCACTTGAATTTGATTCTTATCTTTTTGGCCCTGAAATTCACCAAAAAGTAAATTGAAATAATCAATCAAAGAAATTTAGCACAGAAACAATAAATGAAAATATATAAAGAGAACGAGATGGAAGGAATGTTAATTATATATGACTCGAACAAACCCTTATGAATCAACGGGGTTTTTTTATGTAAGAATCGGCACCAAGGAGTCTGAAACTATTTTATAAGGTAATTTATTTTCAATAATTCAAGTATCCTAATTTCTAGTATTTTTCAATATTTCAACTATGGTTGTTTGAAAGAGTGATCAGACATAAAGTTTTCAGAGTTTCTATGACGTAATTCCAATTGTTATGTCATGATAAGAAGGTAAATAAACCAATGAGACCAATGCACAAATAAACAAAAAAGAAATATGCATATCATATATATATCACATGTTTAGAAAAACAAAACAATACACTTTTGTTTTTAAGGTTATTCTATCATTATCATTGCTCTTTACTGAAAAAAAATTAAATTGTTTTCTGCCTAGCAGAGGCGGTGGTTTTGAACTCCTTGGATTAGTGCCAAATATATGTTTGTATAGTGCCCACTTACAAAGAGCAAAACAGATCATTGCACACGAATACAAGTATATAGGCACACACGTACACACACACACACACACGCATATATATATATATATATATATATATATATATATATATATATATATATATATGTGTGTGTATATATATATATATATATATATATATATATATATATATATATATATATATATATATGATATTTGTTCGCCTCCCCCTGAGGGCGAAACAAGATCGGGGTCCTCACATGTACGCTTGGGTACGGACAAAATTGATGAATTTCCTTGGCCTTTCTCTTTAAGGTATGCAACAAGCATGACGGATTTTCCGACCTTTTCCCTCTTAGTGCAATGGAAAGGAGCGCATCTCTTTCTTTTTATGGTTGACAAGTGCACACACACATACATACACACATATAAATATATATGTATAAGTACATGTATACATATATTTGATACGTGAAGAGGGATAGATGGAGAGGTGGAGAGAAGGAGATAAAGATAGAAAGTGAGAGGGAGAGAGAGTACGAGGAATGGAGAGAGGGGAAGGGGAGTGAACGCGATTTTAAGCATGTATTTTCAACTCTCATCCAATTCTATAGACAGAATGAATTACAACCCTCAGGAGTAATGATAACGTAATTGACTTCCGGTCTGTCTCGAGTTATTGTTTAAATAGTAGTTATTATGTCCTCAATGTAAACATCTTTGTTTAATTATGTCTCCATCATGTCACCAATTGATTAGTTAATCAATCAGACCATTAACAAATCATTTAATCTATTTATTACTTTTGCGCAACACTTCCAATATATCGTAGCGAAAAAACGTCGTTTGGAAAAAAATCACGTGTCATCAACACAACAAATATTATATATCTGTTAGATTTATTTATTCATTCGTTTATATATGCTATCTCTATAGGCAACTTATTATAATATATTGTCTTATCAATATTTAAAAATCTTATTCCAGTTGAACATCGCCTAATCACTCATTGGCTTGTTACAGTCGTATACTTGCTGTATACTTGGTAATTTAAATTCTTTTAAAGATTTCTCCAGATTAAAGATTTATGCTGTTCTCTCGGAATTTACCAGTACTATTTCTAAAGCTGCTAATCCCACTTTTATTCTCCACATATTCAGGTAATTTAATCCAATAGTGCATAAGTCTTTCGCCAAAGGAATCCAAAGATTTATTGTTGCGTCCTATCAGATTATTTGTTCTATCAGACAGGATAAACAAGTTAATACTATAATTATTATTATTATTATTATTATTATTATTATTATTATTATTATTATTATTATTATTATTATTATTATTATTATTCACCTTCATTTCCGGCTTGAGTAGTGTTACGATAAAAGCCACAAAAAATTTAAGATGAAGGTAAATACAAGTTAAAAATGAAAAATAAAGTCATCATTATTGCTCAGAACCCTCTTTTAAAGGAAGGTTGAGATTGATGGTAACTGAAAAAAAGGGAGCAAGTTTCAACCCCTTTTTCTTCATTGCTATAAGCAAAGTATAAGCAAAATAGAATTGTTTCCCGTTTTGCAAAACACATGATGCAATTATTTTGATTCGGAAAATTCACGGAGACCTAATCATTGTTTGCAGCAACTGTGCGTTTTTACACCGTCGAAATGCTAGTCCGACATCGAAGATGGGCTACCTTACATGACCAAAGGGTCCCAAGCTATTCGCCCATGGATAGGAGACGTTCATTCATGCCTTTCCCGGGGGTATTATTGCGAATTGAACGCAAACTGTTGGTCCGGCGATTTCATTCGTCATGCCATTAACCATAAAGCCACCTGCACCTCCTTTAGCCTCTATATCTTTGATAAAAATTTAGTATAACCAAATTGATTTGAAATTTTGATACTCCAAGAGTTTTAACAATGAGACAATTCGGAAGAAGTTCAAAAGCTCGAGATAATTTTTCATCAGAGACGTATCATCAATAGTCTGGAAAACAACTATGGTGCAGTTTATCATTTTTAATTATGACGAAGTTACTGCAATGATATTATTACTGTATTATTACACCCGAAAAACCGGAGAAAATTTCATAAGTCTATCAAAATTCCAAAGAAATTGCTAAAATTCTAATACTCCAAGTTCAATCAATCGTTGACCCATGCTTCCATGGAATATCATAAAATTCATTGGGAACTTGTGGAGATACTGCATGCACAAACGGGAAAACATGGGTGAAGTCGTAATCTCAGTCCAACTTCGTTGGCAGAGTTAAAAATAGAGCTGAAAATACATGGGCAAGTTATCAGTAAGAAATCAGAAAGTCACGCATTGAAAGAACGAAAACAGCAAAAGATCCATTGAGAGTACGAAGATCGGAAAGATTACTGCTGTCAGAGGATTGGCAGCTTGGTTGAGACTGTTCAGAGACTTCCTTGGCTTCAATGCTGCAAGCCTTCTCTTCTTTACTGATGAGAATTAAAAGAGACATCAGGACAAGACATACAAATGCCTTTTCAATGAATAATAATGACTTCACCGAGTCTTTATTCATGAAATAGTAGTTTATTTGAAGTCGGACCGATTAAGCGTACTTCATTTCCCGAATAAATTTGGTTAGAAATAAATATTTAGCGCGTGCAAGCGTGTTTCTTTGCGACGATGCATCAGAAAGTTCTTATACTGACACGCGTTTCCTAGCTGAATTTTGATCAGAAATCTTCATTGTATAATGTTCGATCTATGCGATACTCTCATGTTTTTTTTTGTCTGAATTTTGTCCGAAGGGTTGTTTTAATCGTTGTATGTGGTTTAGTCAGACTATTTTCGTCTTTGCTGTTCACTTTTTTCATAATGTCGTCCATACTCCAGCCTTCCACGGGTGTCATTTGTTCTGGTATGTTAGAGTATGCTTATTCCTACTTCTATTCACGTTACGTTCGGTTTTTGAGTCTCAATGTTTGTTAGATTATCCCAGACCTCTGCACAAGGAAAATAGTCCAACTAAAACACACATTCTCGTGCTTTTGTCAGACTACGAAAAGCCTGAATTCATTTGGTAGTAGAATTTCCAAGCCATATATCACGATAATAATAATTATACAACTGACTCAACAATTACAAATCATTTGATAAAATACATACATATATATTTAAATTTTATCTACTTTTATGTTCAGATCTGTAGATCGATAGTTTGTAATCTAATCTGACAAACCGTTGCCAGTGGGTTCGATCCTTACTGATAGATTATAAAATATTAAAAAGGAAGATGTGCATCTTTTTATTTTGCTCACAGATCACAAAACTGACTGTTCAGGAAAAAGGCTAGTCTTGTGTGTCTTTTTAGTTTAATCAGATTTTTCAGCTTTGCCAGGGGGAAAAAACTAATACAACATAACATTCTGGGGCTTTTTAGTTAGTCCCCGCAGGGCTAAAATTTCCATAACCGATTGGCATTGAAATGTTGAGTTTCAGTTAGTTGTTGGGATTTCGTTTTTGTGGTGAGAACGAACAATAAAGACCCATCATTTCAAGTCTTTTTCGACAAGGAAAAATGCAATTTAATTATCTTTTCAGTCTTTCATACTTTAGAATTACAGACGTTAGCTTTTGATGGGGGCGATTAAAAAATAACCCTACTTTTTTAAGAGACAAGACTCAGATGATTTCACTTTAAAAAAGTAACATTTACAGCAACTGTATTGATAACTGCATATGTGTGATTACTCATATCCATAGATCAAGTTCGCTTGTCTTTTTGATTTCAATTTTGTATTTTTCAGTTTGATTTTTTTTATATGCTATATATTTTTAATTTGCTCGTATTTTTTTTAGTTTGCTTGCGGTATTTTTTAATTTGTTTGCCTTACTTTTGAATTTGCTAGAAAAAGATATAAAAGATAAAGCAAGATCACATACCTCTGCCAGCGTCAATGTCGCTGACAAATTTTCAAAAATCTTGGATCCAACGCAAAATTTAATCGATTATTACTACTTTCAAAAAATAATTCAGGTAATTTCAAATGTATCCCTTGGAAGTATACAAATATTGAGTATCCTCTCTCAAATAGTTGGAATTAGCTAGGGTCTCCTCTTGCCATGAATTTTTCTGTGCAGCATAATAAAAAAAATCGAAAACAAATTCTTCGATCCGACCCCAGAGTCAAAAATTCTTCCACTTCCCATAGTCCAGCCTTCTGTACAATTTCATTGAAATTCATTTGGAACTTTTGGAGATATTGTGTGGACAAAGAAACAGACGGACTGGCGAGCTGATAGACGGACACCCATGAATTCATATGCTGAAGTGAATAGAATACTTCTTGTAAATATATGAAATCTTACAGTTGTGTTAATTAATACACAAAGTACGTATGGAGACAATATTATTTGATGTGCCAATATGAATCAAAGAATAGTATTCGCCAACAGGGTAAATAAATGTTGAGTGACTACATTGGATTCTACTAGTAATGCAACCATAATCTGCTGCATGGAAGTCTGAGATTGTTCGACTGAGTCAACTGACCTCCATTAAAAGTCTACTTTCGGTGATGGCTTCGTCATCTGAATACATCAACAGTTACTGAGAAATGCGATTACTGACTTTGATATTTGAATCATCTCACTATCATTTGATATTGCTATCATAAGGGAAAAGTATTATTGTTGCATGTAAAATAATTCTCGTGAGCACCTCGCCATTGGTCGGCTCTGAGCGTGAGTGCGTGTGTGTTTGGGGAGAGCCTTTGTTCACATATAGTCTGCTTGCTTCATTTTTTGGTCTCCAGTCTCGTTTTGGATTTAAGAAAAAATATCCGACAGTGAATTCGAATGGGAATGTTATTTATGTAGAAGTTATATCATTATTTGGTATAGATAGTTGGTTCGTCTCGAGGGATACACAGGTTCATATATATATATATATATATATATATATATATATATATATATATATATATATATATATATATATATATGTATATATATATATTCTGATTCGTCCTGAACGAATCTATAAACGTAATCATTTTCTGTCTTCCACAATTTTATGAAATTCAACAACGAATTAATGATTTTTTTCCAATACCTTTTAAAAATCTTATTTTTGTTGTTTTTATTGCGATTCCCAGGTCTTCATTCTATGATCGTCAGTGAACAGCGCAGATCAGATAAGAAGATTTGGCCTCTCCTTCAAATTTCCAATTCTGCTTACTAACAACCGTAGAATGAGTTGCAATAGAAAGCAACATGAATAAGATGAAAGAAAAACGAGAAAAATCAGTAAATATTGAAAATGCTTCAACTGAGGAATTCGAATACTATTACATCAAATATTAGCTCTATAGAAATGTAAACACAAAATGTCAGCGTATTGGTGTTCTGAGGGATAAAAAATACAGCTATATGAATCCCAGTTGTTGGCTTTGAATACGCGTATCAACAACGAACAATTGATTTTTCTCTGATATTCTTTTTATCTTATTTCTGTTGTTTTTTATTGCTAATTTTTTAATCGAGCATGAGTATCACAGATTCAACAGATACAAAACTATTAAAGCTAATTCTATTGAAGATCGATATTTCACTTCCATCAACGATTGTGATATGCCAGTGACGACACATTTTCGTCGAGATGTCTGACAAGTCACCCTACCAACCATTTGTCAGTCCCAGTGTATACCTACAACAAGTGGTCACGTGACTCAGTCAAGTGATAATCAGAGCCTGGTTCCATTGTGCATATACGTACATCGCATCGCGTGTTTCATTCTGGTCGCCAGCCATATTTACATTTACATCCAACTCTTTTTGATGGGAAAGGCTGCAGTTTTGTGATCCACTTCGAGCGTGAGGAAAATGTAAGTTGGAAAATTTCACCACCTAGTTTTTAAATAGTTTCTATGATTTCACGGACACCCGTTTTCTTCCTTATATACTGTGCTATCTTGTGATCTCTCCATGTAAGGTTGAGCATGATTCTCTCATGCGCACGTTGCATGCTTCTCAGTTTGCTGGTCTGTCTCTTGGTTAGGTTCCATGTGCCAGATGATTAATTCCAGGGGCTCGCTTGGAAAATGAAGCAGTGGGTTTTCTCCGGTGTCATTAGTCACTACGAAATCTCTGGTAAAGGAACTGTAAAGATACTGAAGCAAACAAATCTTCTCATCCCATAGAAGAGAGCATATTCACGTACAGTGACCCCATTATCTGCAGCTTCGTATTCTCCAGTGTCAGTTACTCGTAAACTTCAGAAATTTTCATTCATAATTTTTACTTAATGATTGTCCCAAATTACAAGAATTGTGATGTCGGCAATTCGGATATTCCAAAGAGAAGCCGAATAATGCTCCTTTTAAGTGAAGAAGTGAACGTTCTTGACTTAATAAGGACAGAAAAAAAACATTTGTTGAGGTTGTTGAGATCTATATTAAGAACGAATTTTCTACCCGTCACATAGTTCCAATCACAATACATTGTTATAATTGTTTTATCATTAGTTACCGTGGTTAATCTCTTACTGCGCCTAATTAATAAATCAAACTTTATCATAGGTATGCCTGCATAAGGAAATCATAGTATATATAGGGTTTGGTACTATCCACAGTTTCTGAGGGTCTTAGAACATAATCCCCTGTAGATAAAGAGGGGTACTGTATTTGCTGGGGCGCCAATCACGTTGCAATTCTCAGCAAGTTAATACCTGAGACCAATTTGCTAGTGTAGCTAATACTATCCTCACATCATTTTAGCCTTTTCTCAGCACAGTAAATGGAATCGGTGTACTGAGTTCAAACTGAGCTGAGATAGTTTGCGTTCACTCTTCACTTCGCCCTTGCAAAAGGTATGAATCCATCTGTTCTCCCCAACAGCTATAGTTAAATAGCAGAGCAGACTGGACTTATCCATCCTGATTGGCAACCAGTCTAGGAAAAACAACACAATCCAAAGTGGAAAAAAATCAACCTCTCGCCAAGAGTCGCGAGAGACTGACAACGGTCAGAGTAGGGAGGGTGTTTCCCTGAATGCACGATTAACGGGGTTCTGGTGAAGCTGCGAGGAGCCTAGCAAGCTGGAAGTGGATTATGATAAAATAATAAACAGGTGGACGGAATGACCTGATCACCGTCTCCACCTCAACCGACATCCCCATCCGACACCTCGAGTATAAGTGGAAGATTAAAAAAATATTGATGTAGCAATTAATTGACTGATAATTTGATTATTCATTTTGTTTCAAGTTCGGTTTTTTGATTATAAATGGATGCCTATTCGGTTGCAGATCAAAATGTTTTCTCAACAAGAACAATCGTAGAAATATATTGAATTCTGAGCGCTTTCAATTGTTGTTGCACCATATGCTAAGTTAGTTACAACCAAAAAGTCTCCGTTTGGAAAGTTCACGTCTTATCGGTCTCAAATTATCACGCACGGAACATTAATTGATTAGAGGCATTGAAATTTTCATAGCCAGAAATAAATTGATTAATTATTTAATTAATGTATTATCCCGTGCGCCTCGGGCTCAATTGCTTTATCATTCATAACAAATTAAAAGATCCTACTGCTGATTATCAGTCTGCCACAAAACCAAGCTCGCAAGTCAATTCTGGTGAGTTTGATCCCCACTGTGAGTCCTAATCTTGTGGCTTTATACCAGACTAGATTAAGAACATATCTACATTTAGACTTTACGAAACTAGATACAAGATAAGAAACTGAGAAAAATCATAGAAACAGCATACATCAACAGTATAAGACAGACAAGTGAAGAGTTCAACTCGATGTGACTTTCGCTACTCAACAGGGACAAAATATGGAAATCCAGGCCTAACAAGTAAAAGAAAGAAAAGCGTCTGAATTCTTCGTTAGATGCGCTGCTACCATTGGAAAAGAAACATTCTGTCTACCACTGCCACATTCGGATCAGACACCTGAAAAAGGTCGTTGAGGAGATCGACCGAAACATCGTACTATCAACACAAACAACAAGACTTACAATCCCCCAAAAACCCTTCGAATAGGTAGTGGTATGTTCCTGTTACGTCAAAAAAAAAATCATGAAATGTTCTCTGAATATCATAAATGAATGATTTTATATCATTAGATTTTAACAAATAATTCCCTCAATCTTATTTTGTATTTCTTTCTCACGATGTCCAAGAATTCACATTTTATTTGAAGAAAGCAGCATTGATCGGAAATAAATGGATAGCGTCCGACGAGATTTGGATATGAAATCCAATTTCAAATCTCATTTGATGCAGCTTCTCAATTCCCAATTCATGAGGCTTACTTAGAAAACAGTCGTGGAATGTATAATGACCCCAGCCAATCGACAAAAAACAACAATAAGATAGATTTGTGAGAAAAATTATGAGGAATAACAGCTACAAAAAATGTTATCTTTCTTAAATCTTTTAAAATTTAGAATAAAGCTGGAATGTCTTTTGTCGCCCCGGGAGTGGTGAAGTAGCGATAAAGTCAATCATCATCATCATCATCATCATCATCATCATCATCCTTTTGATCGTCTGTCGTTGGACGTAGACCTCCCCTAGGATTCACTTTATCATGGGCGTCGCGGAGCCAATACTTTCTGATTTTGTCAAGTTCGTCTCCCCATCTCGTATTTCGCCAGCCTCAGTTACGCATGTGATCTCTGTTGTGAGTCGTGATATTCATCGGTTGTCTGCTATTCTTGCAACATGACCAGCCCATTGTCATTTGGGTTTTCTAATGGATTCTCGGATTTCTCAGATTCCTGTTTTTTTCCCTGATATATTGTGCTGTCTTGTGATCTCTCCATTTGAGGTTGAGCATGATTCTTTCACGTGCACATTGTATATCGGATATAGATGTCGCTGGAGCTAAAATACAAACATTTGGTGTCAGTTCAAATCTCGTCGAAGGCCACTTCATTATTTCCGATCTATGCTGTTTATTTAAAAACAGTCTTAGAATCCAACGATCTGAGCGTGATTATGAAAAAGCAACAATAGAATTAAGGATAAAACTAATAAAAAAATGAATAATAAAAATGACCCATCTAAGAAATTAAAGCAACAAAAAACAACTACTACTACTAATGCTACTAATGCTGCTACCACTACGACTACTGCTTCTGCTGCTGCCCGACAAAAAATAAACAATACGATGAGAATGATCGGATAAAGATGTAATTATACGACTGGATGTTTAAATCCACCAAACCAGTTGTTCCTAAGTGTTAAAGACGACGTCCATTTTAGGTTCGCATTTAGGAAATTGGGATACAAGTTCAAATCTCATGAGGGGGTTTGCAACAATATTAATTTTGTTTCATTATTAGATGAAGCATAGTCAACCATAATCAATTTTTGACAAGTATATCTTACATCTTGAATTTAGTTGCTTTTCGCCGCAACTCCCGAAATTGTCATTCAACGGTCGTGAGTAAAGGTCATTGATATCATTCTTTATTTCCGACTCTCACTCTTTACTTACGGTCGTAGACAGGCAGTCTATGTGGTTGCAATGAAAAAAGGAATTGAAATTAAGATGAAAAAGAAATGTTAGTGAAATTTAGTAATGGCTTATCAAAAGCATTTTTTAATTGTGTTTTTGATATATCCTGCTTACTTGGAAAAGACCGCAGAATATAAAGACCCGGACGTTGAGATGAAAAGAAATAAGATGAAAGAAAAACAAGTCATAAACGACAAAATATTCTGTCAACGCCATTGTCAGAGGAAATCTTAAAAAAAACATGGAAATTCATTAAGAACTTTTGAAAACTTATTGTGTGGACAGACACAAAATACGACGTAGGGGAGATAATTTTCAATGGTTGAGCCCCCAAATTCAATCAGTCTCTCGTGGCCTATTGTCCATTCACCCACAGAGTTTCATAGAAAATCATTTAGAAACTTTGGAGACATAAAAAAACGGAAAATATCTCCCAAACAAGAACAAATTCCTGGATCCGCTCCCAAATCTAACCCCTTCTTACTTGCCCCATAAAATTTAATTCAAATCAATCCAGTACCGTCGAAGATATCGTGTGGACAGACAAACAGAAAGACAGAAAGATGGATAGACAGAGAGACATAACCAAATGCATATACCTCTCCAACTTGTTGGCAGAGGTATTAAATCATAAGACATGAGTTTTATTTCATGAGACGGCAAGTCAACCACAAAAAGTATTTACGAGAAAAGTGGTGGACTAAGCAAGATGGTTAAAGCAAGTTCACATATCGGACCACAAACGTCATGTGCTTAAACGGTTGCCATTGAATGCGATCTCATTTCGGAAATATCATGCGCCATATGTCTTTAGGCAAAAAAGATCATTCATGAAAGAACAGTCAATGAGGGAGGAAAAAGTTGTCAAAGAAAAAAGTTATGTCGTGATATTCTAAATAGCTACAGAGACGAATGTTTGCCGCATTTCTCATACGCGTCAAGCTGCTAAGTGATTGTCGATTGAATCAGCCATCTCTCTATTTACGTATCCAGCCAATTCTATTATAAGAGCGAAGTCCTGTGGCCATAAAAAGTACATGATGTCTTCATATATATATATATATATATATATATATATATATATATATATATATATATATTTATGTGTGTGTGTGTGTGTGTGTAAGCTCTTTATATGTACAGACATAAGCGAAAAGCTCATATATAAAAAGCTCTTTATATATATATATATATATATATATATATATATATATATATATATATATATACATAAGTTATGTTCATACGTAAATATATATGGGTACAATATTTTTTTTACGTACTGACTCGTAAACGAAAAGCTCATAAATATATTAAAAAAAGCATTTTATACGTATAGACATAAACAAAAAGCATATATATATATACATATATATATATATATATATATATATGATTTATCTAATTGCTATCTTTTTCTGAATCGATCAAAACTATTTTCAGTATGTAGTATGGCTCAGGATATCCATATATATACCATAATACTTGATATATTTACTACCGTCAGATCCTAGGCATAAGTGACAGGGAGTGACACTTCAATCCGATGCAGAGCGCCCAGATACTCGGATCTTAGGCAGAAGTACCAATCACTAGGTAAATAATTTCCGCATTTTTACGGATCTTAGAGTAATGGATAATTGGTTCAAGTGGTTGAAGAGAAATTTCCCCTAGAAAATTGACATTTAGCCCAAGAAAACAACTCTATGTGAAATGTATTTCAGTGGGGCATGTTTCAAACTATATTTCCAGAGTGTTGCGTGAATTGGGAAGTAGAAAAGGAAAAACTCACGTCCACAATTTCAAAGTACGGAAGCTTAAAAAAAAAGAAAAATTATTGCATTTTTTTTCTTTCACCGACTAGAAACTCAATCAGTGGTGATATATTTTGTTTTTTACTATAAATACATTTAAACTAAAATACATATTTGTATGATTTATCCGTGCATGAACAATCCGTGATTTTGAAGCCCCCTTGAAACAAACTGATATCATGACAAGATCGTAGCTTATTTTTGATTGGCTGTTCGGGAGTTATTGAGAGACAAGTATCTATTTCTGTCTGTAGCGTCTTCACTTTTCCCTTGCCGACAAAAAATTCTATTCATGTCATTATTTTTTCTAGATAAATACTTTTACACTGAAAGTTATGAATTTAACAGTTTAAGCGAACAATTTCTTATTTTCGGATTAGTTATAGACCCCATGTATAAGTGAAAGTCCCATATAGTGTTTTTTCAGGAACTTGCTGGGCTTTCAGCTAATTAATGTGATGAGAAATGTGACAGCAGTTTGATTAAAGACTAGGCACAAGGGATTCAAAAAACTGGTTAACACACAAAAAAACGCATGTCTGAATCCAATGACTGCAAATATTTGTGAACGTATGTGATCTAACACTTCAGACCATTCATAGGATCCAGGTATGCATCCGCGTGTATGTCAACAAGAACAGCTCCCAACACTTCCTCCTCCTCTCTCTCTCTCTCGGTCCCTGTCTCTGTTTATATATATATATATATATATATATATATATATATATATATATATATATATATATATATATATAAATGATTAAAAATGCGTCATATTATGTTGAAACTATATTTGAAATGATCTCCCGTTGTTACAGCTATTATATTATTATTGTTTAAGTATAATATAACGCAATAAATAATCGTTTTGTCGGATCATACATCCGTTTCTTAATAACACATACATGCGCGTGCGTGCACACACACACACAAATACATGTGTGTGTGTGTGTGTGTGTGTGTAGATATAGATATTTACAATTTCGTTGTTACTGATCAGTTCCACAAAGCCAACGGTTATCTTCTTAATCTGTTACATCTATGAATAGGTGTTGCTGGTCATAGAGGTTGTTAAACAGTATATACACACACACACATACACACACACACACACACACACACACACATATATATATATATAAGTGTGTGTGTGTGTGTGTGTGTGTGTGTAAAGTACATTGCTTAAATCTCTTGACTTCCAAAAACATTTTCTGTTTATCTGTGAAAGCTTTATACCAAACTTGAGTGCCCTATAGCTCAATCGTTTTATTCTTAAAGATAACGTACGGCATCTCTGTATTTAAGGAGCGTACGATCAGAAAATAAAAAGATAGAATAAAACAAACTATTAGGGATTATTTAAACAATCAGAATACAAAGTTGTTCGAATGGAGATGTTTATTCTGGAGTCTGTGTTTTCGTTGAGATCGTAACGATTCAAGAGAAGAAGTAATTAAATTAGTTTAATTAAAAACCTGGCTGATAACTGCCAATCCAATCGCAAAACATCCCACAGTCTCCAATGACAGAGATAGAAAAATTAATGAAACCGACAAACCAAAAAAGGAAGAAAAGAACTAATAATCTCAATGAGGAAGATAAGGAAAGAAAGGTAGATAATGAGAATAAAAGACACGCTTGGCTGCGCTAGGGTCAAACTCTCTTGCTTCATCAAAATCTAACAGGTAGACAAATTTCTATTCATTTCTCCCGACAATATTATTCCAAAACTGCGAGTCCCTTTTCAACTCTTTTATCAGGAGTTCCTGTAAATGGGATCCGCAAATTTTAGCGAAACATGTGGAGTTTTTGCGTACGTCACTGTGTCACTGTACTCGTGCATGACGTCACTGGTTTTTGGCCAGATCATTATCATCTATCATTACTATTACGTATGAAAATCAAGTCGAAACTCTATAGTAGGAATTTGACAGTAAGAAAAGATAGGCAGAAAATGAGGATAAAAAGCAAAAAGAGAAGAAAAAGGGAAGTGCATCTTGGAGAACAGAATCGGCAAACTGAGTTCTAATTCTGACTGGGACAGTTTGTGTTCATCTCGAACTGATGTCCTTGAGTAAAGGCGTCAATCCATCTCTCAGCCTCCTCCTCCTCAACAGTCTTTTAACGTCCGTCGTTGGACATAGACTTTCCCAGGATCCGTCACATTTCTCTATCATGGGTGTCGCAGAGCCAGTATTTTCTAAATTTGTCTAGTTCATCTCTTAGTGCAGCGTGAAATGATTGACGCCACTTTGAGCGCTAGTCGCCTCTAATTCACATATCGCGAACAGGATGAGTGAGCAGTAATGTGATGTGTGGAGCCCAAGTGGGATGACTGAAGCCATGGCCAGCGGAAGAGTACTATATCTTTTCATTGTACGAAGGAAAAGATAAAATAAAACAAACTCATATAAGCGAAAAAAGGGAATTTTAATACTTTTTATTCCTATTAGATGAGGCATTATAAATCATTATTACTTTTGATTTTTATGCCTACTTTTTACCTTCACCATAAAAAGGCAACTCATAAATTAAGACAAAGATAAGAAAGCTGTCATAAAAAAATCAAATATTTATGAAATAAATAAGTGCCCTTACTCTGGACATGGCAACAGCCGTACCTGCCGGGCTTCGCATGTCATCGTCTAGAAGGTTTTTGCAAAATGTAAAAATAGACGTAGTGAAGATGAGCAAACGAAAGGGCGCTCTTTTCTTCACCATATGCTATTTTACCCTTAGATAAGGGGGTAGTCGGATTCGTGTAAAGACATAAGCATTAATGTCAATCTCAGTCGGAGTTTGAACATATTAAGCGCTGTTAACCGTTTAGCCACTGGCATTTCCAATAATGAAATAAAGGAATATTGAAAAAGTTGACAGGAAGAAACAGAACAGGAAGAAGGGAATATTGCAAGAAAGAAAATAAAGAATGTAATGAATACATCTTACATTTTTCAATATTCTTTTATTTCATTATAATTTGATTTTTTTGTTGACTGCTCCCTTGCCTTCATCTTAATTGAATCCACAAAATTCCATTTAAATCTTTACAGTATTTTCGGAGATATTGAATGGGTAGAAATGAAACTTTAGGGGTTTGATATGGTTTGGAGATATAATTACACCGACATTTAATCAATTCCCCAGTACTTGATTTTCCACCCTTCTGCAAAATCTGATTGAAATTCATAAAGAACTTTGAGATATCTTGCAGACTGGGACAAATGGCAATATCATGTGGTTTTAAGATACCGCTGCAACGTAGGGGAGGTAATTGTGGGCATCGAAAGTTTATCAGTTTTTCCCCTAGCTTATCGTCCACCCTCCCACAATACGTCGCAGAAATTCATTAAGAACTTTCGGAGATGTCGAGTTGACATATAGCTACAATGTAGGGGAGATAATTGTGTATGGATCTGTTCAAATATTTGATCAGTTGTCCGGTAGTCTATTATCCACCTAACCTTCACAGAATTTCATGGGAATCCATCCAGAACTTCAAGAGTTATCGTTTATGAAAATCATGATCATATTCCTGGATCCGTTCCCAAATCATACCAGCTCTTTCTTACCCCATTACCCACCCTTCCACGAAATTTCATCTCAGTGAGCAGACGAAAATCCTTTTTGCGTTCTCAAGTCCTCCCAAAACTATGTTCTCTGCGTGCTAGTTTTATGTAGAATACAGATGTTCACAGACACAGTTCAAAGCTATAGAGGTCTTTCATGGAGGCGAAAAATTGGCGGAAAACGAAATTCCGTAAAGCGGGGGGGATACTTGTATCTCAGTGCTGCCACTGCAGCTGTTGCTGCTTCAATTTTGTTGGAATTTGTTGCAATATCGCGGCAATCCTTGATCGTCTAAACGTTTGGGGAACATGGAAATCAAGATATGAGGAATGACATGAAAACGGTTATTAAATTGAACAAAGAAGGGATATTTTATTTAGCAGTTGAATTGAAGAACAGGTCTGCCGCACAAGTACTGTCGAGGAATTTTTTGGTGAGAAACGCAAGCTGTCAGTTTACGTGCGAACCACGAAGACGTGCGACCTGAGTACCTGCTTGGGTCAAAACTGATGCAAGTGTTGGATTAGCTTGAAGAAGAACAGACTCTGTTCAAAATCTGCGACGTTGTTTATACATTTTTTGAAAACATTTGGCTATATTTGTCAATCTTTGTTTCTGTTATAAAATTATTTGTTTCCAATTGATTTTTCAAGCTAATCCCCATTTAAATGTCCGAAAAAAATCATTGCATAAAGAATAGATATAATTCATTGGAAAATGAAAAAGTTATAGTTTTTATACTAATGACAACCACAACGAATTTGTCACGAATTCGATTTTCAAGAGGTATCGTGACGGACTATTATTCTGAACTTGCTAGTTTCACTTTAGTTACTTAGTTCGTAGTTACTTCCCTTGCACCTGTTATTTTCGTATTGAATTTTCTATTGTATTTTTGTTTTATTATTCCATTTTTTATTTGTTTGACTCCATTCATTTTGATTTTGTGTTAATCTTTTCGTGATACTGCTTTGTATATTTTGGATTTAAAATTCTATATCTGATGTTTTATGTTACCTTATGTATTTGTGTATTTGTTTATTTTTATAAAAGTTTTCTATGAAGTCTTTCGATACTTGAATGTCTAATGGTATTTTTGATTGTTTGAAGGTGTTATTGTTTCATTTTTTATTTAATTTTTAGTTTATTTAAATTTTTCGTCATTTTTTTGTTTATTCTTGTTTTTTCCGATTTTTCGTTTTTATATTTTGGTACTTCGATTCATGGTGTTAATCTAGTCATTAGAATTTTCATTGTTTCTCTTGTCGTAATCTTCAAGTATGAATTTCGTCTTATGTCTGCAAATTCCTGTAAGTTCGTTCGTTTTGCTTAGTATTGATCTGTCATCTATTTGTTGTTGATTTTGAAAATTCACATATCATTACGGGTGTTTTTTATTTCATTTTTGGATTCCATATGTATTTGGACAAGCTGTGAAGTTTTGGCATCTTTCATTGTTGAATGATTTTCGTGGTTATTGGACCTAACTTTGAAAGTAGTGTTTGAGGCTCCTACATAAAATTTGCTATTGACTGGTTCTTCGTTGAAGTTTACGATTTCTTTGTAAATCACGATATCATGATATTCTGGGTGCAATTGTTTTGTTGTTGGGCATTCATCAGCGTCTCTGCGGTTGTGATTAGTTTTTTGTTGTTTATTCATGATTATTTTGTTCTGTTTTCTTTTAGATTATTTCGTATATGTTGTCTATGCATGAAAAGCTTATTTGAGGATATTTTTTATTTGAGGCATTACGTAATTTTTTTTCGGGAATTATCAGGTTATTAGGTTTAAAATGTTTTACCAATGTTTGTTTTTTTACGTTGAATGGTGGGTTGAACCATAATATGTTTCGGTTGATTTTTATATATTTCTGGAGTTGGTATTCTAATTCCGAGTTTAATTTACTTTGTTTTAAGGCGTTTTTGCATGATTCTATAACTCTATGAGCTTCTTAAATAAAGTATGAAGAAAAAATTGGCAGTCCCACTTAGGATGCTTGCTTTACGCCTTTTATTAGGCAGTTTCAAATGAAATCACTTATGCTTACATAATAAAGAATCATTCTACAAGTGAAAGATTTACCAAAGTAACTGTATTTCTGCAGATTCATTGTAAATAGATATATAATTCATTATTATTGGATGTTCCAATCCCTTAACTACAAATATGTCTATCCAGGAACTTTGAGTAATTTTCGAGTACGATTTCAAATTAGAGTGTGAACTAGTAAGCGCTGGTTCAATAGACTTGAGTTAAGAAATATGAATACCAATAGTAAACCACGAGGCAGGTCCAAACCTGGCCTTTTATCCATATATATATATATATATATATATATATATATATATATATATATATATATAGAGAGAGAGAGAGAGAGAGAGAGAGAGACAGAGAGAGAGAGAGAGAATGAATCGTTATTTCAAGAGGACTTATCAGACAATGTCACCCTTCATTGAATGCTGACAAAGCTTAGGATACTAACTCGAGCAAAGACGGGTCCAACTAGTCAAATCCTCATAAATAATATGAAAAATCTATGGTACTTTTTTTTTCTACGATTGGTAGAAATCGAAAGGCTGGTCCGAAGATAAATTTATGAGTACATATAATTATGGATTTTCTTTTAGTGTTTCAGCCATAAATTTTCTTTTCTTTGTCATAGGAAACTATTTCTGCCAGAAGCACTCGCCTGTATAACATAAAAATGACTTTTCTGACATTTATTTTCATTTTGTTATGTTTCAACTGGAAGACTTGGTGTAAAGTTTCGTTAGTAACCGAGATAACGCTTATCAAAACGGAGTCTCTGCAGTCAGAATACTCAATTTCAAAGCCGTATAATTTTTAGTTACAAACATATGCATACTTGTTTTTCAGGACTTAACCAAGTCAGGTACAAGACAATGAGGGAAGGGTATTTTATCATTATCATTCAGCGAAACTGACAGTAGAAATAATTTTTAGATAAACGTTTTGAAATATCCTTGGGTACGGAAATCTATAAACATTAAAAACAGCTTTGAACATTACGATAATCTTGAAAATATATCAAAATATTTTAATATATATATATATATATATATATATATATATATATATATATATATATATATATATATACGAAGTTTTATTTGATCACTTTCGAGGTAGTATGCGATTTCAATCTTATCATGTAAGCTATTATAGTCAAATACACCTGAATTCCTGGGTAAGACGGTGAACGTTATACCATGTCTTTCCCCAAAGAAACAACTATTTTGAACATCGTGAGAACCGTTTCCTTGGCCAGTAATATACGTGAAAATACACTAAATGGCTGGATACTTTCCGAACAGACCTGACCCATGAAAAGAACATAAACAGCATCACAGGTTAATTTTTTAAAAAAATGAATGATACGAGATATGAGCATGGGCAGCAGAATGAGAACAACCTATTCTCCATCGATTTAATTCCCAGAATTCAAAGAAATGCGACAGTCAACTAGAGGAAACAAAAGGTTAGAACGACCGAAATGCTGTCACTATAGCAAATGTATGCATTGAAAATGGTAATACACTTACCTCACCGAAAGGTTTTTTCAAAAGAACCTAAAATGTAATTTTCAACAACAAATACAACAACATCAACAAACCAGTCTGATACAACTAACGGATCAGTCATATAACCACATGATACCGCCAGCTTGAAGAACTGTTCGTTAAGAAAATTAAATATATAACATGGAACATGTCACAGGGCTTTAAGAACAGGAGACTCAAAATCCGCTGGGCATCGCAGCCAAAACCATTTTAATTAATAGCAATTGTTCGTGAGACTACCATACCATATATAGATATTTGTTTGACTAAGCCAACGATAGCAAAAAGCCTCATTTATGGAGCATCCACCAATGAAGGAACTCGCGCTAGCAACGCGTAGCAAGTCTTGCACACTCACTATTTACTATATATATATATATATATATATATATATATATATATCCAGAGTATGGATGTAGAATATAAAACATCCGACAGTATTATATTAAAGTGACAATTTGGAAAGCCAATGTAAATACTACAATGATGAGATTTCTGTATTTGATTTATCATAATATGTTAGTCAAACCTAACATCATCAGGAAAACATATTGCAGAATATATATATATATATATATATATATATATATATATATATATATATATATATATATATATATATATATTTGCAGACTTCAGACTTCAGCACGCGCTCACATTTATAGACCACCCAGTGTAAAACAAACCCTCATGCGATGGCTGGCAAATCTAGCATGTTAACAATCGCTTTATGACAAGCGCTCATCGTCATCTTTTTCTTTTGTCTGTCCAATGAGTCCATGTTTTCAATCAAAATGTCGAGTGAAACAAAACCTTGACCACAAATGGGGAAAATGAGCCTGAGAAAAAATAGACACAAAAGAAACAAAAGAAACAAAAGAAATAAAAATAAAAGAAGAAATTGAAGAAATACTGCAGGTGGCGCCACTAATTTAAATCATCAATTGTGCTAAGGAAGGAGAAGAAGAAGAATACTTGGGGGGAAGGGAGAGGAAGATGAGGAGGCTGAGGCTCCGGAGAAGAAGGAAAAGTTAAAGAGGGGATAGAAACAAAAAAAACAAAAAACAAAAAACAAAGGAAAAGTAAAAAGAAGGAAAGAAGAAAAAGGGAGGAAAGTGGTGTATCTCCGAAGAAGAAACGTTCGAAATAAAAGCGGAAGTTGGTGGGGATGGCGATGGAAGGAGGAAGAATCGATAAAGAAAGAAGGGGACGAGAAGCAAAAGAAGAAGACAGAGGAACAGTAGGCATGAATGAAGAAGGAAACGCCCAAGAAGAGTTTGAAGAAGAAGAAGAAGAAGAAGAAGAAGAAGAAGAAGAAGAAGAAGAAGAAGAAGAAGAAGAAGAAGAAAGAGAAAGAGAAAGAGAAAAGGGGACACAGATAAGATCAGAAATGTTGAAACAGAGTTTAAAGGAAAAGAAAACGGAGGAGGAGAAGGTAGCATTGATAAAGAACGGGTCGGTAAAAAGAAGTTCGAAGGAAAAGAAGAAGGAAGCACCAATGAAGAAAAAATTTGAAGAGGAGTTTGAAAGAGTTTAAAGGAATAGAAAAAAAAGAATACAAAAGCAAAAGAATGAGTGAGTGAAGAAGGAAGCATCAATGAAGAAGGTGTCCGGTGTAGAAGAAGAAAGAGTAAGGAGGGGCATCGATTGAAAAGGAAAGTTGAGTGAAGAGGAATTCGAAGCAAAAGGAGAAGAAAGAGAAGAGGAAAAAGGACGCAATATTGAATGCATAGATTTTAGATGAGGATAAGCTGCTCTATCTACTGTCTACCAAGCAATCCTTACATTCACAACACGGCGTGTGCAATTGTGCGTCGCCCGAACTAACTAAAAACGGTAGGAACCAAAACTTTTTGGATATGGGTTGTTTATAAATATCTTCCAAACTTGGGATGACCGAAAATTTCTGCACCATTGGAAGAAATTCGCAAAATGTCGTAAAGACACGATCTTCTTACATCAATCCACCAAATGTCTATCAGCACGGCATCACCAAACTCAGGAACGGCAAGAGCTATGGAGACCAAATTTTCTGTAATCACTAATGGGATCTACGAACAGGTTTTTGGCAAGTTATTTTCTTTTACAGTTTACATTCATTATAGATTCAGTGGATGGGTCTAGTTTCCAATATGAATTAACGCTAAGTTGGCCCCTCATTTTGTGTCCCGCAGCGTTCACATTTATCTAAAGAATTGTCTTCCTATAACTAGCTGAAAAGGCAAATGTTCCTGATATATATATATATATATATATATATATATATATATATATATATATATATATATATATATATATATATATATATATATATATATGTTGTGTGTGTGTGATGGTTGTCTATGAGAGCAAAAACTTTTTGCTGCTACTGTCTGGGCGTGTAACGCACTTAAGGGAGGGGGTCTGTCCATGTGTTGTCTCACCCACTCTCTTCATGATGATCCATAGTGGTATGCCAGTAACAAGTGAGTTTGTCAAAATAATTGGCAAAATGAAGTATATTTTGGTCAGGGTCTTTTTTTATTTCTTTTACATATATATATATATATATATATATATATATATATATATATATATATATATATATATATATATATATATATATATATAACTTTTTTTATATAATATATGAATTACATTTACATTCATAATATTTTGCATTTGTATTTCTAATATATTTATACGTATTTAGAAAAAAATAATCCATAATCATTGTCAATCAGACAATTTAAAGACATACACGCCAGCTGTAATTATAAAATATACGACACTCACAAGGCATGAATATTTATCTCAGAATAAATATATTGTAATAAACAGAGAAACCAATCAAAACCTCTGAGTTTTATCATAAACGATTTTCCAAAACTTTTATTTGGATAGTTTTGTTTTTCTTAAGTGACAAAATAATCACAAAACCGCACAAATATGTGTGTGTGTGTGTGTGTGTGTGTGAGAGAGTGTGAAAACAAGTTTGAAAACAACTTATGATTTTTTTCCGTTAACTTTTCTTGTTTAATGGCAAGAAGTATGGTTGAAAGAATTCGGACATTTGGACAATATGTACATTCAACGGATTCAAACGTACATTCTCCCATATATAAACGAGAAAGGTTAGCTAAAAAACTTATCTGTCATCTTTAATCAAACTTCTATGAATGAAAAACAATTGCAAAAACACACTCACACACACAAACACATACACATATATATATATATATATATATATATATATATATATATATATATATGTATGTATGTATATATATCGTGTGTGTATGTGTGTGTGTGTGTGCAATTTAATTATTTGACAATGTGAAATTACAAATTTCTCTCATATTTTATTTCCGACGATACATTTTGCTATCAGTAGTGTCGTCAGATCGGATTTAAAATACTCATTGTCGGAACAGTCTATTCACTTATATATATATATATATATATATATATATATATATATATATATATATATATATAACCTATAAGGTATATCAATGTCCGTGGCTTAAAAATGAAAAACAAACTGACCAGTTATCTCTCTTGTATTTACAGTTAGCTGATTGGCTGATACGCCGAGCTGTATTCTCATTTTCTCGTGTACAAGCCAATCAGCTTAGTATAGATACAAGTGAGGTGACTGATAAGTTTTTTTAATACGTCATTTCCCTTTTGAATGTTGCATTTTTTTACGAACACCTAGTATGTATATGTGAGTGTATATGTGATATTCACCAATGGTGCGAAACTTCGGCCGATCCTGTTTATGTTGCTATCGTAATAAATATATACAGTATATACAGTGAGTCCTCTATTTCGACTTACGAACATCCAACGCACAGATTAAATTTATTTCTCTGTTATTGTTTTTTTCAATTTTTGTTAAGCTCTTCATTTGCCGTTCATTTTTATCTGACGCAAAGTTTGCCTCTATAAAACTCAATTTGTCAGTTCACAAATTCGAAAAAAATAGGTTTTACAATATGATTGTACATGTAGATATACGTTATTTTGTAACAAAGCAGTATATTGCACAGGTATATCTTGAACAATGATGTTTCTTTTACTAGAAGTTTGTTAACAGGATAAACCCTGAGCATTCGGTAAACTTTTTCAAGGGCGATTTTGTGTAACTTTGAAAACCTGTAACTTGTATGTCTTTTCATGTTATGACTGAATTAGACATGAAATTGACATGACAACACAACCACGAAATCCAAACACCATTTTCAGTGATTGGAGTCGCCTGTAGTGGCAGGGCAAACATTTAGCACAGCGAACGAAGTCGCCTATAGAGTGCCTAAGTTAAAAGAATTCATCAGAGTTGAATGAGTGACAATTTGATTCGACAAACAGATATGAAGATAATATACCATTCGTTAGTCGAAGTTTCGCTTTAAAATTTACGAACGAAATTATATAAAGAACGGGCATCAGAAAAGTACTTGGATCATGTCTTTTTTTCTCTCTCTTCTATTTCTTTTCTTATAAATTTTCATCAAAGGTGATTAAAAAAGACTCACTTCGTACAAGCTGCAGAAACAAATTCTCTTTTGCGAATAGAAGACTCTCTGTATTTCTTGAGGAAATTTCAACCCCGGACCGAAGAAAATCAAATTAATACTTTTTATCAGTATAAACCACATCCATTCTTCTCGCAACTCTATTTCGTACGACTTAAAGATTTGATTCCTACCTGGAACCCCTGGAAGTCCAGGAGTACCGGGTTGACCAGGTTCACCTTTCTCGCCATCAAGTCCTGCCGGTCCCCTGGGTCCGCGAATTGGGAGTTTGATAGGCACAGTCGTGTCTCCACGGCAGGAGAGCTCCAGGTCGCACATGCCTTCGTCGGAGTCTCCATCCCGGGTCTTTCGCAGGGCGCCTGCCCCCCGATTACGAGATCGGGTCTCGCCTCTCTTGGCAGCAACCACATACGCTAGACACAGAACGACAACAGTGAGAAACTGTTTGTATCTCATGGTTCGGCCGTGAAGTTTAAGTCAAACCAAAATATCTGAAAAATAAAAATTGAAGAAACATTGAATGATAATATGCTTACAGTCACTGTATCAGTTCACAAATTCAAAAAATATAGGCTTCACAATATGATTGCACTTGTAGAGATACTTTATTTTGTAACAAGGCAGTATATTCCACTGGTATAACTTGGTGTAGGATATTTCTTTCACTGAGAGTTTGTTGACAAGATAAACCATTAGCTAACAAAATGGACCAGATATATCGATAATCACGTAAAGGCCACTTTTGATGGCGATTAATTTCGATGCCAAGTTACTTTCTATTTTTAGAATCGATATTATGATTATTTGCAAACTGTATAAACAGTATATGATATACCTGGAGCTTTCTTCATTGAGAAAATAGATCATTATAATATGGAATATCTGGGTAGACACAGACCCTACAAAATAATATCAAAATGCATATCAGGCGGATTATTGCCTCATTCTGCAAGTCAGAACATTTTGACGGTATAGCACTAACAAAAATCTCGCCACAATGTGCAGTTTTCCTACGTTACGGTAATAAATATGGAAACTTACAAACACAGAGAAATAATTATTATATACATAATCACATGTTATATGAGTTTTATCGCCTTATCTTCCAACAAGCCATGGAAACGATTGGTGATATTCTAACCTAGTACTTAGGAGTAGAATAATAAAACACGTCTCGCTGTTCTGTAGTTGGGGGTATTTGCTTAATTTTTATGCAGAATGAAGAATGAAGAAAGAAAAGTCAAACAAGGGATGAGATTTCCTTATTTCAGTTTGTTAGAGTCAAACAAGGAACAAAGGTTCCTTTATTTCAATCGTCTGATCACCTTTAAAATGTAATTTTAGTGCCCCACCTAAAACGGTAGAAGAAACTAATTATTTGGGAGTGTTCCCTGAGCATGAATGCCTCTCCCTTTTTTCTTGGAATGCTTACTGGTCGTAAATGCTGCATCAGCATGACATAAACATATTTAGTTGCGTCAATTACGATGGGTACTTACGCTACGTCACTGAATACCGATCACCGTGGTCCAGTGATAGAGTGCTCACCTCTGATTCAGTAGGCCGTGGTTCGATCGAGTGATATCGAAAACTTTGAAAACAAAGCCTCTCTGCTAATCACCCACCACAAGGAGAAGGATTGAAGAACTTCTCCCCGAGGTGTTACGACCAAATCATGTTGTATAGTGTAGTTCTCGTAAGATCAACAGTTAAGCAACTTCGAGTCTGGTCAGTACCTAGATTGGCGACCATTTAAGAATAACATATGCCATAAGAATCATATCAAATGGGCCACCAATCGAAGATCATAAAGACAATGTATTTAATATCAAACTTCTAGTTATTACCTGGGACCAAATTCACGGATATATTTAAATTTCTATGAAGCTATTTCCTAAGAAAAAATGATGATAAACTTGTTTCAGTTGAAGAATCCATAGTTTCAGATGGTGGGAATGAGGTATTTTTTATCAGCAGAATTTTTACCGCTGTGTGTTACAGACAGCAAACCAAAAATCAGACTCTTCATTATATAAATATAGTAACTATATATTGGTATCAGACCACCCATACTGTGAGATCCGATGTGAATCGAACCCGCCAGCAACATTAGTCTTCTATATGACGTCTGTCCAGATCTGCTGTTTTTGGGTGTTTTTTTTTTTCGAATGATCCACTCGATATTCCAAGAGGAAAAAATAATGGATACACTTGGATTAAGATGCATTTTGGTAAAAAGACATAATTTATCGGGAAGAGTGCATAGTTTGAAACAGTAAGCAGGAAGTAATTTTTTCATCAAAATATTTACCCTCTCCCCTGCCTCACACATACGTGCAGCCGAGACAGTTTGTTTTCACCTGGCACTGATCCCCCGAGGAAAGTCATGAATTCATCTCTTCTTCCCTCAGCTATGAGGAGAGATAGGGAGAGGAAAGGAATAAGGAGGAAAAAAAGAAGTACTAAATCTAAAGAAAGAAGAGTGATAGAAGAGAAAGAGGAAGAGGATGAGGCGAGAGGAGGGATGCGAATTACGTGGGAGGGGAACGACGCGAAAGGACCGACGTGGAAGAGGTTCAAAAGAGAGGGGGTATTAGACGGGTCTAAAACAGCGAGAGAAAGAGTGAGATAGAGTAAGATTAAAAGCAGGGAAGGAAGCAAAATAGTAGAGAGAAACTGAGATTAAAAGGAGAAAAAGGAGAGTATAAGAAAGAAAGAAAGAAAGAAAGAAAGAAAGGGAAAAGAAAAAAAGGAAGAAAAGAGACAGAAAGAGAGAAGCAATCAGAAAGGAAGAAACAACAAAAATGAAGCAAAGAAAAAAAAGAAACGAACAAAAATTAACAAAGGAAGAGAAAAGGGATGAAAGAATGGAATTAAACATATACAACTATGATGTAGTGGGAGTAACAGTAAAATGAATCGTAAAAAGCTAATCAATTCTTCATGACCCACTGTTTCGCAAAATGTCGTTCAAATTATTTGAGAACTTTTTGAAATATTTTGTGGACAAACATGTAAACAGATAGACACGAGTAAATACATATTGTTCTTCAAACTTCGTTTGCATAAGTAAACAAAGACAAGTAAAGACGAGCCTGACTGTGGCAGGGTCCAATTCCTCACCCACTTCTATTCAGACTGAAGATTAATACTGCAACTTTCGTATTGTACACATGATGAATAAACTCGTCGATATGTAAGACATGTCTCAGTCAGTAAGAGTGCCGCCTACCACTAACTTGGTTGTGATTTCTAATCTCGATAGAGAAATGATAATTTTATAAATATATTTATCTATTAGAATGAAATAAGCCCTTGTGTATTTCTAACATACATTTTCGTTGCATTAAAAGACTTGTCAATTTAGTTCAGTCGGTAATAAAGCAGTCAAATCATCAGTTGGTCACGATTTCATATCGCGGTATGAGGATATTTATTTCATATATTTGTTTCGTTTAATGTGACGGCATAGACAATCAGTGAAGACTTTACCCCTGAATTTGGTGGAGATTGATTTCGTTCTTGGTAGGAAAATCAAATCAGCTCTAGACTTGGACTTGAGTTTGACAAAAGGAAATAAGGTCAAATCGATATTGCCGATAATTAGGATCCTCCAATTGCAGTAATCTCATCTGGTTTTAAATTGACACTTTTAGAAGAAAGCAGCATGCAGTTTCTCATCGAACTAATAATTCTGGAAATGGTAATTCTATTTTTCAGTGATACTCGTATACTGCTAAGAAATTGAAGATATTTGTTCACGGTTTTCGTACACAACTGTTAAGTAAACACAAAAGGCGGTGAAATGGCTTCCTGAGGAGTAAAGAATTGCTATGTGGCTGAATTTGAATAACTTTTACTAGTTGGCCTTTGTGACCTGGTCAGCGAGGCACTGCCACGGAATGTGAGTTCAAATCTCGCTGGAGGCTTATTATCCATTTCTGATCTGTGCAGCTTACTTAACCATTGTTAAATGACGATCTGGATGAAAAAAAACAACCCAAAACACACACACACAGAAATAAGATGAAATAAATACTAACAGAAATTCGATGGTATTATTTCGAACTTACAAACGGTCGATTATAGTACAATTTCTGTTGCCTCTGACGAAGTCATGAACAAAATTATGTTACAGAAACATACCTGTACGAAAGTGCTCGTGGCTAAGCGGTTAACAGCACAGAAATTGGAATCAGCGTGCCAAGTTCAATCTTCAGCTGAGACGATCTGTGTTCACTTCACACTAATGTTTTAGGGAAAGGCGTAAATCCATCTCTTCTCCTCAATGGGTGAAATAGCAGGACAGACTGAGTTCATTACCCTTTGTTAGCAGATGGACAACTCTGAATTGAAACTGCGGAAGTATAATCCCACTTCCAACTTCATGAGAGTCTGGCAACGGACAAAGTACGGTTGACGGGACTATGGTGAAATTTCAATGGACCTAGCTAACAGGGAGTGGATTACGTTAATTGCTCATGTAATATAACCCCCACCACTCCCTCGATTGTTCAAGCATATGGATGACAAGAACACACACACTCACACAGTGCAAAGTAATGCAAAGTTCTTGTTCAATCATCATCATCATCAGTCTTTTAATGTCCGTCGTTGGATATAGACCTTCCCCAGGATTCGCCACACTTCTCTATCATGGGCGTCGCAGAGCCAGTTGCATAAAAAAACAACAGTTTTTCCATCTAATTTTGATAGGTAATTCCAAAGCTGAGCTTAGTCTGTTATTGAGTGATAATCCAATTTACTAGCAACGGCCCGCGGAACTAAGCTGCTGACCATCGCTCTACCACAGGTGCATGCCTGAATTCTGATGAAGTAAAGCTGATATAGATTATCGTTATTTTATTGCTTTTTAATTAAATTTTTACTCAATAAAGCAGTTGTCATACGTTCAACACATTCAGTGCCAACGTTTTACGTGCTTAAGCCAGAATAGACCAATGGGAATTCGGCAGTCTTAAATCACCAAAGGTAGATATTAGTTCCAACAGTGTATAGAAGACAAAATGAAGACAAGGCGCAAGTTTCAAAAAGCTAGTCCCACAAACCATTACCACTGCACTGAATTCGATCCTCACTGGGAGCCCAACACCAGTGGCCTTGTGACGTACCAAGCAAAGTTTAGTAACGGCCTGCGTCGTAGTTGGAATAATTATGTATATCCCAACGCCACCAGAGGTCGGTGTTCGAACTTGGGCCGTCCTCAACAGAGATCAGAAATTATCAATAAAGAGGAATAATAATGATTTTCATGATCAAGCTACAATTAATGATAATTATTATAAAGAGAGGATGATTTTAAAGATGGGAAAGAAAAACAGGTCTGGTTAATCACTCAATAGAAACTGTTGAATGATCCACGTCTTTTAGCAGTATACTGTGTCGGGGGTGATCAATTTAAAAAATGCAAAAAGAGGTGATCAGTGGATAAGTTACTTCTCTCGCCCTTTGAGTCTGAATTTTCAAAAAAAAAAACAAAAACCGTTAATGCTGCCGGGCACAAAGTAAGGGAACCATTTGAATGAAAACCCTCGTGGTGATAGTTTTGATTGCGGTTTTCGTGGACGGTTCCAAACAACAACGTTCCCTTCTCATATAATTCACTATTCGTTATTTTCGTGTCGATGCCACGGTAACAAGATTTCTTGAATCCTGTTTTTATGCGCAATGTGTTTCCCTGTCACACTTCTACCAGTACAACTACTCATCTCTATTTCTTCTATAGATTTTATTATATGAAACTGAAAGTTTGAGAAGGAGTTTCATGAATAATTGAATATTCTCGTTCCCGTAGCTTTATCGCATTTCACAAAGGCAAAACAATGCTATTTGTTTGTTTGGGAGACGAGTATCATATTGTGCAGTCTGCCAAGTAGAGACAGATGTGCGCAACAAATTAATTATTTAAATTATTGAATATTCCGGATTCGAAGAAACGTTACACGACAATGGAGCACAGACATTATCCTCGGGAACGAAAGAGATTCAATTAGTTGACATTGAATTACATTATTTGTGTTATCAATATTATTATATCAGATAACACCATGATATTCTGTAATATGGACATTATTTTCTGTTATATTGTCTACTTCTGCCACCGTTGGTCCTGGAAGAGGTATATTTATTCACCTATGTCTGTCAGTCCGTTCAAACGATATCTCCAAATATTCTAAAGAAATTTCAAAGGCATTTCGAGGAACGGTGAGCCATGTATTCAGGCAGAATTGATTGAATTTTGAGGTGGACCCTACCATTTTTCCCATTGTTACCCCCACCCCCTGGTACAAAAACCAGGAATTCAAATGCTGATTTTTCTAGGCAAGTCTCCCTACATTGGTGTAACACAGTCTTTCTAATCCTTGCATTTCTTCCTATTTGGCCTTGTGTAGCATTACGCTAAGCTTAGTTAATACCGTAAAACAGTTTGTGTTCATCAATTGTTAGTATCACAGGCTGGCAATTGGTCAGAAATCAAAGTTCATATATCTCTCTATATAAAATTCAAATGTGCATGTATGTATGAATGCTTTTACACTTATAACTAATGAACTACACATCCTAGATAAAAATAAAACTATACTCGAATTCATCACATCTTCATGTACCTACAATCAGGATTTTAGGTCGAATTTAGGAAAATAATTAATTTCAACAAATGTTTTCACGTTTTGTGTTTATTTGCACTCGAAAACAATCCAACCGACAGTCTATCAACCTGTAAATTGCAATCAGTCAAAAGTATATCATGAAGATGGGGGAGTCTTCATATACAAATAGTATCTACCTATCGGGTTTTCGGATACTCTTTCATAATTTTGAATTAACTTTAAGAGCGAAAAAACTCATTTATTTTTAATGAAGATATAAAAAATATCTTTTCAAGAGCCAGTACAAATAATACAGCTACACGGGGCTCCAAGATTTAGCTTCACTCTTAGTAAGTAATATATGGAAATTATATATATATATATATATATATATATATATATATATATATATATATATATATATATATAAACAGAGTATGGGTATAGATTATAAATCATCCGATGGTATAAGATTGGAAACACAAATTGTTAAGCCAAAATGGATGGTACAAATCAAATTTATTTTTTTAATTCAACACGTTTCGTTAGCGATATATATATATATATATATATATATATATATATATATATATATATATATATATATATATATATATATATATATATATATATATATATATATATTATGATTATGTATTATCTTATATACTAAGATTCAGCAGATTCATACAGTTGTTTGCTTCGGATAGATAGATAGAATGAAAAGAAAAGAAAATCTCAAAGAAATAGCAAATAGGGAAATGCAGACAAAAAAAAAAAAGAAGAAAAATATAAGTATTTGAAAGAACACCGAACAAGTTGATGTTTTTAAAGTACAATGCAATTGCAAAAGCATTTAAATACTACCGTCATTTTTTGACGACATGAGTAAACTAGTTTAGAATGGAAGTAAGAAAGGGAAAAACCACATCACAAACGCTCGGGTAGACAACCGTAACTAATTTGTTCCTCGCGCATGCGTAACTATTCCCCATAATAGTGGCTTATAGCAAATATCAAATGCCTCGAATTAATGTAATTACTTCCAGTTTATAAAAAGCAACAACTTCAATATATTAATTACTTTGGTTCGATTTACCATTTAACCTTTCATGTCATGTACACACCATTTACTCATTTGTTTATTCCTATATTTACCGATTCATTCATTTGTTTGTGGTTTGTTTGCGTGCATTAACTTGGGCTTCACCTTATTTAATGAGCTTCACCAGAAAAGTATCTGAACATATTATTCATTTACTAGAAAGCACCCAGAGAACGCATACCTTTGCCAACATGATTGTCACTTAAAACTGAATGATAATCAGTTTATATATACCTATGATCCAGGAGGGGGTAAATGTAAAAATAAAATGCTCAACTTGCTCCAAAGTGTGGCCCATGGCCCAACCTTCCATAAAATGTTATTGAAATTGATTGAGAACTTTTAAAGATATCGTGTGACAGATAGAGATGAGTGGACACATTGGCCCCATCCAATTTCATTGGCAGAAGAAAATGAAAAAAAAACAAAAACTTGGAACCATACAAATAGAGCTGGACACTGTCAGATACTTTTGCCCAGAAGCATATTTGCCCCTCCGTTTGATGCAAACTCTCTAACTCATCATCAGCAGCAGCCTTTTAGCGTCTGTCATTGGACATAAACTACCCTCGAAATTCACCAGTTCTCTTTATATGGGTGTCACGGATCCAGTACTTTCTAAACTTCTCCAGTTCGTCATGCCATTTTATAGTTTGTCGGGCCCTGGTTTCGCATGTGATCTCTAGGGATTCATATTGTCAGTCGTGATGTCGAACAGCTGCAACATGACCAGCCCATTGCAATTCAATTTTTCTTATGGATTCTACCATATCTCAGACTTTTGTCTTTCCTCAAATATACTGTGCTGTCTTGTGATCTTTCGATATGAAATTTAGCATGATTCTCTCTTGTCCACGTTGCGTGGTTCAAAGTTTAAGGTCCAGTATTTTGTTCAGATTCCAAGTTTCAGCTCTATAGGTGACTATCGGGAATGCATTGGTTGTATACCCTTCTTTTTAGCACGAGCCGAATTTTCTTGTTCTTGAAGATTGAGCTTGTTCAACCAAAAACTCACCAACCCGGTGTGATTCTTCACTTTATGTCTTCTTTTGGAGATTTCATGGAGATTCGTTGTCCAATGTCGATGTAGTGATCTACTTTTTCCAGTTCTAAAGTTCATGCAGGAGTCAACTTTCTTCGTTCAGTCTGTCCAGCATCACCTGGAAATCATGAAGATTTTCATCAAAAAGAACGATGTCGTCTGCAATGGAGAGGTTGCTTAGGTATTCACTGTCTATTTTAATTCCTTTATTTTCCCGTTCTAGGTTCCAGAAGATCATCTCGATGCAAGCTGCAAAGAGTTTGGGCGAGCTAGTATCTCCTTGTTTTATCCCTTTTTCTAGCTGGAAGGGGCCCGAGTCTTTAAGTAGCCTGATGAAGAAACTGCTGTGTCAGTAGGTATGTTGCTATGCTCTGACATTGTTAATTGGATCATGCCGATATCGTTTGCTGACCAGTTGCTAGGGACAGTGTCCCTTCAAAATGAGACCTTCTATATCACTCTGGTAAGTTGATCTTTTCGAGTGCACCCAAGGTGGATGATTCCAGGGTGCTATTTCCTTTATTTACTTTCATTCCTCTCGTGTGGATTTTGTATTCGTGCTCATGCTTAACCTTCGCTTAAAAAGTAACATACTGTATTCCTTGCTGTCTGGGGATTGGAATAAATACTGGGTAAGTGAAAGTGTGAAAAGCTGGGTGAAGTGATGAATTTACTTGATGTTTACAGTGTTTTTCATTTCGTAATATATAATACAAAAAATATATATGAATATGCGTGTATATGTGTGAGCGCACATTCGTGTGTGTGTTGGCGTGTGCGTGTGCATGGTTGGGTGTATGTGTATATGTGTGTGTTTCATTATATCAAATATGTATATTGCCTTTACGGCATACGCTGGTTGCTGATCTTTAGCTTTATTCGAATAGACGTTCGAGATATCTACCCACACGAACATCTGCAGTAAAATCATTTTGAGTCTAAAACTTGCTTTCTCTTTTATTCGAACATTACAATATAAAAAAGAAACAAGTCGAATAGACTCGTTATATTGGACAGATGGGATCAAGTCGTTGCCAAGAATATATAATGTCGATTATGCCATCTTTTTTTATTTTCTTTATTTACCACAAAATTTATCAACTGATTGGTAGTGGCTCATCCGGTTGAAAGCATAATTTATGTTATTCAAGCTTTTAATTAAACACTGCACTAACGCTTGCTACGACAATCCTTCCTTGCCCGGGTTGCATATATCATAAGTTTTCTCCGCGCACCTCTGTTTAGGCTAGACATGTAAATTCTACAAGGTTTTGCGATGTGCGAGAATCGACTTGGCGGCTACAAGCAACCGAAGTCATGTCACTCACCCGGTTGCTATTTCATCCATAGCGGAAGGGTGAAGAAGAGACTGATTCATGCCCTCTCCAAGGGTATTAGCGCGAAGTGAACGCAGATTATCTCAGTTGGTGTTTGAACTTGGCTCAACGATTCCATTTTCCCCGCTGCTTAGCACTTTGCCGAAGACGCTTCAATTGTAGCATGAATGTTACCCATTCTATCGTTCGTGTAAATTTATAGTTCATATTTGTTTGATTAGCAGTGTAAAAGTGACTCAATAGAATTGTTTTTCAGTCCAAAAGTTTTATCAATACTTTAAGGTGCAAATATAGGAACTCAATGTAATATATACAGTTCGAAATTTTTTAAAAAGGAAAATGATCGTTTTGCGGTTTTGGATAATGGCCAATGTTATATTTTAAGAAGTCCTTATTTTGGGTGTTTATATTGCCAGTAGTCAGGTTCCTTCCTATCCCCAATGTCGCACTGCTATTGTGATTATTTGAAGCACTGCACGAAACATGAAACTATCAATGAAATATATTATTTAACAAGGTGCAGAATTGGCAGCATCATTTGGTATTTAACACGCAATAGGATTGGTAGCACGATTTAGTATTTATTTATCATGTTCAAACATATACTAGCCCTATCTGTCTGTAACGCTTGCAATAACCAGCAACTTATCACTTCCTGATCGCTAGCAACTTCTCTCCTACTGATTTCCAATGCACAACATATAGATTGAGTGTCTCAACTTGCTGAAAGCAAATTCTAGGTGAAAATTGCAAAATTTGGCATTTAATCATCAAAAATATTTAGTTTGTTAATACAGAAAAGGATTGAAATGACGTGTGAGAATGGTGGAGTGGCGGTGGGGTCAGTGGGCAGCAATGGAAAAACAAACAAACCCCAAACAAACAAACAAAACAAGAAAAAAAAAAAACGAAACCTTGCCAATGTATGCTTGGTTCAAATACAGTCGGTGCAAAGATAAAGCCTTGATCATTGATTTGATGTGTCACTATATAAGTAATCACTTGAGTGAATGAAAACTTTTCGGCGTATTTAGGAAAATCTTACCCGTGATATCACGTTAGACAAACAAGTAGTCTAGTATTACTCACCAAACAACATTATCAATAACTCTTAACATGATTTTAGATTGCAAATTAAACTCACCTTTTGAACCAATAAAATAGTAATAGTAAAATTGTACTTATTTTTAAGCATATTGAAATTCGACAATTTTTCTCTTTTTTCTCTCAACATGGAGTTCTCTGAATCGTGAGATGCGTTCATTTTCATCTATTTTGTTTTTATGATATGAAAAATCACGCGAATGAAGGAAAGGATTCTAAATTTCTTCTTGCAACCTGACACAGTCTGAAGAAAATCACGTGTCGATAACCACTGAATCCTGAAGAACGGAAATAAATTTGATCGGTAATTTCCGGAGTCTTACAGAAATGGCACATGCGTGACAAGCAAGAAATCGAATAAGATGCATAAACTCTCTCCGGATACTTCAAAACATGTTGATTTTCTTTCATTTTCGGAAAATCGCAAATTGAGAGAACATATCCAATTCAGAGATTAAAACTGTGCAGTTCATTCAGAGGCGTAGCTGAGAGGTGGGAAGGGGAGAATTTTAAAACACCGCAGGTCCCTAAAGAAGGGTCCCCTAAAAGCTTTATAAATTGTAGTTTACCTTCGGTGATTCTACTGACATTATACAATAATAAGAATATATTTGAACATACATAAATTGAATGAACATACGTGAATTGCATCTTATCATAATTCACCAAAAGTCGGTTTTCCCGTAAGTGACAGCCTACTGCAAGAATAGCACTGCATAATACTATGAAATGTTTTGTGGGTACTTCTGGGAGGTAGGATTTTAGCAAATTAGTTTCTAAAAGATCACCCCCCTAAAATTTTTTGGGGGAGTGGGGTCGATAGAAAAAGGAGTTCTCTCTTTTATCCTCACCCTCTTTTAGAAATTCGGCTCGTACTCTACCCCTCTTTATAAAAAATACGTAGGCTGTTTACGTAAACACAGATCAGTCTTTGTATTTTAAAAATTAGTAAGTTAAGCAGCGTTTATCGTAGATATTGAAAAAAAACTCTATCACCTAAACCAATTTGAATTGAACGATGTCTGATTCCAACCTATCTGTCTATTTATTTCATTGATTTCTTTTTCTGTTAAAAAATTATAAAATTGATAGCGAGTCGCCGAGAATGGAAAACAATCATTTTAAACGACTAGTATGTTCAATGAAAGTTTACTATTGAAGTTGTGATAAGCTGATATTGCAAATATCCTCCTATCTAGCTATTTTTCTCCTCCACCAAAAATTGATGGCATGTATGGAAAACTATGTATCTGAACATTTCAACTCAAATACCGACACATTACTTCAATGAAAATTACATCGTTATTGCTTCGAATAAATCAAATTGTTGAAATGTTTTTATTTGTTCATTGTTTTTGACATCTATGGGATTGAAATATACCAAAAATAATTTAAGCTGTTCAAACAGAAATTGCGAATCTACGTCTCCTATGTATAGGATTACCTTTTTTTTCTACAGCAATTCACTCCTGCATGTTAGGCAGATATTTTAAGCTAGTAAATAATAATTCAGCCTTTGTATTTGTTTTTCAAAAACTTCACGGCAGAACCATGAGATACAAACAGTCCATTATTTACTGCAAATTTTCCTTTTAAATCAAATCTTGGTGGGTGCCTCCAGGGGACCGCCTCCCTGAGACACAAAATCTCTGGCTACGTTTATCTCTGTTGAACACACTCCATGTGGAAGTATACAATCTCCCACCTGAATTCCTTGGAATCAGACACTTTTCGGAAATCGAAATTTATCGGATTTCCGAATAGTATCGATATTCAAATCGATAATGACAGATGCGTCATATTCTGTTTCTCTCTGTTATCCATAGGTGAAACAGCAGCTCTTTTTAACATTCTCGCAGTCATCAAAGTCAAAAAATTCACTAAGAAGTAAACGAAATATCCGTAAGCCATAGAGACACGTCTGAATAGTGAAAGCACTGGGACACAACTGCGTGATGTGGATAACTTCCGCTGTGGTCTGAAGAGCCTTTGAGATAAATTTGGTTGAGCGCGGATCGCGTCAGATAATGTTTGTTGCCAAATGAGCTATGGTGTGCAGATTGTGGACCCCCCATATATATATATATATGTATATATATATATATATATATATATATATATATATATATATATATATATATATATACCATTAGTTTCCAAGCATTCCAGCGTTCTTGCTTTGCGTGTAAGTTCTGCATCACTTCAGCAAGAGTCTGTGCTGCTATTGCCTAAATCTCAACATTGATGGTAGCCTCTAATTCTTGCAAGGTTACTGGGCTATTTCTGTACCTCTTACTCATCAGATATTCTCGTTATATGGCTTTTTTAATGGCTCCATTATCTTGGACACACACACACACACACACACACACACTCACACACACACATATATATATATATATATATATATATATATATATATATACATAACCTTTGTCTAGCACAAGGCTGCAGTAATGGGGCACCAGGTCAAGATCGAACTCACAACACGTGCAAATTGATCTTTGGGACAAGATACGATGGGCTCCCTGAATGCTTACCAAGTTCAGCTTAGTACAAGGCTAAATGAGTGGTAATAAGGAGAATGAGCGTCAAGTGGAGACCCTATCTGCCTTAAAAGTCAGCACTAAAATTCTAATGAGATAATCCGATTTGATTTGATTTATTACCCAAATCTAAATCATTCATTCTCATCTATGTTGTTCTCTGCTTTTCTAGTGAAGTTTATCATACCAAATCCAAAAAGTTACATCCAATACAGATTTCCGCCGCTGCCTGAAAGCAGAGCGACCCTATAAAACCATTTGTAGACCAAAATAGCGTAAAACGAAGAAGCAATTACCATTGATTTATTTTTTAGCACTCCTTTTTTTTCTATGTCTATGCATAACAACCTTATAAACTCTCATTGGGTTTCCTGAAATCATGTTGTTATTTTTTCTTTAAAGAAAGCCTTTTTGTTAACGTACAAGAGAGCGAATATTTGGTTCAAGCAAGTGTAAATATTGTCCTAATGTATATGATCAAACGCTTTCAACCAAAAACAACAGACGTACTATAAACCATTTGTTATAAAAAGACATAAAATTCTTGAAACGCTAATTATAAAAGAAAAAAAAACTAAATTGAATAATACACTCTCCAGACTTGGAGCTTGTGTCCTTCATGCATTTAACAATTGATAGATCCGGCCGGTTTAGACATCCAGGTATTCACTACTATAACAGACCAATGGTAAACGTCGAATCTTAAATCATGATGATCGAATGCAAACACCAAGTTAAGAAGTTGAATAACTCATAACATCCAGTCTTTTCCCGTTCCGAATAATGACCAAAGATACAATGGTCAAACGGCAAACACCTAACTGAAGAGCTTAAAAACTAAAAACACCCTTAGTTTTTTTCCACAATGATTTTCGGAAGTATGTTTGAAAACGCTCGATTTCAAACGTTTGGGCAATATCTATACACAATCGATCCAGGTATACGCTCTCTCGTATGTAAACAAGAAAAGTTAACACACACACACACACACACACACACATATATATATATATATGGGTTGGATCAGTAAGTCCGTAGCCTACCAGGTGGTAGTTGTTTGTTGAATTTTTATTCAAAATTATTTGTTGTGTAAAATGAATCTTTTTTATCATTAGGCTCCAAGCTTGTTCATATATATATATATATATATATATATATATATATATATATATATATATAATTTTCCTATGATTTAGCAACTTGTCGGAGTACCATCTTGATTCATTCATGGTGTTCCTATGGGCAATGGGGTTACTCGGCGATGCCCATATCTTCTCCTAATGGTATGTGACGGATTGTATTGGGTTGCACTATCTCTGACTGAAAGAGGTGGATTTACATCTTTCTCGTGAGCATTAATCGGAATTTGAACTCGTTATTTCATCTCTAGCCGTTTAGCTGCCCGTTCATCCAAATTTTTGCATCCTTCTTCCTTTCTTTCATTCATTCATTCATTCTTTCTTTCTTTCTTTCTTTCCTTCTTTCATTCATTTGTTTGTGTGTATCAAGATATAATCTGACAAAATAATATGACATATAATCCATACTCCAAAAATAATCCAGATAGCATAGTGTGGCACAATAGAGAATTCAATGAGGTTCGGAGTCACTAATAATAAGTTGAGTACGCTAACAATTGCAACCCCAAAAAGCAGTCTAGTGAAAGTTACAACGTATGCAATGTAATTGTAAACTTGTAAGTAACCTTTGAAAAGTGCACAAGGTCTGACCAGAAAGTAACCAGCATTTAATTTTAACAAAAAAGAATAGCTTGCCTAGCGGTATGACGCCTCTGTCTGCTTCAAAGTGCTTCCCTTGAGATTTTACAATTATCCCAGCGCCCCATTCTACGGTTAAAAGCAGTCTGCAAAGTCCTCTCTCGGGAACTCCATCAGCTGCTTCGTCGCATTCTCCTTAGTCCACAGTTTAAAATCTCTTTTGGAGAGGCGAGAAATCGCAGCGAACCAGATCTGAGTTCTATGGGGCACCGAGAGACCTAAGTGATGCAACATTTGGTCAAAATTAAACCCTGCACGTGACGCCAAGAATAACTCACTCGGTCATTGAGAATGCGACGGTCACGTAGTATACAAACTCACTCCATGGCGCCCCACTGCTGACTGAGTCACCCCACGGGAGAAATTCCTCTGATTGGAGGTCAACATATACCAGGGCTGTGCAACCAATTCTTGAGATGTTCAAAATAGCTTGATACTTCAAGACAGACCCCGTCAATAGTATGAATCCTTTCCTTTATCTTTTCCGTCTTTTTTCAATATGGGAATAACAACCAATAATTGAACAAGGTGGTGTCAAAATTTGAAGTCACGTGAAAAAAATCAATCGACGAATAAATACGGTCAGAATAAATTCTATTTATGACATCACTGGCGTTTTCCACTGGAAAACATCTTAAATACAGTGAAAACATCTAAATTCAGAAGAAAGTCAGAAAAGCATTTTTCCAAAAGTAAAAAAAAATTTAGAAGGGGTCTAGTGATATACTGATGCCTATTTTCAAGACGACAAAATGGTATGACCAGGGGCGCTAAAACATGCAAACAAATAACAACCCATCAGAAAAAGCTCCCAAAAAGGCCAAAAAAGGTTTGCTTTTTTTAAATGATGTATAAAGAACATTTTTGAAGGGGTTTTGCGGAGCACTGATGCCAATTCGTGTTCCATTTCTTCGCTACTAAGATGCACCTTAAGATTCATACAGATCTAACTTCCAAGTTTTACTCCCATAAAGAAAATGGCTGTTAGAGGAATTGTATGAAACAATTAAATCAATATTGGTAAACTAAGGGGCACCATGTAGAGACGCATACATCCTGAAGGAGGAAATACCTGACCTTGCTTCTCAATGAAAAACATGCTATATTTTTATTGATGGAATCCGCATGATTTATTCAAAAAGGCTTTGGTGCATAAAGATATCATGAATGTTAATTTGAATAGGATTTGTTGTTAGAATTTATAAATATTGATTGGATATGATGTCACGGTCGCTTCGAATTTATGCATATTATATCCTGATCATGCCACTCTTTTGATCCATTAACCAAATTCTCGACTCAGGAAATTACCAATTTTAATAATTCTGCAGGCAAACATTATTCAGCGCACGACCTGAGAAATCATTTCCTTTGACAGGCAGTTTTGCGATTATTTCCGATGCTGACAAGCAAGCATAGTCAAGAAGCACACAGAAAAATTATTTCATTCTTTCTCTTTCTTTATTTTATCCTTCCAGGTCCTTCCTTGTTTTTAGTTTACTTTTCCGCCATCTTGAATATACCTGCTCTTAAGCCAACAGGAAATGAAGAGAATGTGCCAGCATTCTGAACAAGCAAAGTCATCCAGAAAATCCTGACCACGAAAAAAATTGAACGAAAACTCGTTAATGATTTAAATTAAATGTCAATTTACAATTTTATCAAAATTTCGAAAAAGAATTCTTTCTATATCTTATTTTTTATACCTTTTTTTGTTTTAATTTTATACTAATGAGGAATTATAAACAAAGGGCGTCCAAGTTGAATCATAGTCAATGGTATGGAGAATGGAATCGGCGAACTGACATACACGTTTTGCATCTTCCATCAAACCGTATACCAACTCCCTATTAACGTCGTTCAATTCAGCGTTGTTTCATTAAAACGTCGCTGAGAAAAATACACAAAAATTATATACGATAATATAAATCATTGTGGGCGGAATTGCGATTAAGTAATTTTTCTGACTCGGTTTGAGTTAATCGCAGAATTTCTATACTGCAATAAATCAAATAACGCCTATGTCTATGATAAAATCGGTTTCACTTAACGTTGCTTCGGTTAAAGTCGTGGCTTTCTGGAACCTAACCACGACGTTGATGGGGGAGTTGGTGTACGAATATCAAGAAAACAGCAAGATGACTATCGATGGCCAAAGAAAGTTTGTCGGTGTATTTACACTGTTTTTTGTTGGTATCGTGGTTACGTTCCTTAAAGTATATTCATGTCTTGATTCAACAGTCATGAAAAATTCATTGTAACTTGAGCCTAAATCGATTGTTTATTATGGAATGTTCGGAGAAAACACTTGAGTTTTGTCTTTGGAATGAATAAACAAATAAGTATACAGGTCTGTTTTTTCATTCAATAAAAAACATCACATGACCAGCGTCTTTTGGCAACGTGCGGTGTTGAGGGATGATCAATTCAAAAATTTAAAAAAAAAAGAAGATCGATGAATAAGTTACTACTCTCGCCTTTTGTTGGTCAGTGATCATTAAAAATCTGAAAACAAAACATGATATAAAACTGAGTGACTTATCCAGCATAAACTTACTTTGCAAATTGGACTTACTACTAAAACATATTTAAAGGCGGAATTTAAAAGAAAACGTTTTTTCTAGACATGATAGGGAGTAAATACTATAATTTTCAGCCATCTGGCTCCATTGGTACGGCCTGTATGCAAGATACATGAATCGCCAGCCAGTCCAGCCATCTGGACCACTCCAGTTAAAAAACTGGAGAAATCTATGTTGACAGTTTTGCAGACGGTTTTGAATGACGGTTTCTAATATCGATATTAATAGCAAAAAAGGAAGGAAAAATATGAGAGTGATTTTTTTTCTTAAAGACAAATGCAGCATTCTGTTTGAAATCAGCTTTTAAAAAAGCTTAAAGACTAACAAATCTTTTTTGAGTAAACATTTTTAGAAGATAAAATTTCTCTCTAACGTTCAAGTAATTTTTGCCAGGAGCAACACACACACATACACACACACACACACACACACACACACACACACATTTCAGTATGTATAATAGACACAGTAGTATTCAGATAGTTTATATCAAACACACACACACACACACACATATATATATATGTATATGTTTATAGATGGAAATATACACGGTGAATTCATTATTTACTAGTATCAATGCATATGCAAGTAATATATTTGATATACAAACATCTTAAATGTATATATACATGGCAGAGGTTAGTGTAATATGGAATGAGATGGGAATGGCCTTTGTCCAGCAGTGGACTTATAATGGCTACAGCTAATGATAATATATATGTGTGTGTGCCTACGAGAAATCTATAAGCCTATATATTTCAGTGCATGCAGATCAGGATCTTTCTGAAGCTTCGGGGCACTTTTTCTGAGACTAGAAATTCTTCAAGTGCCCTCAGATATCTGAGAAAGGGATACTAATTAGAAATATTTGGAGTAATTATCGTTAATCATACGATAATGATGTGCAACACTTAACGATTGAAATTCGGTAAAATGTCCTGAGTACTTTATTGCATTCCCAAAAGCTTAAAAGCCATTCTTGCAACTGAAGACCCTCGCTATCAACAATTTTCTCTTGAGCATCGAATTAAACCAAGCTGACACTCAATAACAGATGGATGATAATCGAACGTTTGCAGAAATTAAGATAATCGGTGGTATCGCCGATTTTTCATGTACTTTGATTACATTGAATTACATATCTACAAATGTACTGATAGATATTTACCAAGCTTAGGACAGCACATAGCCAAATGGTGGAGAGGAAGATTGTTTAACGCCAATCTTCAAAATGGTGAATCAACGTTTGAAATTCTAACTTTTTACCTACTGGTTGCAGGTAGGATTTCAAATGCTGACAGGAAAGTTCCCCCCATTGAAATATTCGTGAAATAATCCTCTTACGCTAAATTTCACGCGCATGTGTGTGTCGATTTTAGTGCTAGAGGTCCATCTGCATATCATTGTGAATACCTTTGGGAATACATAGATTAATATCATGTAATATGTAGCTGTGCAGCATTGTGATTTATACGTGCATTCGTATATACAGGGTGTAGCTAAATGAATTAAGCACTTTCTTTTCAAAAGATTGTGTTTTGACGTTATTTTGAAATTTTCAAAAATATATCCGTACATGTTATATACATCGGTACCTTAGTAAGCACGTAGACTTTATTTCACAAAAAAAATCACGAAACAAGAATTTTCAACATAATCTCATTTCTTGTCAATACACATTGGTGAATCTTAATCACATAGAACAAACATTATACGGTGAAAATTTCAAATGAAAATTCAGGCTCATTACTCCAACCACGTATACGTATATAAAAAATATATATGTAGGTATCTGTATGTATGAATATCATGGAAATAGCACATTTCTTAAAGCGCGTATCTATTTACTTTTTGGCCATCCTCTTTCTCACTCTCTCTCACCCTAAGCCTCACTCTCTATTTCTCTCTCTCTGTCCTACTCTCTTCCCTTCCCCCCTCTCTCTCTCTCTCTCTCTATATATATATATATATATATATATATATATATATGTATAATTTGATAACATAATGAATTTATAACAAGTGATGTGAATTCATATAACAATGAATATAAATTGTTCCAATTTATCTATCCTTTGCTTAATGTTATCAGCAACTATCTGAAATAAACCCAGTTCCAGAGTGATCACAATGAGCGGCCTCCTCTGCAGTGGATGGAAAAGGATAATCTTTTATATCTATGCTAAAAGGTGTGCACGTACTGTGGTGACCTTTTGCAATTGTGTGTATGCATATCTAAGTGGGGATTTGTGTGTTAAAGCGTATACACGAATGCTATCTGGATTAGGATTATCTGTGTTTAAACAGGTAAAGGTTGAACAGAGAACACCCAGATGTTCTACAAACTCCACTGGCACCGCATGTCACAATCGCTTTGCTTTCAAGCTCAACAATAACCTTAACGAGTGCTCGTTCAAGTTGCGCTTACTTTTATAAGACAGGACCGTGATTGATGTTTTAACGACTTTATCATTTAGCCTTTCTAACAAGCAAAAATAGAAAAAGAAAGGAAAAAGCGTTTTCTCTAAAACCTTTATAAATCAACCGGTCAACCATACATACACTTTATGTATACACTAGTCTAATTTCATTTCATATTATTTAACAGCTCCCTTGCCAATTGTGCAATAAATATTCAGGAGTAAACTATAGATTGTATATTATATTCTATGACCAGTATTTTGCTAATGGATGGGAACACATACATGTGCACACACACGCACACAGACACAGACACAAAGACACACACACACACACACACACGCACACACACACACACACACACACACACACACACACACACACATTTGCGCGTGCACCCATGTTTGTTAACGCTCCCCAAACAGGGCTATGGTAAAACAGTTGAACCTTGAAATAAAAATAAGATTTCAAATATAAATGAAAATACAACCACATGAATCAAGATCCTAAAATTAATTGAAAAATAGTAATGGGAAAGCATGTTGAAATTACAATGATTCGATTAAAGATAACTTGTGTAGCACGTAGCTATAGATACTTTTTGACCATATAAATTTTGACAAAATTTCCTCTTCATCGATAAAAGATGAAAAGTATATGTATATATATATATATGTGTGTGTGCGTGTGTAACATTTTTCAATGAGAGCGAAGTGTGACACAAGGTCGATCCAAGTAGGGGGCTTATTCGCATCCGTACGTATGTGCAAGGACAAAAATTACTCAGTCCCTCTGATTAATGTCACGACCTTCGTGACATTAATCGGAGGGACTGGGCAGGACTAATCCGGACTCATCCGTTATGGATGCAACGGTAAGCTGCTGCTCAAAGTACGGATCCCCAGGACTAGGCTCGCCTTGTTTATGCTGCGTCCCATGTGAACAAAAGGCAAATATGAGACTCTTTCAATTCCTTGTTGAACACTTCTTACGCCCGATTAATAGGACCATTGATATTACGGGAAGGATTTATTGAAGAACTATGTCAAAACGTTCATTCACTCTAATGATTACATGTACAGTAAAAGTATAAGTAAAACGATTCTATTAGAAGAAAAAAAATGCTGGAGACGAAATGACGTAAAGCGAAGAAGCAGTTGCCATTAATTTATAAGGGGAACATTTTTTAACGTAGCCAGACCCCCCCCCAAAAAAAAATGGTGACGAGGGTTTCTTTGGCATAGTCGTCGGAGGTTGAGGTGGTGTGGGCGCAGAAGACTGGTCTGTAGTGGGTAGAGAGAGAGAGAGTGTATAACTATAACAACAGAAAAACAAATACTAAACGGTGTTTCGATTTTTTTCATAAAAGTGAAAACGTAACGTAAAGAAAACTTTTTGAAAACGGGGTAATACCCGAATAGTGTCAGCAATCGAGTGATTAACGAAACAATGGTACGGTTGTAATTCAGCGCCAACTGCATTTGGACCTCATATACCTAGGCGAGATTTCAAATTTTCCTATTCCTGCGTGTCCACTGACTTTACTGCTACTCCCATACTTCCGTACCGAGCTTTAGACCTTCTCGGCACTAACAAACTAAATGTTTATGCCGCTAGGAAAAAGCCTTGATGATTAGATACTAAATTGTGTCACTTTTTCATTAAAATTTATTTCAGCAGATTTTGATTCACTATCTATATGTTGTGTTGTTGAAAATGAGAAAAAAAATGGATTGTCAGCGATTAGGAATTGGGGACAGGGCTACTATGCGTATAATATATATTGTAAATGATTTTATGGTAGAAATGCATTGAAATTCTTAAAAAAGAAAGAAATTGTCAATGGTCAGTAAATAAAGCAAACATAACTGGCAGAATAGGGGTATTATCTATACATATAAATACCAGCATCACCAAATTAATCTGTATGTATGTTTGTCTGTTCCCGTTGAAGAGTCACATTGAAAACCTAATTGTTTCTCTCTTCCTATCTTCAATGCTAGTTTGTGTGTAAGTGATGCAGCCACAAATTTTACGTGGGCAAATTTAAAAAACAAAACAAAACAAAAACAAAGCAATTTCAAACTTTTCTGACAGGTTCAATAAATATCAAATATTAAATTCATGAAATAAGATATTAGATAGAAATATTTTTAAATGGTCATCTATCCACAGATAGCATAGAAAATCCTGTAATTTTTTTACGGATACTACGGTAGTATATATAACATATAGAGTAAATCATTCTAGTACACAAATGCATTGAAATACCGGAGAAAGGAATCGTCAGTGTTCTGGAATCAAAGCAAGCGTTGCCGACAGAATAGGGCCATTACATATCATTTCAACAAAAGCCCTCAGAAAACTACAGATGGTGACATTCTGGACAATACATTATATAGATCCATCTATTAAGTTATCCTGCATTTCCTGTGTATTACCGGACACTCCACATATCCCTCGAAATCGCAAAATAAAGAATATCGTTTTCTGTCAATTCTCTCTTTCTTTGAAGAAGCCATTTTGTGTCTGAACTTTGGTGAAGTACTTTGAATACGTATGTACTGGTAGAAATATACATCCGTTGTATATATTGTCCATATATTAATATTGGTCCAAATATTTTCAAGTTGAAGTATCATCGTTGTCGTTTTAAGGAATTAGCGTTGTTTACCACAGGAATAAGTATATGTATTCACTTGTGTCTATCTGTCTGTCTGACTATGCATACAATATCTCATAAAGTTCTCAATGAATTTCAATGACATTTTGTGTAAGGTTGGCCCATTGGCTAAGGAAGAGTTTATTGAATTTGGGAGTGGTTCTGAAAATTATTTGTAGTTACTATCTACTTCGTAGCTATACGTCCACTCAATATCTCTAAAACTTGGCGATGAAATTCGATTACATTTTCCGGAAGTGTATGCCATGTGGTAAGGGAGGATTGGTTAAATCTGGTGGAAGACCCAGGAATTTCTTCTCAGTGGATATATATTCTTTTCATTTCGCTCCTGCATTATGCACTCACTGATGTTCATCCAATCAATATTCCCAAAATTTCCCAATTGATTTCAAATGAATTTTATTGAAGGGTGGGCCATGGTCTAAGGAAGAATGAATTGATTTTGAGGAATGGGGAGGGGGTTAAATCCAGGAATTTTTACAACTGCGTCCATTGCATCCTATCTATACTGACTGACTTTCATTCAATTTTAATCACAATGGCGTTGGCAGAGGTATGCGCCCTCTGAGTGCTTTATAGTTAATTTTCTTATTGTCTGATGAAGATCAGAGCGTTGTTGGTAGAAACGTTGTAAAACTTAAATTTTGTAATTCACTGACATCACAGATCCAAGACAAGAGAGCAATCAACACAAACTTATTCTCACACTTGAAGACAGAAGATTATCTAATCACAGCTTAAGTAAACATTCCTTTTCCTTTGGTATACATCACTAATTTTTGGATTTTCTATACATCGATATCTTTATGGAGTGCCTCGCCGAGTAGCATTGGTTAACAGGTGAAGAACCGAAGGGAATACAGGGGATATGGAACTGCCCCCTGCGCAGGCAATGCCCAATTACTTTTTAAATATCTAGACAAAGACATTCTATAATGAAAAAAAAAACCCGACTACAAAAATTCTCAAGTAATCATATATTACTTAAAAACAAACGAAAAAATTTCGTTTGTCATCCAATAAAAGATGTCTTTCGACCGATTCCTTATTCCTTGGTTCTATGGTAAATTTATTTGACAATTTTTTTACTTGATTTTTTTTGTCAATTATAAAACTAAAGAAGCTATGACTCAAATGAAGTGAAAAATACCGGATCACACATTACTTCCTCGTTTATTTTGGTTAAATTTAGAGAAAAAAATTTTTTTTGTTAATATTTTTCCCATTTGGTCCCCCTTAGTTGAAATCCTGAATCAGATTCTGTTCAGCCACAGATCTAAGGGATGGGCATCAGGGGATCCAGACCGTGGGAATAGTAAGAATGGGAGAGGGTTTATCTGAGAGGAATTTGCTGAAAATCACCCAAAGGCTTTATCTCAGGATCGACTTTATTCTGCCAGTGAATCACTGAGCAACATGCAAATGGGTCTTATAAGAATTATGCAACATGATCCTCATCGTTGTCGATATTTACTAAGCTAATCTTATTACGGCACAAGACCAAATAACGGAAAATTGGGGTAGGAAGATTTCTCTCTTTCGATCTTCAAAGTCAAGAGAGCCTGTCCGTCTTGAAAATCAGCGTTTGAAATCCTGACATTTTACCTTGACTAGAACACCAGATACTGGCTCTGGTTGGAAGCATGCAACTGTTTCAACCATGAGATAGGTCTGAAGTATTTACTAAGATGAGTTCATTATTGAAAACGACCACAACAGGAATTGAACTCACAATAGTTGCAATGATTGGCGAAGCTAGCTTGTTATCATTCATGTTATGTAATGAAAACCAGCGTTTTTCTTCCATAAGCACAGCATCCACCCTAACTTCAGAAATATATACAGAAGATTTTTGCAGCGTTACCATGGAACATTATTACTGTGTGTTAGCTGCGGGGAGACTTCCACAGAGCTCGAACCGACAATGCTTATACACAGGATTGACATGATGAGCCACGGCAAACCTTCTGCACCCTCACCTTCGACCTAGCTTACATCAGCAAAGCAGTAGCAAGCAATATTAACAA
>OY735226.1:27730242-27810242 GCA_963457665.1 Thysanoteuthis rhombus | reverse complement strand
AAGAGGGAATTAAAAAAAAAACGACAGCGAATCGAGAGAGAAAAAGTAAAAAGTCCGATCTGCCGGCGAGGACTGCCGCTAAGAAACTGATCTTCAGTTCTCCCGATCGGCCGCCACAGCCATCGTCGTCATCAACAAACAACCAGGGCGGAGGCGGAATTGGAGGTATGTCAGTGGCAGAGCGGAGGGGAGGGGGGTTAGAGTGGAGGCTGTGATCGATACGGTCACGTGACACACAGGTTTAGCGTATGCAACGAGTATATTGCCTTTTCATTTCCATACATCCCCCCTCCACACACACATACACACACACATTTTTGTTGCTTCTTTTGAAGAGATTTCTCACCTGGCGTATAGAATAAGCGACAGAAAAGACAAGTAAACACGTCAATTTAATTATTTCGTGACAATTTCTCATTTAATAGCGCTTTATTTTGTTTATTCTCTGCTCTGGTTGTTTGTTATTCTTTTTAAATATATATACAATGTAATGAAATTGATATGTAAACACAACTATTAAATGAATTAATCACCTGTAGGATTCAAACTTGAGACATATTTTTTTTTTAATTCCAGGAAGCATGATAAAAAGATAGCTTTATAATCGTACGGATTATTCAAGAAGTGAAAGTGCCGTAGAGAGATAGATGGATAGAGAGATATGAACAGATTTGAAAACATATGAATAGACTTGAATTGATATGATCTGACTGGAATAGATAGATAGATAGATAGATAGATAGATAGATAGATAGATAGATAGATAGATAGATAGATAGATAGATCAATCATTCAGAGTAGTATAGAGGCGTTAAGAGAGAATAAGGGAATAAAATAGACATAATTTTTCTTCAGAGAGGATAGGATTAGGAAAAAAGAAAGATTGAAAAAAAGGGAGAGAAGAAGAGAAAAAACGTTTGAAACGAGAAGGTAGAAAGAAAGAAACAAAGAAAGGAAGAGTTAAGAAGAAAGGAAAAAATAGAAAATAGAATAAATGATTGAAAAAAAAAGCTCGTAGAAAGATAATGAGGGAAAAATGTTATGAAGAAAGAAGAAAGAAAGAAGAAGAAAGGTAAAGAAGAAAAGAGATTAAACAATGAATATAACATAAATGCAAGTGCAATAGAGAAAGAAAGAAAGAATGAAAAAGGAATGAGGAAAGAAAGTAATGTTGAGAAAAAATGAAAAGGGAAAAAAATAAAAGAAAGAAGGGTGTTTTGAAAGAGTGTTTCGGTTAGTTCAGAGATGATAAAAAAACCCATCGTATTATGGTCTACAGACCATCGTTGGAAAGTATGTAGCTTTTAATTATATGGGATGGATACAGGTACACCCCGCTATCAAAAGTTTGTTTTACTCCACTATTTTGCTTTAAGCGAAGAACATTAATAGTGTTCAGTGTTTATTTTGCAACGAGCTGTTTTACAGTGAAAATATCCCCTCTTTTTTTCAACACCCCAGTCTCCAATACCTCTTATCCCCCAACAATTCAGCCTAACAGATCATCATCACCATGTTCGGGCCTAGGGATGCTCAAAACTCTCTCATATAAATCAATGGTAATTGCTTCTTCGATTTTACGCCAATTTGGCCAACGAAAGGTTTATTATAGGAACTGTCTACTTTCGGATAGTGGTGAAAAGTTGTTTTGACAACAGACTCTGCATCTGGTACTACATCAGGCTGACATAAAATCCAATGCAAAAAGTTACTAGTTCATCTTTCCGAAGAGAATTTGATTGTAATTGTTGGAAGCAATCAAGACGATTGAGAGAAGAGGAAGCTGATCCCGGATTATAAGGGTCAAGTGACCTTTCGGGTTAACGTTCTTCTTCTTCTTCTTCTTCTTCTTCTTCTTCTTCTTCTTCTTCTTCTTCTTCTTCTTCTTCTTCTTCTTCTTCTTCTTCTTCCCTCTCATTTTTTTTCTTTTTCCCTCCCTCTCGGATTTTTCTTCTTTCTCTTCATCCTTAATCGCTGCCTGCTGACAAAATTTTCTTTTTTTTTTACTTTCTACTCACACTCTTTCCTTCTTTCTTTTTCTCAAATGCATCCTCTAACTCATTATTTCCTTCTTTAACCCTTTCCTCTGACTCAAAGGCCTATCCCCCTGTCTTCTTCTTCTCCTTCTTCTTCTTCTCCTCCCCCCTCTGAGGTTTTTATTTTTTCTTCTCTTTCATCTCTCCGACAATACCATTTATTCTTCATCTTCTCCCGCACTACCATTTCTCACTCATTCACTTTACCCCCCTACACCATTACTTCCCCACACACCGTCCTTTTCTTCCTTCCTCCCTAGTCCTGATATCGTCCAATACTAGTACAAGTATGAGGTATCAAGTGAGGATCGAACTCGTAACATTGGTTGGTAATAGAATATGGCACCGGTGTCCAAAATGAGGTCCGCAGACCACTGGGGTCCATCAAATTATACTTAGGGATCCGCAACTGTGGACCTGATATAATGAATTTTGTGGCAGAGGAATGACATCTCACAGCTATCAAAAACATAATTATTGTACACAAACTTGTACCCTATATATGTGAATTCGAATAAATGCAATCAATTTAGAATACATAATGATTTTTTAGGGTCAAAATTGTCTATTATTGTAGTTCATTGATTACTGTCTATAAAAATAAAAGCTAAAAATAGGGGTTTGTCAGAATATTTCGCTTATAGGAAGGGTGCTCGAATTACCGAACCACTGGACTAGCTGGTAATTGGCAACTCCAAGGCAAGGGGGCCCAGCCACTTAATTTTACCGAGGGTTTACAAGATAACATTCAGACTTGAAGAAGTGCTGCAAGTGGAATGTCGTAAAAGGGATAAGGATAAATGATAGAAGTTTATATATCATCCTCACCATCATCATCCACTATAAGCTCGCTATTGAAAAAGGTCTTTTCTATCTCCTTCCATGACGACTGCGACTGTGCAACTCTCTGCCATGTCTTACCGGCAAAATTTTCTATCTCATCCCTCCATTTTGAGTCAGGTATTTTCTTATTGCGTTTGCTGTCCCATGGGAACCAGTCGATTAGCCTTTGGCTCCATCTGTTGTAATCTATTCTTGCTAAGTGTCCAACTCATCTCCGTTTTAGTTGCTTAATCATCACTATTTCCTTTCGCATTCGAAAGATGGGTCATTTTGATCAGCCGAGATGGTGTAAAGCGCGTAAAGTAGGCATGTGTTCACGCGTGTGTGTGTATGTGTGTGTATGTGTGTGTGTGTGTGTGTGTGTGTGTGTGTGTGTGTGTGTGTGTGCGTGCGTGCGTTTGAGAGTGAATGAATGTGAATGTGAATGAGTGAATTCAATGAAAGGAAGATACTATGGATAAATATCATAATAACAAGAAAAGCAAAAAATAAGGAAAGGAGGAAGGAAGGAAGGAAAAAGATTCTACAAAAGAAAAATTAAACAAAAGCAAAGAGTGAGAGCAATAAAAGAAAAAGAATAAAAGAAATAGTTGAATTAGGAAAGAAAGGGAAAAAGAAAAATAAGGTATGAAAAAAAGGAAGAATGAACGAATGAAGAAAAAAGAAAGGAAGGAAGAAATAAGGTATGAAAGAAAAAAAGAATGAAAAAATGAAGGAAAGATAGAAAGGAAAGAAAGAAAGAAAGAAAGAAAGAAAGAAAGAAAGGGAGGAAAGAAAGAAGAAAGGAAAAAGAAAGAAAGATTCGATGAGAAAAAATTCTATGAATGAAGAAAAAAGACAAGCAAAACCAAGAAAGGAAGAAAGAAAGAAAAAAAGAAAGAAAGAAAGAAAGAAAGGAAGAAAAATAAAGACAGAATAATAAATAGATATATATTCCAAATGAGAAAATGCTTTGAATGAAAAATAAAATACAAACAGATCAAAGTATGAAAGAACTAGAAAAAGAGAGAAAATGAATAGATAGAAGAAAGAGAAAATACACCTCGTTTGATCAGAGGGAGAGACAAACAGACAAACAGAGACAGAGACAGAGAAAGACAGAGAGACAGTGATAGAGTATCGGCATTACTGATGTTGACACCACATAACACACAACTAACAGTCAATGCCACACGGGGATCTTTCTCTACAATCAAGTTATATTATCGTAACAGCAACAGTGATTCTACTACGACTACTCTGAATATGATGTTCGTAATGAGTGTATCTCTTACTGCAATGGTCGTCGTGATGGCACCAGCTGGATTTAATGGCAATGCCGAAGGTTTCTTATCAACACTAATTTTTTTTTATTGTGCGCTTGAAAATAACAAAAAAAGTGGCACACATCTTCGAAGCACAAACATGGGTACATGTTTGTTTATCTTATTCTATATATATACGTACACACAGTTGTATTCACATATGCATACATGCAAAATGAAACACATATACACACGCATATGCATTTACATAAAAGTGCAAATATGTATGTATGTGTGTGTGTATGTGTGTGCCTTATGAATATATATATATGTACATTATATACCTTATGCTCGTCTTAGATAGAAATCAAGATATTAAAGTTCTCATTAATTCTATGAAGTACTACCAAAAAGTTCTGGGGATTTGTGCAACGCGTGTAAACCGACTGTTATGCAGACGTTTGTCTCTACCATTTGTGGGCTGGAATTAATACCTTGTTTCCGTCACCAGCTTTAAAAGGGAGCGGTGTAATCCAGGTGCCAGGGGGTGAAACTGTTTTACGGATTGAGCTTGACAAGTCTTAGATAGAAAATATCATCAAACAGATACACGCAAGCTTGTTTCGTTCAAATAGATAAATACATTTAGACAAAAAATAGATATTTCTTGAATTTTTACTTATATATACTATACAAAGGTTTTATCATCGTTAGTCGGATCAGATATTTGAATGGGGTTTGTCTGTTTAAGAATCAGACTTGAAGCAGATTTCAATTTCCTTAAATTCTATCTATATAATGTGTGTGTGTGTGTGTGTGTGTGTGTGTGTGTGTGTGTGTGTGTGTGTGTGTGCGTGTAATTTTATAATTGTTTGTCAGTCCGGATTTGGAAATCCATTTTAAAAAGTACATGTTCGGCCCACTGATCTGTAACTAGAGGATGAAACACTGATTGAACCAGGATTACTTCCACAGAAAATAGTATGAAGCCATTTAATTTCCAATGTTGGGTAGAGTCTACTATACGTTTAAAGAAAAACCGAAAACATGTGTTTTAGATGATTTTATAAGTCAACGGGTCAAGTGAAACTCTTCTGATTTAATAAGTTTATGTATACGATTGCGCTTTCGTGAAATCCTACGGGATTTTGAGAAATCCCCGAACATTTCAGTAATCTCTAGTTTCTCAATCAATGTCGTAATGGATAAGAAACTTCTGATACCAACCATTGCAACTGTAATGATTTCGATTTCAGTGGGTGCACCACTGATGTGGCCTTGTGTCAAACAAAGCTAAACTCAGTAAATACCAAGTATGTTCAGCCTCTGTATTTACAAGGTTTAACAGTTTGACACAAGGCCACAGTAGTGGGGCATCAAGAGTATGTTGACCTTTACAAAACTACAAATTTCATGAAATTACTGAAACGTTTGGGGATCTCAACAGATTTTACGAAATCACTAGATTCATAACCTTGCAGTAACATATGAAAATCGTATACCCTTGCAGAAAGATCTTTAAAATTTCGGTATCAATTATCTTTGAAATTCGAAATGATCGGGAACTCAACATCAAAATGTCTGTAGGAAATGATTTGTTTTGATTTCATATTTCTAGTGTGTATTGTTTTCATATAGACAAAGAAACAATAAAAGCAGAAAGTTAAACATTGTTTTATTTATATAAGGGTAGCAACACTTCATAAGCTTAAATCGGATTATTTACGAGATAATCTGAAGCAATTATACTGTGAATATTTGTGTTATGATTATTCTTGGTCAATCCTTCGTGGTTTTAGTTTCGTGGACTATCTCACTATAATTCAATTAATGTCTGCCTGTCTGTGTTTGTATAGCTCAATGACGTCAAGAGCTATGACTACAATACTTTCTATGGGAATGGAACCCTGAAGCATATTTTTAGCGTATTAGTTCTTTTTAATGAACCTTCCCTATGGTGGATTTTCAGATAGTTGTAATAAAATTAACATTTATAGATGAAGTCATGATACCAACTATAATAATACATCGGTTATGGAACGACCAGTGGCCTTCGGTTTTAATGATTGTAGTAGGAAAACAACACAACTTGCTTTGATAATGGTTAAGAGTCTTTGCTTTATTCGGGATGTTGGGCGTAGATTTGAGAGAAAAAGAAAGATTGAACAAGGGACAAGATTTCTTGCTTTAGATATTCTGACCGCCTCTGACCAGAAAAGACAGAGAAGACGGACCTGAAGGTGAATGCCGCTGCAGGTTGTTACTGACCACTTCATATACATGAGTTTCCTGGCCAAATACAAATGAATCGTTTTCTATAATCATTCTGATACTGGGTCATCAATCATTTCGAACGATTCGTTCAATTTTTTTTTGAAATTCTTGCCAGTCCTTGATGTGCATAGACAACTTTCATCATCGAAACCTTCACAAAATGTCTTGTGCTACTCAAACATGCATGCATGTGATTTACATCCTTCTTATAAACTTCATACCAAAATATTCGTTTGAGATTTTAATTTCAAACAAATTGAACTATTGCTAAATTTTTGAACAGAACATTTCCTCTATTAGTCCTATATTCATTTTTAAAAGTTAGTTAAAACTACCCCCAAACTATCCCAATAAACACAGAACGATTTTTCTGAGTAACTAAATACTATTAGCATTAGAACATTTTTGCCAACCAGACTTATGACCCTAGAGACTAAAGGCCAAAAATAATTGAAAATGATCTATAAAACTCCAATAAAACTTCCTAATAATCTCTTCATTTTCCAAGACTCCAATAATGATATTGATTTGATGATGCTATCAGTACTGCTCTTCATTTGTTACTTGTTATTTTGCTTATAAAGTGTGGAGAATTTTATTCTTTGTTAATTGAAGTGTGAAGCTAAATTTTCTTTCGCAAAAGAAAATAAGTGGCTTTCGAATTTTTGGACCTTTAAAACAGTGGAAGTATTTATAAGTCGATTACAATTCTTTTTGTTTTACATGAATTATCAGAAAAAAAACCCCTCAGATATTGTGAACCAAAAAGATTCGTTAGGTTTATGAAGTAAAAATGAAAAACATTTAATTTTCCACATTAACTCTATTGAACGATATATTTACCGTGTCGTTCCACTAACTTCTGCCGTCTTTCACAAAATTTCATAATTCGATTTTCTCAGAAGTTCTTTTGCCTTTCTCGACAGAGAACTACTCGAAGTGGTTTTGCAGCTCCCTGAGAAATGATTTTTATCGTTATGATAATTGTGTAAAGACCGGAATAAATGGTAATCCAAAGACGTAATATCTGGTGAATATGGTCGATGAATAATTTCCTGTCGAGTTGTAACAATTTTTTGCCTGATCATGAAAATTGATAAAAAAAAAGCTTAAAATGGATGAATACGTGAGATATCTATCTATCTATCGATCTCTGTCTCTGTCTCTGTCTGTCTGTCTGTCTGTCTCTCTCTCTCTCTCTCTCTCTCTCTCTCTATATATATATATATATATATATATATATATATAACAAGTTAATTGTTTCATGTGATAGGAGCACCAACTGCTGGCAACGTGAAGAGAGGAAATAACACCGAAGTGAACATTTTCAGAATTTCAAAAGAACGAAAAGCTGAAAACATAATAAAAAATCATTTCACCCAATTTGTATTATAATCAAATAAACCCCAATTGAGAAGTACATCAAAGGTACGAAACAAATGGTTTTGGGAAAATATCTATTTCCTATTTGTCTAATTATAAATATACCACGCAGTACATTCGGATCATTAACATGAAGAAGCCCAAACAGGACAGAAACATTAACGAGTTTGTGTAGCGAATCCTAATTCCATTATATATGTATGATTGAATAAATAAAAAATGTGTAAGGTTTTCCCTAAGAAAATTTGTTTCAGACTATGTATAATGGCAGGAGATCTCACTAATGTCATAACACACATAACACCACTAAGCTTATCACACACAGGGGCTATCGACACGTTACCACTCCTATCACAACTTATATAGCAAACATTAAAAAAAACATCCAGTTTCTTGTAACACATTCACTTGACAAAGCTTGATTAGACCAAAACGCCGAAATAAAGAATTATCTATTTTATAAAACCTTCCAAAAATGTCATTTACTTTCATACTGTCAGATTAACTCCATACCAATACATATATAGTCTAGAAAGCTTAACAGCTGTAAACACGAAACACATTAAAAAAAAATTTCCAAAATTTTTTTTGTGTCACTCAATTCCCAACATCTGTTAATATCATTTAGGCAATTTTCTTAAGTGCTTCTATATATATATATATATATATATATATATATATATATATATATATATATATATATATATATAATAGCTTGGCTCTGCGAACGGAGATCTGGAAAGGTCTTCTCCGTCTTCTCAGGTCTTACATCGGCGGGGCTTACACGTGAATAACGCACAATGGAGTTTTAAGGTGAAGGTCAACGTGGGCACCGTTGATCCCATTCTCTAAGCCACCGGTTTGAATGCTGTGGTCCACCGGGGTGCTGCAAATACCAGCAAGGCCCCTAGATAATAGGTTTGACCTTGGTAAATGCCTGAGATAGCTATGGGGGTCTGTTGCTTCCCTGCAATTCGAGCCGAGATAAACCTCTGGCTGAGTTGGCTGTAGAGGTCTGCTGCAGATAAATACGCACACACACACACACACACACACACACATATATATATATATACATATATATATATATATATATATATATATATATATATATATATATATATCGAAGCACAGGTCCGAGAGATACTGCTTTTTATGTCATCATTATTCAGTCATTCATCATACCCTTGCTTTCTTTGATTTTTCGGCCAAGTCGTGTATTCTATCATAAAAGAATGATTCTGATTTTGATTCGATGAATTCTTTGATGAACTTTAATATCTTGAAGTTATTGGAACGAGAGGAAACAACTGATTGCCTAAAACAGATGGATGTGAAGATTTCACTGCATGTTGAAGAACTTTCCAGTCGACCTTTATGATTGTTTAGTGCGTCGTATTTACAACACTGTGACGGGCTTTGCCATGCTGCAAGATTACCGGTGAACTTCTGTAAAAAAAAAAACGTATGCATCTCTTCCGATATGTCGGTTGCTGAATGTAGTGTTACACGGTGATAGTTTTTCCAGGTTTCAGCAATCTATAATAGAGAACCCTTTTGAATGCCAATGAACATAGAAATGTTGTTTTTTTTATTATATCTCCGGTCCCTGTTTGTTTTTTTATTTGCATGCTGTCTTGTGACCTAAAACTCAAATAGCAATGGACTAGCAATGTTGCAAGAATTTCAGACAAATGCTAAGCATTGAGACTCACGACGTGGATCCCCAGAGATCATATGCGAAACTGTGGCCGACAAAAAAGGCGTGACGTACTAGACAGGTTCATGGCACGATCAACAACGTAAGTCAAGAAAGGTCTACGTCCAAAAGACGGACGTTGGAAGTCTGCTGCTGCTGTTGATGATGATGAACATAGAACAGCCATTTTTCTCCACTACACCCATTTTTAGGTTGAGATGTTGAGGGCTATTCTTGAGATAGCCACGATCTTCTCCGTTTTGGATTCTCGTAAGAACACATTTTTCATTGCTAGTGATTATCTTGTCCAAGAATGACTTTTTAATCTATCGAGCAAGAAGAGAAAAACAAGCGTTTAAACACTGGCCAATGCTTGTGAATTTTCCCAAAAGCTTGTAGACGACGTACAGCAGTTGATGGATTGCACAAGTAATAAAGAGCTGAATAAATCTCCTTGTTATTCCCAAGAATATTCAAAGTATGGCACTAGAGAGAGAGAGGGGGGGATATACTTTAAATCTATTCTAGTGCAACATGATCTTTCTCCTTTTGATGTGGTTTTCCGTTGGACTGAGCTGAGATTATTAGATATCTCTATGTCACCCTATCACACATACACACTCACATACACACACGCACATACATATACATAGTCTAGAAAGCTTTATGGTTTTTTCAAAGGATTATATATATATATATATATATATATATATATATATATATATATATATATGTTGGCTCCCTGAACAGAGATCCAGAAAGGTCTTTTACGCCTTCCCAGGTCTTAAATCGGCATGGCTTGTACTTGAATAATGCACAATGGAGTTTTAAGGTGATTATATATATATATATATATATATATATATATATATATATATATATATATATATATATACATACATATATATATATATATATATATATACTAAGGTGATATTTATATATATATATATATATATATAATCACGAAGGAGGTCTTGCAAACCATTCAGTTTTCTATATATACTATAATTGGTCTTATTTATCAAGAAAGAGCTCGTTTATCTCCAACACAGGAATCAGAAAACATTTCTGACCACAAGAATTGACACAAAAAATTCAACGCTTCTCGTTTCTGTTTCCCTTTTTGTTCATCTCGTCGTTTGGTTCACATATATTATTTTGTTACTGCAAATTACGTCAACAGTATTTTCCTGTCGTCTCTAGAAGTATAGAGTGTCCAGTTCTAGTGTAGCGTGCCCCCAGGCTCTACCTACCTATTGCAATTAAAGGGTAAGCTTAAGTTCTTTGCTTGATGCCTTGGGCGTCCCAAAAAGGAATTGCCGACGGAACTGGACATTTCTGGCACCACCCACACTTACAAGTGAGAGTCCCCACGTTGAACTACACCGTGTATCACATTCCACCCTCCTGGGGAGGCGGATAAATATCTATATTACCATTACACTCTCCCCTACTTTTCTTATATTCGTTTTCATACGAGCCTCCCATCATCTGAATCCGCCAATCGTCGCATGTAGTAAACACACTCTTATTCACGTCAGTTGCTTGTTATTGAGAACTGACCCATAGACCCCAGGGCCTCCTGTCCGAAGTTCTAGCTCCCCAAGCAAATAATAAAAGAGATTACCACGTTCATTTACTGTTCATAAAAGGTGAAAAGGTTAGACTATAGTCAGCCATGATAATGAATGATAAGGACTTCTTTCTTTAAAGTAATGACTCAATCATGCAGTCAATTACGCCATTGACCCTGGTGCAGACCGGGATATTTTCGTATTGGCAGTGTGACAATTATCGCTATCTTGCGGTACTTTACTGAAGACAGCACCGAGCCAAGAAATATGATTTTTATTTATATTTTTACATTATTATTTTTTTTCAAGCAAAATTACTCAGTCGGAAATTCTTTGGCAGCCATAATGGATATCTGTCAGAATTATTTCCCAATTGTGATAGCGTTTGTGTTTTTCTTTTGCATGTTTTATCTATATTTCTTCCAATTTATGACAGATTATGGCGTCTTCACACACACACACACACACACACACACACACACACTGAGTGAGTGCAGAATGTATCCGATACATTTTTTAAAAAGTTCTTTTTAACATCCACATACCGCTCCGAAATTGACAGAATTCGGACCAAAGATTAAAAAATGCGAGCAGATGCAAAAATTGAAAAACATTTTGAAACAAGATTGAACACTCAAAAGTTATGTACAAAAATCAGAAATCTTTGGTCCGAATTCTATTAATTTTGAAGGTGTATAAAAATTTGAAAATGAAATTTTTGAAATGTATCGGATACGTTCTGCACTCTGGATATATATATATATATATATATATATATATATATATATATATATATATATATGTGTGTGTGTGTGTGAAAGAGAGAGAGAGAGAGAGAAAGAGAGTGCACACGTACACGTGTAAACACACACATATATGTAAGTGTATACGAAGTGCTACATAAAAGTTCAATTAATTTTAACCGTGTGCATAAACCGAATGTAATTTGGAATTTTGCCACTATTTTTTTGTAAGCCCATCTTTAAGGGAACGATTTCGAAGGAAATGGTGTTAACTAGGTGTTTTGGTAATTTTTCATTGTTATTCGGTGAACTTTTGGGGTAATACATCATATACAATATACACAGTCAAGAAAGCTTCATAGCTTTAAGCACTAAATATTGATATTTTTTAATTAAAAAAGATATGTCATTTTAATCAATTGTCTCCCAATATCTGTTAATGAAGTTTATGTAATACTTTCTGTGGTTTTATGTTTTATACGGATATTATGGTACGATGCGTATTTTTCTTTTTCAGTTGGGTACCATGTAACCGTATCGGGGATTTAAAAACATAAGTTTTATTAACACGCCCCCAGCAGTGCTGATCACTCACAACATCCCTTTGAGTAATGATTTTAATATATAACTTTATTTTATTTTTAAGGCCATGTCATAATACAATTAGTTTATTATTTTATACAGAGGATTATCATAATGCGTTGTATATAGATGTTATTTTACACTATGCATCGTTTAATTTTTTCAAAGGGATTGCTTACGTAGGTTACCCCCCCCCAAAAAAAACGATGAGGGATAACAACAAACGTGACTCGTTGTTCGTATCACTTCTATTGAGTGTTCACCCATGTGAATATTTAATCCGTCATGTCGGTTAAAATCTCAGGCTGCTTGCAAAACAACCTATGATATCAACTTTAAGAACGCCAGTTAGTCAGGAAAACTTCCTTGACTTGATTTTCTACTAACATATCCAATTGGAGAATTTGACTATATGTTTTAGGATCAATAACCTTAGACTGAATTATTCACGTCAGTATTTTGAATTATTTCAACTAAAACATCATTTTATATTTGGTTGAGACAAAACCAAATAGCATTCTAGCAATTAATAACACTTATATGAACTATTCCATCAATATACTTCGGACATTTATTATTTGGCATTACGTGTTCGATCAACCCATCCAAGTACCAATCAGTCAGACAAATGGATCAGAGCTAAAGATTTTCCCCTTCCCTTTCAGCTAATTCAATGATCTTTTACATTGACAAAGACTAAATTCTTCTCTTTTGGTTACCAAACTCCCCAAAACATATCAATATTGAATTATTTATTTTAATATTGAATATTCATTTTTTATGCTCTCGTTAGCTTATTCTATGATTTTTGTTATTATTTCATTACAGTCAACCTGAGTAGTTTTAAACGGATCAAAATGTCTGGTCATGTCTTTATTAAATTGTCTAAAAATCGTTCGCTGCTTTCATTGACCATTTTTATAACTAAAGAAACAATTTTCAAGAAAAAATCAATAATTCAAAGTGTAGTTCGTGCTATTCTTAAATACTCTGGTAGTATAGTTTCATGAAATATATAATTTGAAATACTAATTGTTCTAAGAGCCGTACATACGATATGGAATGGAAATGATTTTCGTTCTCAATTTATAGACAAACGCTTTTTTTTCTCGATTTTAATATCCAAATCTCGGAAAATTGCCTGCATTCCGTTATGTTCGCACTGAAGGTCAACACCTTTAGGGTAAATAATACTATGAGACTTTCCGAATTCTCCTCCATCATCAAGACAAGATAAGTCATCTATAAAACAGGTACAATCCAGAAATACATGATCTCACTTTATATTAGTTTGAATATATACTAATGTCTATGTAGAAACGAATTCACCCAGAAAGGCGTGGTATCAATACCCATGCAGATACCAATAATATGATGAAATAATTTATTACCTATTTTAAGTAAGTTTCCCTAATAAGATGGCTAACAATCGCCTTAAGGGTAGGACGTGTAAAACATTTTGTTTAAGACCAGAAAGCTTTAGAGTTTGTAAATGCATTATAATTACTGTTCCTTCTTGCAAAAGCCAAGTCTATTATTTTATTTAATTCTTTAATGAGATCTCCATGAGTAAATTCCGTATAAAGAGTTTTAAAATTGTAAGTTGAGATAGATTTAGCTCCTTTACGCATATTCATAATATTAAATTTTCCTTTCACGGACATAGAATTATTTCCTACCCAGAAGAGATTTGAATAATTATAGAATTAACTTTTGATATGGGTTTTTATATATTTGATTGTATATCAATTCAAAAAGTTTAGAAACAGCTTTGCCAAGTTATTTAGTACTTCAAACTCTAGAGGACGCAGTAAAGACAACACCTATTTGATTTTCGTGCATTCTAGATATCCAGAACATAATTGGTAATTTATGTGTATTTTCATCGTCTCAAGTCCTAATTTCTCACATAATACGATGTTATTAGAGATAATATTATAAGGTTTACAAGTAGATACTTTATGCGTGGATGATGGTGCTCATATAATATGTACTTCAGAAAATATCCTTCGAATAAAATATTGTTTGCATGTGCTGCATTATTTGCCGCTTTATCAGATTCAAAAGGATATTCCAAGAGAGCTCCTAATACTTTAGGATTTTTAAGCACAGAGCTCGTTTTTTGAGGGTGTTCAGAGAATTTCACAAGATGGATTTCTTTCTTTCCGTCTGTCGAGCGCTGATTCTATCATTCGCTTTTCGTTTGACATAGTTAATGTATATATATGTATATATTTTTCTTTATCGATGCCGACAAGAATAATCCTCGGTTATTTTGGTAGATCTAAAGAAGTAGCAAAAATATGACGATGTTGTAATCTTAAATTTTGTTATTATACAAAGGTTTTTGACGCCACAGTTTTCTCATTAATGCATTTGATAACTCACAATCCGTTCTCTAATTTCAATGCCAGATATGTCTCTTGAATTTTGAATTACCCGTGAAAGTATTTTTTACGTATAATCAAAATATACATCCAATCAGTAGAAGAATACACATAATACATTTGAAATTTGTCTGCAACTTTTAAAAGGGAAGTGACTCTTATAAAAACTGCTGAGTAGTACCCCCGCTTAAATTTACAGTCAGCTGATTTGCTGATACGCCTAGCTGAGTATAGCGTATCAGCCAACAAGTTGACTTTGAATTTGAAGGAGGCGATTCCAAAATTTATAGAGGAGTTATTTCACTTTTAAACGTTTCAATCCTTTGTATACACCCTGTAAAATGAAGATGTTCAACCACGATATAACAGAAAACCCATTGTGTATCTGGAGGTTTTTCATATTATGTAAATATTCTCCTTATTAAGTAACTGGATACCCACAATGCATCTGTAATTTTCTCCATATAATTTAAAAAAACAAACTCTTTTCTTCTAAATAACAGAATATCTGCAATGTATTAGATATCTAATCTCATGTAATGAATTAACAGGATACCCACAGAGTAAGTAAGATCTTCAATTAAATAAAGACGTTCTGTCACTAAGTAGCAGAATCTCCACGGTGTATCTTTAGTTTTATTTAATTTAATGAAAAAATTATTCAACTAAGTAGAATTTTTTCTCATGTAATGGATACATTTTATGGGCGACATTAGGATGGGTAATAAAAACATATTTACTGATATTAGGGTTCTAGTGAATTGAGTGTCATAGGATTAGAGGTGTTATTGAAGCATCAACCCCGACTTCAACGTTAAGCTCATCTTCCATCATGGTGCCATGATAATATAATGACTGTATCATATGGAATGGACACTCATTGTTCATTGGTCTCTACGTTGGCTAATTTGAGGGAATGTGTCCAAGAATTCTTGGTATTATGCAAGGAATGGATGATTATAAAGGACATAGCGTTTGAGCCATGGAAAAATATCCCAGCAAAATAGTGCAGAATTTGGGGCAAATCAGTGTAATTTGGACAAAACCGTGTATTTTTTTAAAAGCAAACTAAGCTCTCTATCATCCCCCCTTAACCAAAGAGTTCTCATACGCTCGCGATGAAGGATGAAGCAAGTTAATTGATACGTAGTGCAGTAAGTACTATGAAGAAAGAAAGGAAGAAGGAAAGGAAACACAAACAAAAAGAAAGAAAAAGAGATAAACAAACAAAAAGAATTAGCATAGACCGATTTACTCGGACTAGTTTTATCTTCTGGGAATTTCGAATCGAAATCTTTTATTCAATCAGAATGATTATTCCTCATCTTAGAAATTCAAATAACAGCAAAAAAGCAATAAAGAAAGAGGAAAAGAAAAAAAAGAAATAAAAAAGACAACGAACGAACAAAGAAGGGAAGAAGAAACATCCAAACAAATGATGGAAAGATACAATCAGAGAGTACGAAAGAAAGAAGAAATGAGGAATCGAATCGAACGAAAATGGGAAGGAAAAAATAAAGAGAAACAAATAAAAATGAAGAGAAGAAAGAAAAAGAAATAAAGAAAGAAAGAGAGAAAGAAAGAAGATTGAAAGAGAAGGAAGGAAAGAAAAGACCTATGAAAGGGAAGAAAGATGATAAGAAAACACACCCAAAACAAAGAAGAACGGAAAACGAGTCAACAATATAAGTCGAATTCTTATTTCGTTCACTAAAAATGAAATTGATCCTTCAAAATAAACGTTTCCAAGAGACTGGTCTGATTAGTCCCTCAATAGAGACCGTCACGTGACCAACATCTTTTGGCAGCTTTTGGGGGTGATCAGAGAGAAATCTGAAATAGGCAAAATATATAAAATAATTCGACTTGAAAAAAAAAGGTGCGAACTCTGCCAGACACAAAGTAAGGGACTAAATAAGCATAAATTTGTATTGTAAATTGAACAACCCACAAAAAATCTATTCTCTTTGGGGGTGGAAAAATATTCTAGACATAATAAGGAATACGTATTTAAATTTTAAGGCCCCAGCTCTATCGGTGCGGCCTGTACGCTTGATATATATATATAGCCAGCAAGTCAGCCAGACAGAGGGACTGACTTAAAAACTGGAGAGACCTATGTTGACAGTTTTGGATAACGGTTCCAAATAGAGCCAGTCATCTTCGAGGCGTATTGCATGGATTATGACGCACTTCCTGATTGTTGACTGATATTTTCAAAACAACTCTTCGTTTTGACGCGGATATGAATTCCCGCAGGCCCCCGTCAGAAATAGTTCCATGCAAGTTGCTAACACGGCACACATAATTAATTTAAATCAATTGAGGCCGAACGACAATAACAACAGAAAGAAGAATCGGAAAACATCAACATAAAATGTTTTTAAAAAAACATGTTGCACAAAAATAGAAAAACTGGAGTTCCGTCTTTCAAAGGAAGAGCAACCATCCACGTTGAAATACTGACAGAGGGATAGCATAGCCTTAAAATTATGCATCTGAGTCTCCTTTTGTACACACATCGCTATTATACGCTTTTCGGTCGGCCTGTCAGTTTCGTCAACGTAAATAGAAAAAAAGAAAGGGAATGTGATGTCATTAAAAAAAATCTATTCTGCTCAATAGATGACGTATCAAGCATTTATCTTTAAGTGTTTCCAAGTACCATTTGTTATAAACAGTTAAAAATGTTAAATAATACTCATCTAAAGTCAGCTTTTCAAAAACATAACCATGCCCTAAGACGCCAGAACAAATCCTCAGAAAGAATTTTTCACTTACTTTGATTTAAACTTACTGATTGTTTTTTGAATAACCAGATTTTCGGATGAACCGTTTCAACTCTCCTCTCTCACTCTTCCTGCTGTTATTGATACCGCAACTTGTAATGCTACGTAAGATATGGACGTGAGGATGGTGGATGCATCTTCTTGAACTTACGGTTCTTATTCAATCATCATTAGTATCATCATCAGCCATTTAACGTCTGTTGTTGGGTGTAAGGCTTCCCTTTGATGCGCCAGTTTCTCACTTTTGAGTATCACGGTGCCATAACTTTCTGAACTTGCCTAGATCATCTTACTTTTTACAATAGAGTAAAAAAGTGATGACGTCATAGCGTACATCCGGTTCCAGATTGTATTGACACAACATAGGGAAAATCACGCTTTCTTCCCTTCTTCACCAACCAGTTTATACTGTATTGAAAATATCGATTTTTATCCATTTTTTCCCCTCAGGAGGTTCCAGCAGACAATGTTTACACTTTTAAAAACTAAAATGGTATAATTTAATAGTTTAGTTACGTAAGCATATTTAGAGCCTAGAACTCAGAAACTTTACATTTTTACCATAAAGTTAAAAAAAATGAGCCCATTTCAATAAAATTTTCAGTATTCATTTTTGAATGAATTTTTATTATGAAAATGGTATTGTGTTAGAAAAACGTATGAAAACATGTTTCAAGTCAATCAGGTAATATTTCGACGCAGGCAAGTACGGCGTTTTAATCGACTATTTAAACCATTGGCGATATTTGTTCCTGGAAATCATACGGATAAATCTCAAATGAAATAAGAACAAAAGGAATGAATTTGTCTCTTAATAAAATATTTCAAGTTTTTTTCAGAAAAAATGCAAATCAGAACAAAACATAAGAATAAGAACAAGACTAATTAAATGAAATCATTTACGTATACCTCAAATAAAAACAAAAAAAATACACATTTTTTTTTGGTAAAGAAATCTTTTCAAAGAGAATTTGTATTCATACAAGCACAGTTATTTTTTGACAAGTAGATTTTATTGATTATATTTGTTCTTTAGAGAATGAAAAAATATAATTTTCAATGGGGAGTCGGGGTGTAAAAGAGAAAAAATAATCTCTTAAAAGAAAGAAAATTTTTTTTGAAAGAAAAAAATGAATACATCTCTTTGAAAAATCTACTGAACTCAACTTTCAAGCCTGACCGACGCTGAAAATACTTTCGTGCGTTTTTTTAACAAAATACCCCTTTTCATTAAAGAATGTATTCAGAAATGAATACTACAAATGTTATTGAAATCGGCTCAGTTTTTTTCAAGTTTGTAGTAAAAGTACTAATCTCCGAGTTTTGGGCTCTAAATATGCTAACGTTACTTGATTATTAAATTACAATGTTTGAGTTTTTGAAATTGTACACATGGTCTGCTCGAGCCTTGGATGAGACTGAAAAATCAATGAAATGACAAAAAGTTATTAAAAATTGTAATACTGTATAAATTGGTTGTCCTATTCTTAGAAACTATGCAAAGTTTCAGACGAAATTATGAAAAAATCGGCTAAGAGAGAAAAATTAACGATTTTTCCTATATCATTTCAATAGAATCTAGAACCAGATGTACGCTATGACGTCAGACCATGCTACTCTATTCCGTCCAAGGTCTAGAGGAATTAATGGTGTGGGTCGTGATGTCAAGAGGTTGTGTCTGAAATCCTTGAAACATCGCTTACCATTGAAGTTTCCAATTGGTTTCAAGGATTTCCCTAACGCTTTCTTTCCTCTGATATAGAGTACTGCTTTGTGATCTTTTTATGTGATTTTCTTTGATTTCTTTTTTTTTTCTATGGAGGCCAGTTAATGTAAAGATTGTTAATTTGATCTAAGCCAAAGAGATGAAAGGGATATGAAGACGATGTTGTCCAATGACCAAAAATTGTTGCATAAAAATCTGATTGATACTTCTTTCAAACTCCAAAACTGGGAATTGACTTCATTTTCCGACCGTACCAGGAACAAAAACAACAAGAACAATCGTCACCATCAGACTGTTTTACTGTCTTGGAGTGGAGTTTGACCCTGCAGTAGGCAGTCTTGTTTTTTCTGTCCTTCTTTCTTTCAGTCATTTTTATTCCTTCGTCTATCTATGTCTATTCTATCGATCTATCTATCTATCTATCAATATATATATATATATATATATATATATATATATATATATATATATATATATATATATATATATATATATAATTACTATGAAGTTTTAATCAAGCAAAGGAACAACTTCGCTGTCTACTCAATGTCAGTGCTACTCGGAGTAGGGTTACATAAAAATGATTTGGGGTTACTGAAGTATTTGAAAATCATTTTTAGAGAATAGTTATGTAACCAAAGATTTTCTATTATCGCTCTACAAAATGTACTCATTCTGGAGATTATTGTAAAAATGGCTTTATGCTACCCAGAAATGTTTTTTAAAAGTTCCGTTTTTGTTATGAGTAAATAATCGATTTTTGAAAACAATTTATTTTTTCTCGTAAACAAAATAAATTCAGATTATGATTAAGTTGCTTTTGACATTTTTTATAGTTATCTATTTCTATGCTAACTTATTATTAGATTATGATTAAAAACTAATCATGTATAGTCTTACTACGTCTTAGTACCTTATTTTTATAACAGTGAGAGAGGGGTCGGGAAAATTTTCGTACCATTGAAAGGTATCGTGAATGAAAAAAAGTTTGAGGAAGCCAGCCGTAAAATCATTGGAAACAACTTCTCCATACACTTAGAGAGATTTTCTCAGCTTAACTTATTCTGGCACGAGAACTCACGCCACTTGGAGAAAGTTTTTGTTGCGCAAATTTCACGCAGTACAATTTATTTCTGACAGCTTGAATATTTTGAACAGATCCATGTGTGACTTACTCTGTACACCAACCGTTACCTTTGTCGTGTCTTATTCAAGTATATGTGCGCATAATTCGGTTCATTCAAGATTATGTGGGATTGAATAATTCCATCAACAAAATCTACGATATCAAGAGGTTAGAGCTAGGAAAACTCTTCTCCATTGGTACATGTTTTTCTTTAATAATTTAACTTTATATTTCATCATATCATTCTTATCAACAGTCGTGGAATGTTAAGTGACTTGAGCGTCGTGATAAAAAGCAAAAATAAGATGGAATATAAATGAGTCAAAAAATTATAATGGAACATTTTTCTTGAAAAATAGATATATGTCCAAATAAAAGTATTGGGTTGGCCTTAAAGCTCGCTCAGTGGTTGTCGTTATATTTTCGCTTATTGATTCCATCATTGAATAGTGATTAAATCAAGACATTACTCGAGAATAATCAACGTTATCTTATCCATTGACACTTAAATTCTGATATCAATGACAACGATACACAGCGCACATGACTACTGAACTATACAGCGACTACATTAGTGTTATCAGGCGAAGATTTCGGATGAAAGGTTTCCAATATAAAGTATATTCGACTTCACAAAGCGAACATTTCTTTTCTTCTCCTTTTTTTCTCGCATAGCGTGCCTTCTTCTCTGATTAATTTAGGCCACCCAACATTTTGAATAGATTCCACAAGATGGCAGCCTATTGATGCGTTCTTTCCCTCTTGCTGCGATATAATGGCTACGTTAAGTCGATGTTATCGATAGAATATTAAAAATGACCGACGATTGTTCACCTTTGAAACCACTTCAAAGGATGCTATCAGTTCAATGCTAAAATTTTACGTGGTGCGGCGAGTATTAGCTGGGGATGATTCTTTTTTATTGTATGTTGCGGGGAAAAAATTGAAAATTTAGTGATGGATTTGGGGAGCATAGAAGATGAAAGAAAATATCGATAGAGGAATGATATACCACCTTTTCCCTTTCTCTCTCTCGATCTGCCAGGGAATACATATATATACGCATTATGTCTTCGACAATAGATACATAGATGGGCAGATCATTCCATATAAATAACATTGTTAATAAGTACATATTTTCAGATAATTCATTCTACTTTACCACATCTGCCGAATACACAGAACACACACACACACACACACACATATATATATATATATATATATACATATATAGCGAAGTAAGTATGGAGAAGGAACCAGTTATCTTAATCATTCACATTACTCAAAATCGATGGAAATGTCTAATATTTTGTGCTTTTTTTCAAGTTATCAATTGTTTTTCTATAAATGATCCAGCTTTTGGACCAGGTTATTTATCACCCAAGGTTGGGCGATTGGTTAGCAGAAAAGGAGTCCTACTTCTAGATTAATGAAACTTACTTATCAAGCTGTGTCGTTTATATTTAAATGAAAGGGAAATGCTTTGATGTGAAATCAGAGCGAAAGATGCCTCTCTTGTCTTGTGAATCTGCCGTCGCTCAATCTATTACAATACTAGTTCAAAAGTAACTGTTGTTTGGAAAAAAAGAATGTTCATCAAATTTGGACGATGAGAGATTCCAATTTGAGAAAAATGACATAGAAATCCAAAAAATATCTAGGGTCTGCGACGATACTGAGAAAAGTACTGAAGATTTGGGGAGACTTGTGGACACTCAACCATCAGCGATGATCACCAGTATCTAGTGTTAACATACATAATTGTATTTATGGTAAAGATTTGGAGAAAGTCCTTTGTCATTTGGTCCCCAGTAGCAACTACCAATAACCACTGACACGAAAGTACAAATAATAATGTTAAATGAGTTAGAAAGTCAAAGGATGAGTTGAAAATGTACAGACTTCAGGGTTGGCGGATGCTGGAAAGATTTGAGAATATTGCTGCAACTCGTTATCCAATGATGGCCACCGGATATCTGATGTGAATATGCAAATGCATGTATGATAATAAGTGAGAAGGATAAACTTTATCATAGCCAATATAAACAGTAGATAGCGAGATAGTAAATGAGAATCAAGAGAAGATAGAGATGAAACCACTAACCATATGATAAATGCAACGTGAACTAAATGAGGGGAAAATAGACGTGACTAGGAATTTGATTTCATGAAAGGATCGAGACGTTCCAGACTGTAGAAGTTCTGGGGTTTACAAAACTACAGAGAAGAGTGATAAAGATTTGAGGATACTTGCTGTCACTCAATCCCCAAATAATAAAAATAAAAAAAGAGCCTTGTAAAATATTGGAAGGTTTAGAAATTAACAGAAGAATTGAAACAACTCATATGACAGCATTTGTAAAATCAGCTAGAATACCGAGGATAGTACTCGGGTAATGAACAAACTTGCCGTCACTTTATCTCCTGCGAGAGTCACCAGATAATGATAATAATAACAATGATGATAATAATAATAATAATAATAATAATAATAATAATAATAATAGTAAAAAAAAACAACGACTCGATCCAAGCGAGAAAACCGGACTTAAAAGCCGTGGACAAGGGAAAGAGAACTTGTGAAATAATAGAAGTGAATGTATCAACAGGTCGAAAAGAGAAGTTGAAAGAGAGTGAAAATCTTGGGAAAAAAGTGTGGCACATAAAGGAAAGGGTAGTATCAATGATAGTAAGCACACTTAGAACTCTTCCGAAGACACCAAAACTGGGGGAGCTGAAGATTAGAGGAAGGATTGAGGTTATGCAGACCACAACACCTGAGGTCTGCACGAATACTGAGTAGAGTAATGGAAATATGAGACTTACAACCTCCAGTCGTCAAAAACAGCCAAACAGCTAGGATGAAAAGGACATGTGTAGGTAAAGTTGGAGATGGTTCAGACAGTACAAACCAAGGCACTGCTGTGGTGTGAGAGGACGCTGAGAGGAGGGCTAGACGCCTGAGGAGATACACTGTTACTCAGGCTTCAGAGACGCCCATCAAGTAATTGGTTTGAAAATACACATAATAAGAGGACTTGAGGAAACTTGCTCGCTCCTCCAGTTACTCTCAGGCAACGCACGAAAATGCAAATAATAATAATATGGTGGGGGCAGCACAAATCAAAGCGCTGCCGTGACAGGTGGGGAGGACTTGAGATCTGAGGAGACTTGCTTTTACTCAGCCACTAGCGATAACCACCAGGCAACTGGTGTTAAATCGTAATCCACAGCACTGTGAGAGTGCAAAGAGGAGGGCTTGAGACTTGAGGAGACTTGCTGCCACTCTGTCCCCAGCACTGACCACCAAGATGATGATGATGATGATAATACTGGCAGCTCAAGTCCAAAGCTTGCCCACTCGAAACTTTCAAGCAAATATGATCTAAAAATAAAGGTGCCGACCCAAAATGTCGCTTCTGTGACACGCGTGTAGAAACAATAGACCACTTCATGTCTGGCAGCTCTGTTTTAACACCTACAGGATATAAGTTCAGACATGACAGAGTGGGTCAATATATACATTGGAAAAATCTGCATTACGGAATACCAACAGACAATAACTGGTATGAACATCAACCAGACCCAGTAACTGAAGGACAGAATGTCACGATACTCTTGGACTTACAAATACAATGCATATCAACAGGACTATCAAAGCAGATTGACTCGACATAGTAATCAAGGGCCACCGTGAAGGAACTTGCCTTTTAATTGTCATGTGTGTGGCTTCTGATCGAAATTTAGCAGTAAAGGAACTCGTGAAACTAGGCAAGCACACGGACTTACAGAAGATGTGTCTCTTGAAAACGCAAACTGTCCCTATTATTATCGGGTCACTAGGGATGATCAGAAAGGGTGCAGAAAAACTAAATCCTAGACGACCCTTCTTTCTGTGAAATCCCGAAGATTACGCTTACAAGTACTTCCCGCACATTGAGAAGAGCATCATCATCTTTTGTAAACTAATGTAATGTAATGCATTACACAAAATTGAATTGATACTGTCTAGTGTCTAGAACATGACGGTGCTGGAGGTTTATAAATTTATCGAGAAAGATGCCGAAGATTTAGGAAGACTTACTGTCGCCCAATCTCCAGCTATATCCACCAGATATATGGTGTGAACATACAAATTCACGGAATAATAATAATAATAATAATAATAATAATAATAATAATAATAATAGAGTATTAACCACACAGCATCGATATTAAAATCTAGTTCTCGAATGTGACGTGATAAAACGGGAAGAAATGGAAGAGAAAATTTTTTCAAAAAGCTAAATAGCAGAAATTTGATAAAAGGAATGAATGCGTGGGAAGTATCGGTAGAACGATACACAATCTCATTTCTTGGATGGACAAATGAGGTACTTTAACGAATGGATCGGCGAACGAGGAAGCTTACGAAAATGCACATGCCTCTACCTAGATATGACACAAATAGACTGTATATAAAGAGGAAAGAAGGCGAGAGAGGACTCATCAGAATAGAAAACTGGTGAGATATCATGGATATGGCTACGCAAAGGAAACCTGCAGAAGGGTACAGAATTGCTCATAATGGCTGCCCAAAACAAATGCTCTATGATAAATTTCTCAAGGCGAAGATCGATAGAACAAAATCATACAGTAAATGGTGCTTATATGGAGATAGGGGTGATACTATAAATCATATGACCAGTGAATAAAGTAAAATAACCAGAAGGAGTACAAGAACAGACACGACAGGGTAACAGTTGTACACTGGAAACAAAGCAAAGGACCAAGATTCGACCATGCAGACAAATGGTATCAGCACAAACCAGATACAGTCCTGGAAAATAGAAGCCACAAATTATTCTGAGACTTTGACATCCGAACCGAACACCCCATCCAAGCGAGAATTCCGAACCTGGTTGTCGCAGACAAGGGACAGAAAATCTGCCAAATAATAGACGTGGCTGTGCCTGCGGATCACAGACTGAACACGATAGAGAGTGAAAGACCAGGAAAATACTAGTACTTATCAAAGGGTACTTATCAAAGGGAACCGAAGAAAGTGTGGAACATTAAGGTCAGGGTAGTACCAATAATGGTTGGTACACTCGGTCGTGCCAAAGGCACTGAAAATGAAACAGGATTGGCTGGAAATAAGATTGAGACTGTGCAGACCACAGCACTGTTGGAGTCTGAGCGAATACTGAGGAGAGTACTGGGAATATGAGATCTACGATCTCTAGTCGTCAGTAATGTCCTAACAGCTAGGATGGAGAAAGCATGGGGGAGACAGCACAAACAACAGTGCTGCTGTGATATTTGAAGACAATGAGAGGAAGGCTTGAGACCCAAGGATACTGCCACTCTGTCATCTGTGACAACAACTTGGCAACTGGTGTGTAACTGAAAACTACAGCACTGACGCAGACTGAAAATGTTGAGTAATGAGCTGGCGACCAGAGAAGACTTGCTATCACCCAGTCTTCAACGACGATCACCACATCAACTGATGTGAAAATGCAACTACTACTACTACTACTACTACTACTACTACTACTACTACTACTACAATAATAATAATAATAACAATAGATGTACTAAGGAGACTTGATGTCACTTGATCTTCAACGGGCGACTCCAAATACTACTAGTGTAAAAAAAATTCAACGAATATAAAATAAGAAAAATACTAAATGGAGAAATGGTGATTCGAGGAAGGGTGGGGATTTCAGATTCTGGCAGTGCAGGAATCGGCAAGGTTACCGAGGAAGGTGCTGGGAGATTCGTTCGGAATTGCTATCACTCGATCCTCAGTGAAACAACACCAGCCATCTATTCTGAACTTGCAAGTATACGATAAAAAGGAGGTCCTTTATCGTTGATATCCAGCTCAAATGCATTAGAACCAATTATATCATAGTTAAAAGACAAAATCTAGAAAAGCAGCAATTGTTGCCTTTGAGGAGGAAAAGATGAAACGCTAACTCACACCGTGTGCATGCAACAAGCTTGCTCAAAAGCAATACAAAAACAGAATCGCGCCAATAATAGTTGGCGCACTTGTCAAAAACACTAGAATCGATATTGGATGAATTGGAAATTCGAGAAAGAATTCAGACTGTCGTGAACATGGCGGTGCTGGAGGTCTTTGAGGTTATCGAGAAAGATGCTGAAGATTTGGGAAGATTTGCTATCGCCCAATCTCCAGCTAAATCCTCCAGATATATGGTGTGAATAAGCAAATATGTGGAATAATAATAATAATAATAATAATAATAATAATAATAATAATAATAATAATAATAATAATAATAATAATAGTAATAATAATAATACAACTGAAAAAATCTATGTGTGCGTGTGTGAACCACAATTATTCAACATTGGCCACGGTACGATGTTAATATTCGCCAAATATATTAGTCAGCACACAGTAACGCTGTGCTGAGTTAAAGTTCTTATGGGACACCGGTTTTTGAGAAATTTTATAAAAAGTACAGATTTTAGATCTTTCGTCATAGTTTCTATAAATTACCCCATTGTCTCATGCTCTTTAGAATTGTCTAAACTTAGATATAAAATATCTAAGTTGGCAACATTGAAAAGAAATAACCGAACTACTTCAAATCCGTAGCTTCGAACGACGGACAGGAAATTATTTCATGTGTACAATAATAGCAGAATGCTCCACACCCCATAAAGTCCAGACCTTCCAAACATGCATCTTTGGAATGGGCTCTTATACGATAATAATAATTACGATAATTATAATCATGGTGATAATGATAATAATCTAAAATATGAGTGCGTCACAGTGTGTGTTGGTTGGTCCTACTGCCACAGCGACAAGGCAGTATGACATTTTCATTCTAACTTCCCTGCGTTATATCTCCTCTTTCCACAACAGCCAGTCATCACTGCACAGCGCCCCTCCACCTACATGGTAACCCCAACCCACCCAATGTGAGAGGAGAAAAGTGAAGCAAAAACAGAAAGGAAAGAAAGGAAAGGAAATGAGAAGGGCGAACAAAATATAGCATCGCCTATCGCCTTCAACCATGTACATTAGGTGGATTGAGAGTTGCTGTGCTTATAGAGGGGAACGTCAAACCAGTCACTGCATTAAACCAGCCTCTAACAGCACGGCCACCTCCAACGCACCTAATGTACACAGTGGGAAAGGGACTGGCGAGACTAAGATCATTATCTCTATAGGGAAAAACTATTTGTGTTATCGCTTAATTCAGTTAAAAATCGAAACAGAAAGATCTTTCGTTTTATGCCATCGTAGACTATTTATCATTTTACCTATTTATATTGTATATACCGCCATTTTGATGGTACAGTAATACAAGTAATTATGATTATGAACCGAGACTGTTCCAACCACGTCGATGCTGGGGTCTGCAAAGATAATGAGGAGGGTGTTTGAAATTTGAGAAACTTCTTGTCACTCAATCTCTAGCGATATATACCACATTTATCAGGTGTTAACATGAAAGGGCATGAAATATAATATTAGAGAAATCCGAAAATGATTTTCGCTATTACGAAAAAAGGAACAAAATCGAAAATAGTCTTCAGCATCCCCTTCTCTCTCTCTCTCTCTCTCTCTCTCTCTATCTCTCTCTCTCTCTCTCTCTCTCTCTATATATATATATATATATATATATATATATATATATATATATATATATATACATATATATATATATATATATACACTCAAGCCCCCTGTACTTCCCGCTGACCCAACCTTCAACAGCTCAATCTAATATACCATTATCACCATAGTTCCCTGTAAGCTGTGCGCATGTGCGAGTTCATACGCATTTTGCAACCAGTGCACAAAGGAGATTAATGTGCGCCCCAAAAATCTCAAATTCTGTAGATTGCTTTCTGGGTTTTTGTTGAAAAAATATTGATTCCTTATTTTCGGATGTGCACGCGTATTTTGTTGCAGAAAAAATGCACAACATAAAATCTTTAAGGACAGTGACAACGAAAAATTAGAGGGAACATCACAAACACCAACGAAATTTCAGAGGGATCATCATCAACACCATCACCACCTTCCAGTAGGCTCGCTGTCTCCCTGATTCTGTAAAAGAAATTACACTGTGCATACATTATATCAACCTTATAAAAGCTGCATATCTATCATTCCACTCCTGCTTTTACTATATGTTGGGGGATTCTTTTAGTATTTATGTGTTATTTGGTAGATCATTTTGTGGGTACGGAAACAATAAAAATGTTTTACACGAACTCTCTACTTTGTGATTACGGGTAAAACTGGATGTCATTATTATTATTATTGTTGTTGTTTGTATTATTATTATTATTATTATTATTATTATTATTATTATTATTAGTTACACGGTGGTCACTGCTGGAGACTGATTGACTGCAAGTCTCCTCGGATCTCCAATAGTCCCCAGCAGTGCTGTGGTCTATACCGTCTCAATCCTTCCTTTTATTCCCAGTTCTTCCTCTCTCACTTCAGTGTCTTTGGTACAGTTCCGAGTGCACCTACTATTACTGGTACTACACTGACTTTTATGTTCTACACCTTTTTCAGCTACCTTGCCAGGTTCTGGTATTTTCCTATCTTTTCATTCTCTTTCCCTATTTACTCTGTGATCCACAGTCAAAGTCACGTCTATTATTTGGTAGATTTTCTGTCCTTTTTCTGTATAATTAAATCCCATTAGTTTGCTCAGTTCCCAGTGTATCGCTCTTGCTGCTCTATTGCGTCTGTGTTTATACTCCTTCTGGGCTGGTTGACGACATTCACTAATTATGTGGTTTTCAGTGTCATCTCTTTCCCCATACAGACGGCATTTGCTGTTTGTGTTTTGTCGATTTTCGATATAGTTTGTTCAGATGCATTTGTTTTGGGCCGTCATGATGAACAATTCTGTTTCTCTATTCAGATTTCCTTCGCGTAGCCATGTCCATGATCTCTTGTCTGCAACATCCTGTATCTGTCTTTTGAATTCTCCGTATAGTTTTTTCTGTTCCCATTTTCTTTCCTTCTTTGCTGCTGCTACTATTATTATTATTTTCATCATCATTATTATTATTATTATTATTATTATTATTATTATTATTATTATTATTATTATTATGAAGAATTGAAAACGTAGCAGTGCTGGGTTCTGTGATAACACTGAGAAAAGCACTGGAGATTAGAGGAGACTTGCTGTCACTCAATCTGCAATACTACTACTACTACTACTACTACTACTACTACTACTACTAATAATAATAATAATAATACTGATAATATTAATAAAGCCAGGGTAGTGCCGGTAATAGTGGGCGCAATGGGAACTGTCCCAAAGACACTGAGGGCGAGACTGGAGGAGATCGGGATAAGGGGAAAGGATTGAGACAGCACAGACCACAGCACTACTAGGAACTGCACCGATACTGAGGAAAGTGCTAGAAATATAGAGACTGCAACGTTAATTGTCATCAGTGACCCAACAGAGAAAGGGAAATGAAAGTGGAAATGCAAACTGCAGCACTGACATGATAGGCGAAAGAGAGAAGAGATGTTGGCTGAAGACCTGAGGAGACTTAGTCACTCAGCCTTCTGCAATGACCACTGGGCAACCGGTGTGAAACTGTAAACTGCAGTATTACAGCGACCTATGAGCACTAGGAGAGAAGGCCTGGAGACTTGAGGAGACTTGCAGTCACTCAAACTCCAGCAGTTACTACCAGGCAACTGGTGTGATATTGCAAATAAGTGGCAACGATGATACACTGGGAACTAAGCAAATAAATGGGATTCAACCATGTGGAAAAGTGGTATCAGCACAAGCCAGAGGCAGTTTTGGAGAATGAAAACCACAAACTACTCTGGGACTTTGACATCCAAACTGACCACCTCATCCAGGTAAGAAGACCGTGGCTGTACCTGCAGACCATAGAGTAAAAAAGAAGGAGAGCGAAAAACGGGGAAAATACCAGGACCTAGCAAGAGAGTTAAGGAAGATGTGGAACATGAAAACCAGGGTAGTACCGGTCATAGTGGGCGCACTAGGAACAGTCCCCACAACGCTGAGGGTGAGACTAGAGGAGATCGGGATTAGGGGAAGGATTGAGACCGTACAGACCACAGCACTACTGGGAACTGCACGGATACTGAGGAAGGTGCTAGAGATATTAGTACTGCAACGAATTTTAGCCCTGACATGATAGGTGAAAGAGAGAGGAGACGTTAGCTGAAGACCTGAGGAGACTTATTGTCACTCAGCCTTCAGCAATGACCGCAGGGCAACCGGTGTGAAACTGTAAACTGCAGTATCACTGTGGCCTATGAGAGCTAGGAGAGAAGGGCTGGAGACTTGAGGAGACTTGCAGTCACTCAAACTCCAGCAGTTACCACCAGGCAACTGGTGTGATATTGCAAATAATAATAATAATGATGATAATAATAATAATAATAATTATTATTATTATTATTATTATTATTATTATTATTATTATTATTATTATTATTATTATTTAGGTGAGTTCAATTGGTGAGAGGAAGATCACTAAAACAGTAATTCCTTTGAACACGCAGATTATTAAAATAGGTAGCGTATTTTTAAGATGATAATGTTTTTTTTCCCCATTGAATCTATGAGACGTTTTGTGCTTAAGTAGGCGTATGTTCAATGCACAACTGCGTAAATCGAAGATTCGATCAGTACTGAATATTCTCTGCGTCGATCGATTTACACGCTTATATTTGGAGAATTTTACAGGTAGGATATTGCGCTGGTTTCACTTCTCACGCAAATTTGGTATGTCTACATTTTTAGATCGTCTATATAAAAATGGTCCTAATTATCTTTGGAGTTGAACGTTCTCATCATTCTTTTACATTTAATTAAGAATGGTTGCCGAGGCCTTTCTCTGCCGTTTATTTTATCTTATTCCCAACCAAAATATGTGCCCAAACGGTCTTGAAAATTACTTTATAGAAAATCTGTTTACTTTACAATGATAAGCTGGGAAACATTGGGCCTTTGCCAGACAGAAATACTTTCTGCAAAGCTACTTGTATTCTCGATCTCAATTCAGGAGTTACAACAAAAAGCATAATGAATGTAGATCACGTTCAGGTAGCTCAGTGGGAAGGATGATATCCTCAATAATATTTTTAGAAGTAATAGCTGAATTGAATCCGTGAGTAATTGAAGTTTCATTCATATTAAACGACCGTAACCATCAAATATGGCGAGAGGCTCTACCTTTTCTTTTTTTCTTTTTTCTAAAATATGTACGGGTGTTTCTTTGTTTATGTATTTTCTGTTTATTCTTGTGCTCCTGGCCGTACTGTTTTGTCTACAAGAACTTGACTTGAAAATTGGTATCAGCACGCCTTTGAAAAAAATTTTTTTTACTTTTGAAAAAAAAGCCACTTTTGACCTCTTGGGCCTTATTTTGATGCTTTTATTAATAGCATCTGGATTTTTTAAAATCAATGTTTCCACGTGGGGAACGCCAGTAATGTCATAAATAGAGTTTATTTTGACCATATTAATTCTTCGATTGATTCTATTTTACATGACTTCGAAATTTGACTCAACAGTTGTTCAGTTATTGACTGTGATGGCGAGTTAACTATTATTTCATGTTTACTGTCTATCTTGTGAATGCCAACTCAATCGTACCTTGCTTTGAAAGTCGGAATTGCAATATGATTTGCCTGAACATAACGAATATGTGTTGTGTACAAACAACAAAAAAGTACCCATTTTTAACAATTCGAAAAAGAGATTATGATTTTGCGAGCAGAGGCATAGACAGAATGTTCTCACGTTAGCAAATATATTTTGAAGTCAATGGAGTTTACTTGGACTAAATTGTGCTTTACGGGATTACTTTTTATTTTTTCATTACTCAAAAATGCAAAGCATTTATTTCGTGTAAACAAATATTTTTTTTTAAAGTGATAAAATTTCACAATCTCTATTTGTATCAGTTTCATTTGGAGGTCCTCCCAATCTCTAGTATTTCAAAGGAAAGAGCGTGTTTCAAAAGGGAAAAGTTCACGTTTCTAGCAATATTTTGGCCAAAAGGACTGGTTGTATTTTATTTGAAACTGTCAACCAAAACTGAAGACACACTTTTTTTTCAGTTTTTAAGTTGGTCTGACTGGCTATGAATGTATGTATTGCACGTATAAGCCGCCATGATAGAGTCATTGGGTTGAAAATTTAAACATTTATTCTTTGTTATGTCTGGAAAAACTTTTTTTGTGTTTCGTCCCCAAAATAGGTTTTCCGTTGTGGGTTCAATTTAGAATATACATTTATCCTAGATTGGTTCCTTAGTTTGTGTTAGGCAGTGTTGAAGATTTTATTTAAAAAATTCCTGCTTTTTAGTGATCATCGCCCAACAAAAGAGAGAAGTGATATTTTTATTGAATTTTTAATTGATCATCCCCAACACGACGTGCTGACAAAAGACGTTTGTCACGAGACGTTTTCTATCGAGGGACTAACCAGACCTGTTTTATTTCATTTGTACTTTTCTAATAATTTAATAATTGACTAAGAATTTTCGACTCACATTGCGAGTATCAAGACTTACCTCCTAAATTAGATTCCAAGAATAATTTTAAATATATCAAGTGTTTTCCTTGAAGGTAAAGACCAACATCGTAGGATACAGAATGGGAATCGAACCCGCTGGTGATTGCCTGGTAGTTTCTTTCATCTGCTGTCTTATAGACGCATACATTATACAAATGTGTCAACTCTGAATCATCACAAGGCAGTTAGAGTATTAGTCTGAAGATCGCAAGATTTTTAAAAAAATTCAACCCACCTTTCTTGCACATCACTTAGTATATTAAGTAGGAGAGTTGTTTCGTTTTTTTTATTAATCTTTGACTGATTTCTCTATTTCATCTTATTTCTGTTGCGTTTTATTGCAACGAGTTGTTTTTACGTTCTATAACCATTGAGTAAGCAGCATGGATCAGAAAATAAATAAGTAGTCTCTCAGGAGATTCGAACTCGTATCACATATTCTGAGGGGTTTCATACCTCACCAGAGGCTAGTTCTTTATTTTCCGATTCATTCTGCTTATTTCAATGGTCGCAGACTTTTGTAGGGCCCCCTTTTCATTCTTTTTTTATGTCCTGTCGTATCCTGCCAAAGACAAGTCTGTATCAAGATGAATGTGACAAGATACAGGGAAGTTTGAGTTCGTGCACTTCATAACGGAATAAGCATTACATTAACAGTCGACGACTAAAATTTGGAGTTCTTTCATTAGTTTAGGTTTTTAATGTCCGAGCCTTTTGACTATTTTGTATGTCATTAGACCAACATTATTATTACCATCGATGTAAGATGAACTATAAATATTGATATCATTAATTATTTTAGTTGATTAGTTACATACATTGGTATGAAATGTTCAATACTACGGCCATATAGTACACCAGCTCACTCGATGCCAACTGAGTAACCTCATGCAAGAGTGTCTGTTCATATATGTGCAAGAAGGCCCATCCTGATTGTTTGCCAAGTTAAATCATGGCTATGCAACCAATTCTCGAGGTATTCATATATGGTCTAACGTACTCATTTCGCTGTCCCTTACCTGTTTACAATTGTAAGTGCACGCCAATGATCAGACTTATTCGAAACTTACAAAAACCAGCATTGGGAAGAGACGTGAATATCTTTCTGTCATATTATTGCATACACCTGGTGTTGGTCTTGAAGAAGATATATTAATTTGTCACTTCGGATGTATTGATTTGTCACTTCGGATGTAATCACACTAGCTTGTGGTCAGCTGCTACGCGTAAAACTATAACTCACTTCATCTATTCTGAAGTCATCTCCAGGTGCTAAATGTAATTTTATTTGTGGAACCCGTTATCGAAAGGGCTTCCGTCTATGATGAACTGTAACATTGCTGCCCGACACATGACCTCGACGGTGACAACTACATTGTAGGTATTTCGTAAATAACAGTTTCTCTGACAACTAACTTCAGTGATGCGATTTACTGGCTTCATGATTTTAATTAGTTTTCATGGGTTCACTCAGCCGATCGTGAGAGGACATTGAGTGAGCGTATGTATTGTCGCATTCATATAATATCTACATTCACATTATAATTATCTCATTCGTAATGACTGAATATTTTGTGCATTTTTTTTTGTTTTGCAGAACATCACATCACTTGGGTCTTTCAGTTCCCTAAAGTCCATCTTTGGCTCCCTGCAACTTCTGAGTTTTTCCTGTGAGAAAGGTGAAGGTTTCAGACCATAGACGAAATTGAGGAAAACGTGATGCGGCAGCTGATTGTAATCTTGCAAGAAGACTTTGCAGGTGTTTTGCAAAGTGGAAGAGATGCTGGGATGAGTGTGTAAGGTCTCAAGGGGGATACTTTGAAGGGGGACTAAGGTTCTATTGCCCTTGGTAGACCATTTTTCCTTAATATCAAATGGCTGAATAATTTGCATAATTCATAAATAAGTTTTGCTCAATCTGGCCTATGATAGTGAAACACCCAGTAAGGAACAAATTCATTAGGATAACGACGCTCTATGAAAGTAGCATGCCAACCAAAAATATATCGGAGGTGTCCAGTATTCATTCTATATAGATATTTACTAAGCTGAGATTAGACTGGCACAATAATAATGCTCCTGGAAACGATCGAACTCACAACACAGGCGATGTTCCGTGAGACTGGTTTGCGAACAGTTGCCCTACGGTTGGCGTCCCAAACTAATTTTTACTTTTATTCAACTCTTTCTGACACACGATAAATCTACAATGCACCCAGCAAACTCTATGTACTGATTAAAAACCAAATGAAAATGAAATATTTTTTAAAAAAAGAAATAGAACTTCAAATGCATAAGTATTGAGTTACTCGCCTCGAAATCGAAAAGGAACCCCTGGATTCGCTCTAAATCACTTATCACTTCTTCTTCTTTAGCCCATGGCCCACCCTTCCACAAAATGTTATTTTGATTCAGTGAGAATCTTTGGCAATATCATTTGGACAGACAACAACTGGGCATAAGTGAATACATTTACCTCTTACAACTTCATCGGTAGAGGTAAATAAAAACAATGTTTGTCTTTTGACAAGATCTTGTTGTTAGATTCAATGCATATTTAATGGACCAGCTTTCCCCGAGTCAAATGTAAATTTGATTTGTTGGATTTACGTGTATATCAGATTTTCAGAGAGACAACGGGAAGTTATTGCTTCAGAGTTCCGAATCATACTGAGACAAAAATCGGCTAGTTTTGTTGTAATTCAAGACATTTCTTGCTCCAGTTCATCAAGTTAGTTTCGACAGGAACTGAATTAACACTAAGTCGCCTACACACATTCGCACATTAGATTCCAACACATAAACAAATTATTCAACCAATCATAATTAGGATTGTGCCAAAACACATTATACATCGATCCTTGTTGATTATAGGGTTGCGTTTCCGCAGACCAGTCGAGTACACACGCTAACCAATGTTCATTGCCAAAAGCGTCTTTAATGGACATGCAAGCGTTAGAAATGGACACTGTAACAATGGAAGAAAGTAGCCTGATCCGATGAGTCTCGCTTCTTCCTGAATAAGTTGGATGGCATGGTACATGAGCATCGTTATCCTGAGAGCGTGATAGTACCAGGATGCCGGTGGAGACAGTGTAATGGTTTGGGGGAAACGTACAAGGTCGTATCTGTGATATGGAAATTACTTGGTCACGTACCACCCACCACAACAACATGGAATATCAGGTACACTCCTTCATGGAAACATTCTTCTACGATGGCAGTGACATGCAACATGGCGTGAGTTATTCAGGAATGATTTCTAGGACTGTGTTGTACTGGCTACCAAGCTATCTAAATTTCTATCCCTTTAAGCACTTATTGGATGTGTTGGATCAAGGGGTTCATTCTGCAGGACCCCCCCCCCCAACATCTGTTGTTAATATCGTGGTCCAGATCCAAGAATAAACTTTTTGAGTTCTTAGAATCCATGCCTGACCAAGTAAGAGCTATTTTGCAGACATTTTGAAGACCAATACCTTATTAGGTAGGAGGTCATAATGTTTTGTCTCTTTAGTATTGACCAATATATACTTATATATATATATATATATATATGTATGTATGTATGAATGAATGTATGTATATACACATATAAGTGCACTTACGTTCGTGTTTGTGCGTGCGCGTGTGTGTGTGTATGTGTGGTGAATTGTCCGTAAAAAAACATTTGCCTTAATTCCTACCGAATGTCCAGTTCTGCGTAGAGCAGGGGTAGAATAAGGGACTCCAGAAGATTTCGATGCCGCCTGGAGTGGATATCGAGTCCATAGCCACACTGAAAGGTCGTAATACGATGAAACAGTTGTCTGTGGATGACACTGTCAATGTTTATATATATATATATATATATATATATATATATATATATATATATATATATGTGTGTGTGTGTGTGTGTGTGTGTGTGTGTGTGTGTGTGTGTGTGTGTGTGTGAAGATATATATATATAGGTGACCAAATAAATTTCACTAACGATTTACTTGAGCGGGTTCTTTTTATTCTTCATTATAGCGCCTTAAATTAGATAACATCAAAAGGAATTATCTGAATTGAATTATGTAAAACTTCAAGGTTCTCCGAGTTTTAATTGTGCTATTTGTTCATTCTTAACCTCGGGACTGATTTTTTTTTAATATTAATCTTCTTTGAAGTACAAATCAGTCTCTTTTCTTTCTTTTTTTTTCTTTCCAGCTTAGCTTTTATGGCAGATAAAAACATCCAATATAGTGCTTCAAGAACCGAGATGTTTCCGGGGGAAAATATTGAACGGATTGTCTTCAAAATTAAAATAACGTTAAAAATAATAAATCAATACAGATGACAAAAATACTATTACCGGTAAAAGAATATATTCGTAGCTATAATCTCAAATTTCGTTCGTCAAGTGATGAAAACACTAATAATAATCACATGATATTCTATTATACTATGATAATAGAAATCTATGAAATAATCTAAGGCAGGAAGGGAGAAAGGAATGTAAGGTTGGGGCAAAATGAAAGAGGAAAAGGTGATATAAATCCGACTAAATTTATTGTTCAAAAGAAAGATAGAGTAAGGGCCAAAGAGTGCAGAAAGATAAAATGAAGAGAAAAAAATAACACTGGAAGGGTGAAAAAAAGGGAGGATAAAGAAAAAGAAACAAATTAACGAATGAAAAAAATGAGTGAGGGGGAAGAAAGAGTTGTAGAAAAAGTAGAAATATGATAAATCGAGAATAAAAATACAGATGAAATGACTAATAGAAAAGAAAAAATGAAGAAAGAAAGAGAAATGATGAATCGAAAAAGAAAAAAGTACAAAGAAAGAAAGATGATAAGTAGAGAAGAAAAAAAGAGAGAAAAATAATTAATAGAGACAAAAAGGAAAGAAAGAAAGACGGTGAATCGAGAAGAAATAGAAAAAAGAATGGAATTTCAAATGATCCAGATCGATATTAAGATGCTATTCACCTTGATTGATCTCTAAGAACATAACAGATTGTAAGATCTTGATTTGGGACTAAAAATGCAAGAATTTTGGCACAGGTTATTTGAAAAAGTCTGTGTGGCGTTCTTACATAATACAAATTTGAATTTTCAGCCAAGTGATTACCGCAGCAAATCGCTGACTGTTGGTCCACTCAGACGACCGAGTTAAAGCAAACAATTGTTAAGTAAGAAAATGGGCTGTTATCTAATACTTGCTTGCAAGGACCTGTCGAATTTCCAAGGTGTCCCTTTGCTGCATAGTAATAGCACTTTACGTATTTATTTTTCTCAATCTTCCTTCTTTGCAAGTATCATATGTCTTTATTTTTTATCATCGAGGGTAAAACCATTTGGGGACATATATAAAGTTTGCCTGGCAACCAGAGTTCGAGATCAGAAAAGTGCATCGCTCCAGCGAGCTTGCTGTCTTCAAATATTGGGTAATTGTGTAGGTAGATTTTTTTAAAGAAGAGTGGCATATATATATATATATATATATATATATATATATATATATATATATATATATATATATATATATGTATATGTATATATATATATATATATATATATATATATATATATATATATATATATATATATGTATATGTATATATATATATATATATATATATATATATATATATATATATATATATATCAGTAGCTTTTTAGCGTCCGTCATTGGACATAAACTTTATGCAAGTTCCGTCAAACCTCTCTATCATGGCTGTCACGGAGCTACTACTTTCTGAACTTGTCCAGTTCGTCTTGCCATCTTATATTCTGTCGGTCAGTGTTTGACGTGTAATCTCTGGGATCCCCGTCGCGAGTTCCGATGTCCAGCGGTTGTCTGACACTTTTGCAACATGGCCAGCCCATTGCTACAAGAGTTTTGTAATGGTTTCTATGATTTCTGGGACTCCTATTTTTCCCTAATATATTGTGCAGTCTTGGGTTTTTTCGATGTGAGATTGAGCGCGATCATTTCGTGTGCACGTTACATGGTTCTTAGTTTGAGAAACTTTGTATGGAGATAGGAAGGCTTAAAGGCCCGTGGAAGAATTCAGACCACAGCAATGTTGAAATTTGTAAGAATGCTAAGAACAATACTGACGATTTGAAGAAATTTGCAGTGATTTTTTTCCAGCGATGAGCATAATATAGTTCGAATTTCGGCTGAAGCAGCATTTGTACACTTCACGCCTATGGTCATAGGAAAGGCCTGAAGCCACTTGATGCTGCACCTACCGCAGATCTGTCTCCAGATACCTTGAAAAAAGGGGTCGATGGGTGAAGAAGAAGGGGAAAACTAAATAAGTTAGCATTTAAAGAAATCACTCTCCCATATCTAACTTACGATTGCTTATATAAATAGTTCTGCTCATAAGTATATGAACAAAACCCAAATCAATCCATATTGCCTAGAATTCGTAAGACCATCAAGGATTCTAAGTGTTGAGGTTCAAATTCATTTACTGGTTTGGCAACTTTTCCAAATAGCAATGCTCCTGATCGATTTTGAACAAGATTTTATAAAAATAGAGAAAAATACCTTAAAACTATAGCTAAAAAATTTGGCTCTCCTTTTTTTCAATATTTGCTTAAATGTATTCAACTCTTATTGCGGAATTTATCAACTTATTTTCATATATACTTGTATATATATATACATATAGTACTAGTAAAATGGACCATACATAGATGTCAATTGGTTGGGGTTATGGTGACAATGTGTGTGTAAAGTATGGATAGGGTAAGATTTGTAACATCAATTATACATTGGTGAGGGTCCAGATTGTATAGATAGGGCTATTGTGGAGAATAAGAGTATAAGTATATTGAGGTATGTTATGGTGTAGTGGTGTTATGATGCATATTTATGGGCCAGGGTGGAAGTATAATAATAGGTGTAGGTATAAAGATAGTGAGTTAGTAAACATCAAGTAATTAGGAGTGAAGGGATTATGGGGTATCAGCTGGGTGTGGTTAAGATTGTTAAGTCTAATGTGGAGTCCATTAGGAGAGAGAGTTTCAAGTTTACAAATCCACATATCGTCATGTAGTTTCAGAATTTTAGTTGTGTCGGAAGCTGTATTTTCTTTATATCACTCGATGATAGCGAATCTATCGTCAGTGCCAAAATTGTAGTCAGAGGTAAGAAAGCGTTGTTCTACAGGGTGTAACTTTGGATGATTTGGTGATTTAATCACGTGCCTATAGTTATTAAGTTTAATTTTGAATCACCACTTCGATTTACCTATATATTGCAGTTTGCATTTAGTACATTTTAGGAGGTAGATGGTATTTTTGCTTCTGTAGTTGAAATTATGGTAGATGTAGAAATTCTTCTATTATGGATATCAAATATTGGGAGCGTCGCGCATAATTACCTAGACCCCTAAACACACACACCATCTCTACCACTAAGAAGATTTTCTCCTGAATATTTTCCAATACTTTACCTCTATTATTACCAAACCCTCAGCGTATACACGGACATACTATTAATACACCTATAATCCTATCTTGCCATAGTTCTACTCCACCATTGATTGAATTAAGAGATTCTACCAAACCACCATATATTCCTTTACAAACAGTCTGGATTCACCAAAATGGCCTCCGGTGGATTTTCATTTTTGATTTCCATTTTTGCTTCCAAAGCAAAACATTTGATGCTAAATCTGTTTTCTATGGAAACCTAACATTTTAACCACCACAAGATACACACGTGCTAGTGAAGTTGGGAACCTTTCCCGAAACATGTACAGCTTACTAATTAAATAATTTGCCAATTGATTAATTAACAGATAAATTCTCAATATACTTTTACTCCTGGGTTTGTCTCTTGCCACAATAGTTCATATATATATTGTCTGGGAAGATATATGTTGATGAAAATGAAGGTGAAGAGGAAAACTCATGAGATAGGTGTTATATCTCAATTTTTTTAATCATTCAGTGAGCTTTTTGAGAGGTAACACCTATCTCTTGATTTTTTTTCTTCATTTTCCAATTGTTATTTTCATCAACATTCTGTTAGATGACTTCACATCCACAACACACACACACACACACATATATACATATATATATATATATTGCTTCACATGTTTATATATATATATATATATATATATATATATATATATATATATTACCAGGGGAAAACATAACTTGAAAATTGATAACACAGTGAAAAAACATTATCTAATATATTCCTCCTTACGCAACACAGCAAAAATATTACAAACCAGAGAGCTAATTCTTTACTTCTGATCTGTGTTGTTTACAAACTTTCATTGATCGACGACCTGGTTCAGGTGTGACAGAAAAAAAAACTAAAAAACTAAGATTAAGGCAAATAATTGTCGAAAAAGATCGATGGTTAACAATTCTTTATTTGATAAAAAATAGAATTACTTTAAAAATATCAATTTAGTAGCAGCGGTAGTTTTAGCCCACAACTATTGTCCGAATATATCTACGCTTCACCCTTTACCCCTCTCAATGATCTGATTCAGGCTAAATCTTGTCATCGAGAAAAACAAAAGGGTAGGGGGGCAAAACACAATCATATCTGACTACGGCTATGTGTTGTGTAAAACTTTTACTATTGCTACGCGATTGTTTCATTGTCAAAAAGTGATATATGACGAAAATACAAAACAAAATTTATATAAAAATTGATTTTATTGTAAGAGAAATATTTACTACTCATGAGAAAAATGATTGGCGAACATTCTGATACAATAATCATTTGTTTTTTTTTTAGAACCAGGATTGAATGGAAATTATGTCTGGTGACCTCAAATAACACCAAAGATCAACCCTATTTAGCCTATATTACATGTTGATGTTTGGTGAGTCTACATGACAAACATTAGGTCAATAGGCCGTGTAGTTTTAGCATAAGAGAGGCTGAGGCCAACAAATAGAAGGCTTAAATATCAGTATAGAATATAAATATGTATGTAAATATATGTGTGTGTATGTATCCACATTTGAATATTAAATATATATTTGTATATATTCTCTGCATGTAAATAAATATTAATTAAATAGATCTTATTTGAGCATAAAATCCTGAGACAATAATTATCAATGTTACTATTCTAGTATGTTTATGGCATTTATTAATGAAATGTCTGTGAAAGGAAATTACTTTCATCTATCTGTCTGTGTGAGTGTATGCCTGTGTGCGCGTGTGCGTGTATTGGTTTAGATTTCGTTGAATCGATATTTACATGAGCTTTTATGATGGTATATGTTTGTGTACGAATGCATTTGTATGTGTGAATGATTGCATGTGTATGAGTTTATGCGAACGAGTGAGTTTTTTGTGTTTTATGAAAGAGAAGTAAAAACTATTAAATTTGTAACGAAAAAAACGTAATGCTAGGAAAATATTAGATATCGCTATGAAATTAATGAATAATATACTTCATTTGTTTCACACCTCCGGGAAAGAAAATAGTCTGGAAGCTAGTTAAGTACCCATTGCTCTGCTAAGCATATATCTGGGGATGGAAATTTGAAGAAATATTATTGTGGAGGAATCGACTTTCAATCAGATATTCACTGACACTCGAAAGCGACTTCAATTCCTCTTCATTTTTATTTTTTCGTCTTTCTTCTTTACTCGAAGCTTGAGCCGTTCTCATCTAGCGGATATCTTTATCTTCTATTCCCTACCTTGCCCCTCTCTCTTTCTTCCAAGTCCTTTTCGTGGTCTTTGAGTTGCAATTCCTCTTTGCAAACTTCTCCTATACTCTGATCACTTTCAACGTAAAGTTTTTGTTTTCGAAGTGTGACAGACGATAGGACAGACGGGCGTACTCGTTGCTTATTGATACAAAGATTGGAGAAATATATGCAAGGCATTTGGATTAGATTTGTGTGTGCCCCTCGTTACCCCTGAATCGTTGTAGAAATTTTCAGAGGATGAAGGTAATAACATCCATTTCATAGTTAGCAGAGTCAAATTAATCAAAAACATGGGCTTTGAAAGACGCTTAGTTTTGCAAACGATGATTTAGGAGAGTGTTACAGGCCCATTTCAGGCCTTTTCTTTTTGAAAAACACACGGCTTGTGATATGCAAGGTTCTAATTCTGATATCACAAAAAAGATTGTTCCTTTTGTATCATTGATACTAAACACCGATCCTGAATGATAATGTCTCGATTCCCAAAGACAATGGTTCCAAAACCCATGGTTGGGAACTAAATGAGGGTCGCAAAGGGTATCGTAGAATGATTTAGAAGAAGAAGAAGAAGAAGAAGAAGAAGAAGAAGAAGAAGAAGAAGAAGAAGAAGAAGAAGAAATATGAAAAGTATAAAACAGTGGAAATATATTTACAACACAATTTTGGAATATAAGGAGACTCTAAAACAGGAAAATAGTTGTAAATAATGAAACATCTACAAATGTATGAAAACTTCGTTCCAGTCTGTTCACATCCTGTATTTTTACTCGATTATTGAATTAAAGTAAAATTCAGTAAAATACATTGGATAAAACTAAAGGAAGAAATACTTAAATTATGTTTACGCCCTAAGGGCCGTCTGGCACAAATATTCTGCTTTCAGGGTTGTAGCCAAAAAAGTTTGGGAAACACTGCAGGATAAGAACCTAATTTTATTTGATAGGAAATACTTTATATATAAACAGACTTGTTAAGACTTGCAGTATGCATAACAGTATCTCAAAACATATTGCTTTTAAGTTTACAAATAACTTCACACTTGTCAAACTAAGGTATCTCCGAAAGGCCATGAAGGGGTTTAAAGGTCCAATCATTTTTAATTATTGTATTCATTTTTCCGGATAGAATAGATACATTTTAATTATGTTTTTTAATCTACATGGCTGCCATTTTAAAAACCTTTCTGGACTTTGCAGATGTACTCTGTTATTCGGATTGGCAAATTGCAAATGTTTCACGGCTTAGATCTACAAGGGTTTTCCAGATCTGTTTCTGGACACCAGGTAGCACGCGTGGCAGGTACTTGGAATAGCCCTCAGACCTGCGTTAATGAAATTTTATAGCACAGTTCGGTGTGCGCCTGACCGACCCCACCCATTAAATTAAGGGTTTACGTGCCATGGCTCACCGAGGTAGGACGATTCCGAGGTCGGAGGTTTTCTCTTGGAGTTTTCTCCTTGGCATATAACCTAATCGGCTGTAGAGGCATGCTGCGCCTTCAGAGGAGTATTACTACGGTATGGCTGAGCTGAATAGATTGAAGCCCAGGCACTAGGCTCTCTACAGTGATTTACATGTATGACTCACTCAAGTTTTAAGTTAGTTCAAGCGAAGAATAGTCTGTTCAGATCTATAAGTGAGATTAGGTATAATATATTACGAATAAAATGTTTTTTTTTTCAATACATTTCGGGGACGTGCATACGGTTGCGACTGTTGACAATGAAGTACGAGTAAGGATCTATCTTTTTCCGCAGAGTTCTGCTATAGAATTAGTGTAGTGGTCGCGTGGTGCATGTGAAGTGCCCCCTATTCAAATTACCAAGAAAGACTTTAAATAAGTGAAAAAAGAGGCTGACTCGCAGACTGAGGAGCATGCAACGTGCACATGAGAAAATCATGCTCAACCTCACAAGGAGAGATTATAAGACTGCACAGTATATCAGGAAGAAAAAGGAGTCCGAGACATCATAGAACTCACTATAAAAATCAAATGGCAATGGGCTGGTCATGTTGCAAGAGTGGATGACAACCAATGGACATCACGAATCACAACATGGGTCTCCAGAGATCACATGCGCAACCGAGGCCGGCAGAATACAAGATGGAGAGACGAACTAGTCAAATACAGAAAGTATTGGCTCTGCGACGCCCATGATAGAGAGGTGTGGCGAATTTTGGAGAAGGTCTACATCCAACGACGGACGTTAAATGACTGATGATGATGATGATGATGATGATGATGATGATGATGATGCAACCTGAAGGAGGAATTGTCTACTCTGCTAATATTAAAGTATACAGTCCCAAGTACACTCCTTCCAGATACATTGATTCAACTGTCATGAATTATCTTGCTGTTCATCAATACATTGATAACTCCAACGGGATGGAAAATTTCATGTCGGTTATGGTAATAGATAAGGCCCCAAAGAGATCGTTTACATCCCAGCAATTTTTTGAACCAGGAATTTTCTCAAACTACAAACTGTTTCACCTACACCACATTAGAACTCTTAAGATAAGAGTGTGCAAATATTATTAATGGTATCCCAGTTCTGTACATTATTTGTCAATCCTTCGAGAGAATTAAAAAATCTAATTTCTCCGAACACAAGCACAGACAGTTCTGTAATGAAGACATTGTAATAAATGATAAAGGCAAAAATTAGAAACCAAAACGGAAGGCATGAGCCTTTGTGAATCTGCCGCCTACAAGAAAAGTAATAGTGAGGAAGTGGAGATTTCGGCCTCGCGAGCTGTTTCAGGAAGTTTGATTCTCCGAATAATACATACTTACACTAGACTAAGCTTGTTGAGAAATATATGTATGTATAGGCTTGATTAATCACTCAATAGAAACCCTCACGTGAAAAACATCTTTTAGCAACATTGGGGGTTATCGATTGTAGAAAAAAAAAAAAGGTGATCAATCGATATTACTTCTTTCGCATTTTGTAGTGCAGTAATCTCTAAAAGAATCTAAATTTAAAAAAAAACAAAACAAAAAAACAAGCATGCATACTTGTGGACACAAACTGAGTGATCAATCTAGCATACACTTTTATCACAAATTGAACAACCTATTAAAAACCTGGGGGAGAGTAAAAAAAAAGATTTTGTTGGCATAATAAGGAGTAAATGTTCAAATATTCAACCCTCTAGCTACATTGGTGTGGCTTTCACACGTGATTCATACATATACAGCCAGCCAGCCGGACTAACTTGAAAATTGAAGAAACCTATTTTGACGAAATGGTGTAACATAAATATCAAAAAAGATATTTATCTAACGAAAAAGATAGTTTTGTGATTGTTGTTAGTTGCATTTAGGGGTGTTTATTTTTCTAACTAAATTCATTCAAAAAATCGCTTTTGATTATATTATGACAGTTGTGATATCAGCGTGCATTTGGAATTGTCAAAATTGGCGCTTTTTGTTTGTTCATTCATTCTAACATTGAAGAAGGAAGAAAACATTTTCGGCATGTCATGATTTCACTTTATGAAAGGTGACAATTCAACTTAAACCCTAAAACAAAGGTTTGTGTAATTCATGAATCAACCTATCAAAATTACAGATCCCTCGTTGAATGATGGTCAACGGTCGGGTAGATAAGTTGAGGTTGATAGCAAAAAAATGAAGATGTTCCTTGGGGATTATTAACGTTGTACGACTTACTCAAGATATCAAAGTCAAGTGTTGGAAATCATTTTCATCAAGTTGGATTCTTTACAACAACGTAGAACACAGAAGATCGGCAGGCATGCGAAATGAATCACAACTAATCATACCAAAGGCTGGTCTTCATTTTTTTAAAGAAAAAGTTAATAATGTGTATACAGTTGGATTGGAAGACAGTCCCCTGCTATAAGCTCTTTTTGGAGAACAAAACTAATCATTTGAACAAGTACTGCTCCCAATTAAATCAATAGAAGTCAACAAGGGACAAAATACGTCCAGAATTAGATAACGGGGAAGGCTTAATATTCCACCAAAATAACGTTGGACTACATGTTTTTGGTGACCAAGCAAAAATTGTTACGGCTTTACTGGCAAGTTTTTGCTCATACGTAGTATTCGCCAGATATTTCACCAGATATCGCACCTTCGGATTATGTTTTACTCTGGTAAATACAGAATTCTCTTAATGGAAAAAAAATTCTATTGCATAGAAGACTGCAAAGGGTACCTAAAGCAGTTCTCTCCCAAGAAATATATAAAAAAGGTTCTGTGATAATATACGTGAATTGAAGATAGCATAAGACAGTGGAACAAAACTGTAAATAAAGTTAATGTCAAAAACCACACACGTATGCACACGCATGCACCCACACGCGTACACGTTTAAAAACTGTAAGCAAGGAATCACGAAAAAGAATTTAGATAGGTTTCCTTGTTTACGTACAAAATGATATATGTTCTGATGTAATGAATGTCAGTATTGTCCAGACGTTTGGGATCAAGTTAATATTGTTGAATGATTATTTTCTCATTTGTGCTGGAGGTCGGTGTTCGCGCCCAGGTAAAATCCAGGATTTCGCATGCTGATTTCATAGGCAGGAAGGTATGCCTGCTATGTAATATAATCTTCCTACCTCGATTCCCCATAACTGGTCTTGTGCCGTATTCAGCTAATCAAAATGCGTTCCCCATCGTCTGAACTCTCAACTCTTATCCAAAACGTCGAAAAAGTACATAAAAGAAAAACAAAATGATGTCGGCATCGATAATGGGGAGATAAACAAACGTTGGCATAAAACGAAAATGTATAAAGAACTAAAAAGAATAAACTTACCGTTGTTGTGGTTGTGATCTTAGTATTGTCGTGATGACAAAAAAAGGCAAAGAAGCTGAATTGGCGTTCGTTGAAGCTTTCACCGTCAGCTTGAGTTGTTGTATCCGAATGAGTGCCCCGGGCATCTGCACACGCTATATATATGCTGACTAGACAATGGAGTGATATGTGCGGACATGGGTGCGTACTGATCGCTCTCATTTTCTCTCTCTATCGTTTTTTCACTGTCTCTTCCTTTTCTCCTTTTAACTCTCTCTCTCTCTCTCTCTTCTGCTTTCTTTTTCTCTCTCTCTCAATTCCTCTCTTTCCCCTTTCCTCTCTTCACTCATTTTCTTTCTCTGGCCCTCGTTTTTTCTCTTAATTTTGTTCTCTCTCTTCCTTTCGTTCTTTCGCTCACTTTCTTTCCCTCCCTCTCGTTTTCTTTCTCTCACTTTCTGTATCTCCTTCTTTTTTCTTATCTCGTTCTTGCTTTTTTTTTCGCTCTTTCCCGCTTTCCTTTTCTCTCTCTCTCTCTCTCTCTCTCTCTCTCTCTCTCTCTCTCTCTCTCTCTCTCTCTCTCTCTTTCAGACGCTTGATAATCTATAATCTGCTATTTCATTCGTATTTCTCATCATATCGAACTGCAAGCCTATCTGAAAGACAACAAGCGAATAATTTCAACTTCAGCAACTTTTTAAAAAAATACTTACGGGGAGATAATCGATAAATGGAGAATAAAAGTAGAAAATTCACCGATATTCTTTTACAGATTTACGAGTTTTGTCCGGGAAGTATCCAGCCATTTTGTATATCTTGAGACCCCAATAAGTAAACTTATGCACTGCATGACTGTCACATTTACGATTACCGACCAAGTCATTCTTCACGTCTCATGTAGGGGTTTTGATCAAGCATCAAGGAACCTAACTCTATCACATTTCCCCCTCATACACACACACACACACACACACACATACATACACACGCATAAACCACAGTCCACATTTGGTTCCCAACAACTTATGTATTTTCTCAAAGAGATTTCAGACTATGGAAAAGACAAAGGAGAACGCAATGAGGCAACAGACGGCAATCCCGAAATATGTTTTTGCAGACTATTCAGAAAAGTTGAAGAGATGCTGGGATAAGTGTGTTATCCAAAGGGGAGTACTTGAAATTGACTAAAGCTCCCTGGGTAAGCTATTTTCATCTTTTGCTAATATTAAATGGTTGAATACTCTACAGACAAACCACTATGTGTTGATGAATTCGTTTTCAACTGTATGTGTTCCATTTTGTTGACCTTCCGTCTATTAAGAATATTTTACAAGATCTTCACAGTTTTTCCATTCGTTCTCTCTCTCTCTCTCTCTCTCTCTCTCTCTCTCTCTTTCTCTTTCTCTCTCTCTCTCTCAATATGTTTTTTTTTTGTTTCTTACTGGCTCCTTTATTTCTCGAATCTTTACGGATTAACAGGTTTCCCGTTCTCTTTTTTTTGCTTCTCGTTCAAGGGCTCTGGATCGTAAGGGATTTGTGATTACCTGTTTGTCTTGTGACCTGTTTATCGATTTCAGTTTGTTTACATCTATCTATCTATCTATCTATCTCCCTTCTTTTTTTTCTCTTTGAGTTCTACCTCTAATCGCATCTAATTTCATTTCCGCTTTTTAAGGCTTTCTTCATTCTTACACTCATCTATGATTTTTATATCCGGCTTCCCTGGTTTTCTTCGAGTTTTATTTATTATCAATTCCGTCGCCTGGAACGTACTTATTAGCTGAATTTCTGTCTGAAATTTTCACTGCATAACGTTTCCACGTTATGATATTCACAGCATGATGTTCGATATGTTATTGATATTCACCACTGATTTAGGTATGTTGACAGGGAATAATAATATGTTGAAAAATAAATTGTCGTGTAAAATAAATGCTTTTATACAACGGACTTATTAATTTACCTACATGAACATATATTCTGATCTGTCACTCTTCTCTCTCTCTCTCTCTCCTTCTCTCATATGTTTTCATTCCTATGAATATACACTCTTAATCTATCATTTCTATATAGTTTACAGTCTCCCTGAACTCTTTTCTCCCCAAACTTACTTTCATTCTTCCTTTTAAGCACAGTCATCTTCAGATGCATCTTCAGTTTCATTTCTTCCTGCATCGTATCTTACATACACAATTGATCTTTCCTAGTTGAACAACCGTAGCCACCAAAGGTAGTGAAGGGTTCTATTCCGTTTTAATATTCTATGTTTTTGTGCATTTGTTTATGTGATTGTGTGTTACAGCGCTCTTGGCCACACTGTTTTGTCTGCAGACTTGAAAATTGGCACCAGTACTCCCCAAGACCACTTCTAAAAATGTGTTTTTGCTTTGTTTTTTTGGTTTTGGAAAAAGGCTCCTTTGACTTAGGAAGCCTTATTTTGACAGGTTTATCGATAACTTCTAGATTCTAAATCTAGATGCTTTTTTAAAATTCTGTTTTAGACGTTTTCCAATGGAAAACACCAGTGACATCATATATAGAATACATTCTATATTTATTCTTTGATGGGATTTTTTTACATGACTTCAAATTTTGACGCAACGATTGTTCAATTATTGACCGTGAATTTATTATTTTCTTCCCAGAGATGAGGATATATCGGCGTAACGATTAGCGGGTGCAAACAACGGAATATTGGAGCCGAGTTCGAAGTCCGACCGAGGCTGTTCCCTTTGCATAACGCCCTTTGGAAAGACATTGGAAACTTGAGAATCCATCTTTTTTTCCCCACCCCCAGCTTCAGGTAAAATAGCAGGACAGTTTTTTTAGAGGCAATCAGTCGAGTAAAGGGACAAGTCTGGATTAAAAACCAGCACACTAGAAAATAGTGTGACAGGGTGAGCCTTATTAGCCACTACCTTCCAAGAAAACGTCGTGGTCCAGCAGTGAATTCCAAATGACTGATGGCAATGACGATATACATATATATGTCTATATGTATGTGTGTGTGTGTGTGTGTGTGTGTGTGGTCATAACTGGTCCAGTCTGTTCACATCTATCTATCTCATTCTGTTCATATCTATATCTATGTATCGATCTTCATAATACAGTCGTTAGCAAATACCTTTCAGAAGCCGTTGATCATTCCCACTGATTGTGTCAAATGATAGGTCCTTGGTCTCGATTTACTTCAGCTTTATGGATCTCTATAATCTTATGCTTTGCTCAAATTATCCTTTCTCTCAAAACCCCCTTCTCTCATGCTGTCTTATGATACGTGTATATCAGTGCGCTGGTCTATCAAGCCTTGTTGAGAGCCCAAGAAATGGATCCCTGCGTTAAATTTAGTTTTGTCCAACAAAGATAAATACTAGTCTTGATTATTGGAACAGAACCAAGAATCTCGATGTCCGTAAGGTGTTCAAATCACCTGAGGAATAATGATATCCCTAATACTTGAGCCAATGGCTTCTAAACTTGACTTTACGACGAAACACAAAGAAATATATTTAATTTACGTGGTTCACCAACAACAAATATGAAATAAATCAAACGAAAAGATTTCAGTGGTCAATGAACGAAACTTTAACAATAGTAAACTGATATACGAGCTCATTAATCTCTTTCCCGTACATCAGCTGCCAAAAAGATTCAGGTCTCACAAAATCTAGAAATACATCCACTAGATTAGCAACCCTTTAGCAAAAACGGGACAACCATGAACCCGGACTAGATATGTCCAGGGCTCGAAATACGTGTATACAGATTTGGAAAAGATTATTTGGTACACTTGTGAGATAGTTGCGGTTTATCTTCGTCTGGGGGCATACGGCTTGAGAACCACTGGTCTGAGCCAATCAAACGACTGTTGACTGATCGATTCCAGCCAATCACAAATCCCTTACGATCCAGAGCCCTTGAAAGAATTCAACCGACGTTTTGAAAAGAATTCTAAATGTGGACGTAAAGATAACGGCAAATAGTAAAAGCGACAATGGCGATGGCTGACCGCGACGTAATTGGAAAAACCAGTGAGGCATGGTTGACCTCTCAAGTGGTCAAATAATCGAGCAAACGGCAGCTGGTTGAAGGGTTTTTGATAGATACGAACGACGCCAACGCTATGGCCACTGCCTTTGAAGATACCGTCTTCAGCTCCTTTATTTCTCGAATCTTTACAAAGATTACTAGATTTCCTCGATCTCTTTTTTTCTGTCTCTCTTCACCTATTTGTCTTGTGACCTGTTTATCGATCTCAGTCTATCTATCTATCAATGTAATTTTTTTCTTATCAATCAAAGGCCGCTAATATCTATGCATCTCATTCTGTCCATATATGTGTGTCTGTGAGTGTCAGTTTATTCCTCACCATCTATCTATCATCTGTCCATCAATCTAATCCGACTGAAAATTCGTGTGTAACTAATTAACTATTTGAGTCTATCATACGTGCATGGACCAATTATTTCATTGTATAATACATATCTATTAAATGAATTTTGATTTGCAATTTTTACTGTATACTTTTTGATCTATGAGATTAATATTGATGTTTGAATTAAGTATATTGATATGGAAGGGGTTTATTTTGGAAAATGAATAAAAATTAATCCTTTTTTACCATCAAGCTAGGGACTTATTGATGTACCAACCTACTCAGTACATAGTAATAGTGGTTTGCTAAACTATCTCACGAACCATTACTCTACAGTGAAATGCTCAGATGAAGATATTAACTAAGCTCAGCTTAGTCTGGATCAAAGCTATAAGTATAGGACATCCAGCGATGATCAAATTCATTACACAGTAAGTATTTATCAAGTTTAACTTAGTTTTGGCTCAAGGCCACAAGTATGTAACACCCACTGAAGATGAAACTCACTAGTCAGTAGGCTTAGCGGTGAGGCATTGGGTACTATCTTTAACGTCTTTGATGTGAATCGGCGTTGGATTGAACCACGACCGACCGAACACGGGTTTAGCAGTCTCCCACAGGGCCACGATCTCCCTAAACTGTTAATTCCTATCTTGCACCCACCGACATGAAAATATTGACTCTGTTATTCGCGCCACTGCACGAGTGACCGACTGATGAGTAGAGACGGAATAGCACAAAATGGCGGACGCCTCATTAACGAAGATTCCTATTGTAATAAAACAGTTCAATTGTCATATTTATTTCCTTAATTATTTCTTCTACGTCGTCTTTCTTGTTTGTTTGCCTGCTTGCGGAATTTCGAGGCCGATGCAATCATCTCAAACAAACTATTGTGATCCGACCGACCGGAAGAGAACTCATAAAAACAATCGCTCACATACAGTGCACTTGATATACACACTCGAATGCAGGTTTATGTGTATTGATATACACTCCTACACTTGGTTTTATGTTTACTATTTATTCGACAGTGTATATAAATTGAGCGTCTCTATTGTTCTATTTTGTCAGAACTTCCGATAAGCCTCTCCTTCGTCTTTTCTCTCAACTTTACGATCTTCTGGCTTCCTATAGTGTGCATGCTGTTTTCTTAATATTTTTGTTGTTGCCACAAAGTGGCTTCTTCTTTTGAAAAGGAACTTTTGTTTCACTTTCACTTTTACACCCCATCACACACACACACACACACACACACACATATATATATATATATATATATATATATATATATATGTACTTACAGACACACACACACACATACGTACACACACATACATACTGATATATGAGTTACCTTGATATTCTAACAACGCACATGTAAGCCTAATTGAATTAGCTGCTAGAATGTACCCAAGTTCTAAAAAATATTTTTACCATTTTCTTTCTTCTTCTCCTTCTTTTTTGCTCCCAACCACCGCAGTTAAATTCTATCTGTTTATTTAATTCTCGCTTCAGTGTTTTCAACTTCCTCTCTGTTCTTTTCTCTCTTTTCTTTCTTTTTCATTCCTTTCACTTCCGATTCTACTCCTCTCTTTCTTCTAAATTTTTCTCTACCCTATTTTTTCTCCTCTCCTTTCTCCATTTTTTTTTCATTGGTTCCTATTTTCCTTTTCTCCATTCATGTCTTCTTAATTATTCACTTTTACCTTTCTTTCACTCCAATCGGGAGCCGTTGGATAGGAACCAAATTTTTAAAAAAATCTATCCATGTAAAGAAAGAAACAAATCAAACATAACAAATCAAAGGTATTCAAAATTATAGATGAATCGACACGTTCAGTGCCGCACCAGGTCGACCTTTCTCTCCCAATGATAGAAATTCAAATATAGAAATGTGTGTGTGTATATTTTATAAATTTGCAGATACAAGGCCCCCTTTTTTTAATTCCAGCAGCGAATCGTGTATTCGTTAAAGGATTCGATGGAAAAGCTAAACTCTAACACAGCATTCAAAAATACTTTGAATGTGTTTCTTTAAACCAAATCACCCGTTTCTAGGGAAATTGCGAACGTGACTACATCGCAAGCTACTGATAGTTTCTCAATTAGTGCTTTTTTATTGTCATATCGACTTAGTCAGAGTAGCTTTAACGTGAAGCCTTACCTTTGACTATCGTAATATACATAATATTATATATATTTGCAAACGGCTCCGTATATATCCATCTTCTCTCAAACAGTACATTGTGGTCAAGGATATTCAACTAAGGACTTTGCAGCCTGTTTTTTGAAAGTGGAAGGGACGATTGGATAAGTGTGTTAAGTTCCGATGGAAATGCTTTGAAGTGGACTAAGGCGCCATTTCCTTGCGTAGACTACTTTCTCGATGGCTTGATACCTTCTAGATAGACCGAGTACTTGATACCACTACAAAAGTCTCTCGACAAATTGAACCCTGATTTTACCCATATACTCTGGTGACAGACTGTTTTGTGCCAATATACCAACTGATTCAAACTCTGCTTCTTGTTTTTTTTTTCTTCGGTTCTAAAAGAAATATACGACTAAATTTACCTTGTCTGTTTTGTCAGCTGTCTGAGATGTCCATCTCCGTTATTCCAGTTTTCTTCATGAACTCTACCACTTCAGTTATTTTTGTCTTCAAGTCCACAAATATTCCAGATTCCGGTACGTTGTCCCTTTTCTTTTCTTTCTACTCTCCGTTTTTGCTTGCTTCTTTTATTTTCGTGATCTTGAACATTTGGAGAATCCACTACCGACTTGCTCGTCTCGATGCAGCTTCTGTTAGCCAGACGTTTCGAGATGACCCGACCCAAATTAATGCCCATCGACCAGAATGGACTTTTGAATCCAAGTATGATAAGAACATAGCATTAATATAACCTGCAAACCAGAAAATGTTGTGTGAAGTTGCATAACAGGTGGTGTTTACAGTATTTACAGGCCTATAGGACGGATATTTTACAAAGGCGTTTCTGAACTACTGCACACTGCATTACATCGCATTCCTAACGTAATATACGAATAAAAGGTCTTAGTAGAACAATAATGTTGCATCTTATAGGCAAGTAAATGCGATATTTGTATATCCGTAAGAGTAAGATATGACTCATGATCATTATTATTAATTTGACTAGTCTCTCTTTCATCTTATTGCTGTTGCTTTTAATCAAAAGTGTAAGTGCCGTTTCTATATTCTTCGACCATTAAGTAAGCGGCATAGATTAGAAAGAAAGAATGAGCTTTCGACAAGGTTTATACTCGTATTCCTCATCCTTCAAATTTCGTTGGAAGTTTATTCTATATTTCAGATTCATGCTGTTCATTTCATAATAAAGGGAAACTCCTATCTTAAAAGAAAAAATGCAATTAAATGATATTTAATTATATTGGGTTGTTCGGAAAATAAAGATCGTTTGGGAGTGATTGTTTTTTTATAATGGTTTTCGTTGAGTTTATGTGGAACCCTCTTATCGAGCTTCTTCATTTTACCAATTTGCCTTAGATGGTCCGATTTTGTTACACTGTCAACACCCAGTATATGTAATATTTCCGTGACGGTTTGGCGTGGATTTTGTTCGACCAACATCTCCAATTGTTCATTTTCAGTTGCAGATGGACGTCCTCTGCCGTCTTCATTTTAGAGAATCAAATCTCCACTGCGAAACTTTTGACACCAACGCCGCCCAGTGTGATTGGATATGATTTCTTCAACCCATACTAAGCCATTATTGGAAGGTTTTTTGGATGTAATGTAACCAAGTTTATACTTATTGGAGAGGTTTATATGCAACTCTTTCTTTCTAATTTTCGGGTTTAAAAGTTTTCTGTACACTGTCTACAAATAGCTCTGAAAATAAACGGAGAATATTTGTGATAAGAGAACATTTTAATCATTAAGACGAGTCATGTATATTTGAACAATATATCATAGTAATATCGTTGGATACGTCTAAAAGTTGGTATCTAGAATCGGCCATTATTTTCCGAACTCTTCTAATAATTATTTTTCTTGTCCGTCCCTCCACATCTAATACAATAAGCAGTGTGATTTTTTTTCTCTTTCACTGGCTGGAAAAATGGACTGTTCTAGAATCAGCCATCAGAAATAATTGAGTCTCCCGTTTGAATGATTTCAATGATTCGTTCTGTAATTAAAAAAAAGAAACATCCTATAGAAATTCAATTATATCAGTAAATCTTTTCTCGAGTATTAACTAGTAAGTAAATAGATAAATATCTGAATGCCCAGTTATAATGTTCTGATGTGCATCGTACCTCTTGGTCGTAGAACTCTTCTTATCCTCTGTGCTGTTTTTACCATAATTTCCTGACCTACTTATCTCTCTGATATTTTTTTCAACTGCGGCACAGTTTAATTTCCTAATGAACAATGGTTTTATTTTTTATTAAGAATTGGTCAAAGTCTTTCTTGGATGGTAAGTGGGGAGTAACAGATGCATTATTTTTGTCAACGTGTATGTTTTTTGCTATTTTAATTCCTGTATAAAAGAAAACCCTTTTTATCATAATTAGCCATACAACTGGCATTTCGTTAAAACAAGACTATCACTTTCAAAACCGAAAATAGCCGACAAAGGAATTTCGTCGCCACATAAACCAACTGAAAGAAAAATCTACCTGACTGTGCAGAAATACTTATTACTTAAGCTTATCGTTCTAATTGATCATCAAGAATTTGTTGACCGACCAAAGGAGCCTAATCTAATTTTGGACAAATTCTGCTGAGATGTCATTGGAGATTGAGGAAAAGATTAATTATTTCCTTACTGAGGCAAAAACTAAATAAAGGGACTGGAATGAGGTTTAGGCCCCTTCAAAGTTGTAGGTCCATGCCAACTGGTCAACTTTCCCTGCCTTCTACCCGAACCAGTTTTCATTGTCATGATACAATAACAAGATATAGTTGTACATAAACTGGGGTACCCAGCGTTGCCCGGAGGAGAATAACTCTAAATCTAATAGCTGTGGAAAGCTAATGATATTTCATAGAAATTTCATGAAATCAAAGGGGTTACTGCGCCGTCCCCTATCACCGATTGGGTCCGCACACAGCCCCAGACAAACTCGCGTAGGCCAGCGCACAGCCCTACGTAGCCCCTCCTAAAACCTTAGAAATTTCTCAGAAGGGGGGATTCATCTAGTCACGTTAGCAGTCCCCCCAAATTGTAATTAATTGCTAGAGTATAAGCCAAAGATTTCGCGCTGTGACAACTCTCATAAAGTCATTAAGCTCTTCCTCGTGACGTTAGATCTCTCTCCCTCTCCCCCTCTCTTCCTACCCGGCTCCCAACGCGACCAACAAAACGCTGAACAATTACTTCATCATTTCTTCATTCGTAATATTGATCAGATGCCAAAGTTCTAATTGAACTTTCTCCCTGCAGTCTACAATAATTTGATACTGACTCCACACAGCGTCAGTTCTAATCATTGTTAACAATTGGTAAACTAAAAAGTACCTCGAGAGCGCATACCCCTGCCAACGCCATTTTCACTAAAAAAAACTTAAGGAAGAAGAAATAGAAAATATATGTACTATATTCGATCGAGTACAATGTGATATCAAAGATAATTCAACCCCCATTTTGGTAACTAAAAATCAGTAATATATTACTTTATCGTTTTTTTTAGACGTGAGTACCCCCTCAATTTTGACTGATTTATCATAATCAATTCCTTGCATTATGCACGAGTAAGTACACTAAAAGCATAAAATAAACAGATTAAATGTACAGATACATAAAATGTTATTACCTTAAAATTTAAAATCAATTTTGACTGACCTATTCTTTTGCCTGATTGTCAGCTGCAGTACAATGAAATGTCTCTCAATCAAAATAAATCCCTGGATTCGTTCTAGTTTTATTCAATAAATAGTTTCGTATCAATATTCATTATTGACAAAAGTGAGGATTTCCAATTTCTCAGGCATGGGGGCATAAGTATATTGTTTCAATTTTTCCCATTTCACTGAAGGTTTGAGTTTGCTATCAATCAGTCTCTAATAATATGTCGACAGTAATGTACTATTTTTATATTTTTCATTTGTAAATGATGATATATGGTTGTTTAATTTCAGTTCAAAGGGTATTTCTGATATTTCTATTTAATATTTCATTTCTAAGGGTTCCTCTTTGGGTTGATATTTCGGCTTGGTATTCAACGTTCGATTTGAGACATTTGCTTCGCAAAGAGCATTTACTTTTGTTTGTACAATTGCAATCTGGTTTATTTATCTTTTTTTCATTTGTATCTTTTTTAACTACTTTATTGTTATGTTTTATTACGAGTTTATCAAAATTATTCCAACAACTATAGCTAATTAATAGTTTGTTCTTGTTAAATATTTCACTCAGTGGGTTGCTTGGGGTGAGTTTTTTCTATTATTTGGATGAATGTTTTTCATTAGTTAGTTTTTACTTGTAGGTTGAATGGTGGTGTATACCAGATGAATTTCCTACCTCTACTTTTTTGTTGTTGCTGTGTTTTACTCAACATTTACTCCATTACTTCTGGAACTAGTTTCAGTAAATCCACTGTTCTTTAGGGCTTTAGTATATCTATTTCTAACCTCGTTGAATATTTCGTTTTAAGAATTAGTCTAATTTCTATTGATTTGGGGATTTTTTTTAATGATTTAGTTTAGGTGATTTGAACTTGTGTTAATATAAGTACTTACAGCATTTTCTTTTCTATATAGTTTATGGGTGTTATTATTTAAATTAGATGTGCTTCCATAGGAAAAGAGCACTCTGGTGTATAGGGAATATAAGCTAAATAAATATGTTGCTTTAATTCAACCTTACTGACCGTCCAGTTCCGTAGAGCAGAGTTAGGATACCGGCCTCCGGGTCTGAAGCGAAGGTTTCAATCCTACCACGTGGTACTGGATGGGAAAATGGATAGTCTTCTATAGCCACACTGAACAGTTATAATATTACGAAATAGCTGTCTGTGGGTGACACAATATATATATATATATATATATATATATATATATATATATATATATATATATATATATATATATATATATATATATATATATATATATATATATATATATATATATATATATCCGTCAAGAATGAGGGTATATGGATAGGTAATTAAGAGCCTAAAGCTATTTTTATTAGGTGATTCCATCGATAATTCAAGTATCCTAATTTCTAGTTTTTCTTCTTAAGAGCCCCTATGAAGTGGTATTTATTGTTATGCAATAATAGAGTAAATAGTAAATTAACCGATGAGATGCACAAACAGAGAAGAAATAAAGAAATAAACATTCGTCGACTTTATACTATATTTTCATATATATACGTGTGTGTGTGTGTGTGTGTGTGTGTTTCAAACAACTCCTAGCCGTAACTGTTAGGTTCTCACCAGTATTGCTTCATTCCTCAGTAGGTATTTCATAAATCTGGCTTGTGACCAAATTATTTGATCTATCAATCTATCTCAGTCCGTTCATATCTATCTATCTATCTATCTGCAAACAAAGATGAATATATCTTTGTGTGTTCCAGATGAAAGCTCAACTATTATTCGTCTGGGTTGTCAGTTCTGATTTGGCTCTTTTAGTGCCATTTACTCATAAGGTTTCTCAATCTTGCCATCTTATTGCAAACTGATCGAGAGAATGTTCTAGAAAAACGGAAATTGACCAAGCTGTGTCCCCGACAAACCCAACCAGTAAGTAACAGCTTATACACAAGCACTAGTAGATTCTTACTGCTTCTTATGATAATGAAATGGTATCACTCACAAAGTGGCTTATACAATAACCAGCAAGATCACACGGCATTACCTGGCTTCAAAATGGCTTAAAAGCTTATTTTAATGTATGTTATATTTCGGGGGGGGGGGCTGACAGAATATTAGATGGAGAGACGAGCTAGACTAATTGTGAAAGTACTGGCTCCGCGACGCCCATGATAGAGAAGTGTAGCGAATCCTGGGGAAGGTCTATGTCGAACGACGGACGTTGAAAGACTGATGATGATGATGATGATGATGATGAGGAGGATGATGATGATGATTCATACTCATGTTGAGAATGTTTGGATTTTATGAAAGGAAGTTGACTTCATTATTGCTAACATATCGTCTCTCATTCCAATTTTTCCAAAAGTGTTCTCCTTTCATTGATTCCTGGATCCCTCTGTGTTACCTAACCTCTGCAATTATAACAGTGCATTTAGTTTGGGATATAAAAGGTGTTTTTCTAGAGAGAATCTGATGGTGAAGTCTGTGTTGCAGTATGGAGATGAATCTTTTTAGGGTAAGCCATCACAACCAAAATTTAAACTCATATAAAAAATAAATTTCCATCGAAGAATAAATATGGTCAGAATAAATCTAGTTATGACATCAGTGGCATTTTCCAACGGAAACATCTGAAATAGAATAAGATAAGCATCTATAAAAATCTAGATTCTGGGGAATCTTGATGTTTTTAATAAACCTTTCAAAATAAGGCCCCCCAAAATCTAAAAAGCTTTTTTTCGAAAAATAAAATAGAAAAGATTCAGAAGGGGTCTAGTGGAGTTCTGATACCAATTTTCAAGTCTGTAAACTAAACAGTTTGGCCAAGAGCACAGGAACAGACGAATGCATAAACAAACACACAAAAAAACTAATGTAAAAGAAAGATATAACACTCCGCCACCTTTGATGGCTATGGTTGCTCCAGAGATTTCGGGTGATTATTCTCAAATTCTTAATTTTTGCTAAAATTATATTTTTCTAACCTTTTAAATGTCATTTGATATTTAGCATTGTCTTCGTTTGGTCATGGAACCTTCGCGTGCAGACTGTGTGATATTTAAAAAATAAAAGAAACAGCAATCCAAAATGTTGGGAAATTTTAAAAAAACTAAATTAGCACCAATTGTTCATGGTAACAAAAATATGATAGAGTAAAAATTAGATAAATTAATGAAATTGCAGTTCAGATTTACAAGAAAGAAAGAAGAGTAAGTGAGAGCAATGATAAAATGTTTAAATCGATGGCTGCTTTACTTGGAATTCAATAATGCAGGGTGCCTCACCATAGAATATTGGTTACCAAGCTCGTCTCGTAATTCTTGGTGAGCACTTTAATGTTAGCCATGGGCAGGTTTGTTTCTGGGGACGAGAAATGGATCCTTTTCATAAACTAAAACACCGTCGCTCATATTTATGGCCTGGTGAAGTACTAATTTGAGCTCAGTAAATATAACAGATACATCGCCGTAGAGACATGGTTAGCAAGCCGGTCTTGTCAGCCATTTGCATTTTTTTTTTTTTTCGATTTCTATCAACTTTCATCTTAATTTTCAGTTCAATTTTTTAATAGTTCTTCTCAGGTCTTCAATTTATGGCAGTGAGCAAGCAGCACTGATTTGGAATAAAGAGTAAGCTTCCAGTGAGACTTGAACACGGGCTCTTCTTGCCACAGAGAAGCCCACCTAAAAAATTATAAGATAATTGCTTGACTGGAACTACCAGCGGAGAAACCAAAGTCATATTTTTATAAAATGTTTTTTTTTCTTTTGATGAATTACTAAGTTTACTTTTGAAAATTGTATGAAAGCAGTGTAACTAAAGTAGAGAATATGATGCCTAATGTAAAATTCGATAATCGAGCCAGGATTCGAACACTGACTAACCGTAGTGAAGGCAAACTTGCTCATAATGTCCCTAAGAGTCAGCGAAGTCTGTTGCAAAATCATTTTATTTTGTCAGTAGTTTTCTATTCGTACAGGACGTAATCCCATTTTTGATGTAATTCAGAAAATTTATTTAGCATACTGATCAAATTATGGCATAATTTGAAACTCATTCAAACGTCAAACTCTATTTCGGAATCAAATCATCCAGAAATTTTATGAACTCTTTTCTCGATTATATACAATAATTTCCATTAATTTGGACATAGCGGAAATAGAGTAATTTGGCCCAATTAGGCAGCTGCTCTGGTTATGTAAACCTATAAATAAACAATTTAAATTTGAGAATTTCAAGTTTTTAACATAATGTTTGTATAGACCATGAAATCGAAATAAAACGACATATACCGATTGGTTGGAAAGCATTTAGTAGATATAGAGACATATTGAAAAGCACTTTGCCAATGTGCTCAAATTGTGAAGTTACAATGTATAATACCAGCTATGATGTACGGATGAAAAACAGAGGAACTAACTAAATCTATTGAAAACGGACTCAAAATAATACAAAGAACGATGGGAAGAGCAATGCTAGGAATATCGCTAGAAGAATATCAAAATGGCTAAAAAGAACAAAGTAAAATATTTACACTTGATAAGAGTCAAAAATGGAGATGGACCGGACACCTATCAAGAAGCAAAGATAACAGAAGACGCAAAATGTTTACAGATTGGTGCCCTTGAGATAGCAAACGCAGTAGGAGGAGACCAGACATAATGGAGAAATGCGATAAGAGGGTTTGTAGGTAAGACATGACAGAGATTAGCATAGTCGCGGTCGACATGGTAGGAACTGGGGAAGGCTTCTATCCAGCTGTGGAATTATGATGATGATGACGATGATGTACAGTTGGGATATTTCACTTAATCAGTTGGAAATACTTTTACTGTTACACACAAACCAAAACGAATTCAGTTAATGCGTAAACAAAAAATCTTAAAAGCTTTTTGATTTTTTTAGTAGATATTTCAAAACATACTGAACGACTGCATGTTTAAGATTAATTGACGTTTGAAGAATTTAGCCTCTTAAGTGAATGCATGTGAACATAATTAGCAGGGATCGTCACTGAAAGTAACGGACTACCTTCAATACTTTCTCTTATATAATAACGTCAGAAATGACACTATTCAAATATACATTATTTGTTTTGATATTCCAACATTTGGGTCAAATCTTCCTATGTCCCGATTAATCAGTGTTTTGGCCAGAATCTGCTACACATATCAGGTTGTGACACAAATTATGTTCGTTTTGTACAGAAAGTTGCATCAAATCTTGCTATCACAGTCGGGATACCTGGCGATTAATTTAATGTTAGTCATGGGCAGGCTTCTTACTGGGAATGAGAAATGGATCTTTTTTTACCCACTCAAGCGCTGTTGTCATTGGCTCAATCGTTGTGATAGACAAATGCCTCAGCCAGGAGTCGGCCTCCGTCCGAAGATCTTATTGAGTGTTTAGTGAGATCTGCAAGGAAGAGGTTGAAAATAAGTTAGTCTCTTATTTTAGGCCGAAATCAAAGGAATTTTACAAATCTGATTGATGGAATAAGGTTATCGAAAGCAAAGGAGAGTATATTAATGATCGATTGAATCTTTAATTACTACTATATTGGAGTTCAAAAATAAGTTGAAATATCAGGCAGAACTTTCATTACAAACAAATAGATTATGCCACTACAAAGAAAGAAAAATTCCATATAAGTGGAGATGACTGACAATTTTATCTTATTTTTTAATGAGGATATGTTTGTTCCGGGACCTATCTATTCTCTCACTTGAAGAAAATTGTCTTATAACATAATTATAGTTGCTAACAGTTGCATGAAACCGGTTTTATTAGTGACATTTGCTTGTTCCTTCTTTCTTCATTTATTTATTTATCTATTTCTCTCTTTTTTAAACGTCTACTCAAGGATTATCGCAAAGCTATATCAAATTCAAGTCTGCACTTACGTGACCATCTATTTACACCTTTCACTGAAAAGCATCGGGTCTCGGTGAAGAAGTGGATCACCGAAGGTAGAATTGAATTCCTAATTTCCCAACTGGATCAAAGCCAAGGAATGTGCAAGAATGACACACATAAAAGTATTCTCCAGAGGAAGAGGGATCATTAATCTCCAAATGCTAAGAATTGACTCGCATTTCAACGCTCAGATCTCTGTACCCGTGTACATAATAAGGGGGATACTTCTTAACCTTTGAACACCACTTCATTACTGTGATTTAATGATTGATTTATGGGCTGATAATTGCTTTCATCGTTGACGAAACTTACCTCAATCGTTAGTTTGGGCAATGAGAAAAGGAAAATGAGAAAAAGTTTTTAATCCTAGACCACCGAAGGGAAATTTTTATTCTTTCGAAAGATGAGCAAATCTTTTGCCACAGTATTCGTTAAACTCACTGGAATTGTCTATAACTTTAAAAAGAGTCATTAACATTCTTACCTTAGTTTGGACTATTGAATCCCTTAAAAGACGTGAGGAAGATATTCCATCGTCCGAACAAACATAGAAATCTCATTGGAATATTCTGTCCAGGAGTTGTTGACCTCAGCCACATCTGCATAACATTTCGTAAATAAAAGGTCCTTTCGAATATTCCGTTACGTTTTATGTCGCTTTCCTATGATTGTTTTGGTTTTGCAATCTATCTGAATGATGAACAGTGTGACCTTCTATTTGTTTCTTTATCTCAAAGGTAGAAATTTTGCTGATAAAAATAGTTCCTACACATCATTTGGAACAACTGGTTCTTCCACTTGAACGAATCGTCACTTTCTGATAAATCTTCAGATTAAACTGATAAGGCATAAACATTAATTTTTTTTTTTTTTTTTGAAGTAGTGAATCATTAAGTCTTTGGGTAAGTAAAAGGAATGTGAAGTAATTCCGTAGACACTTGGGTGGATATTTTACCGAATGCATTACGGTCTCCAGTTCATCATCAGCTGCAGCAGCAGCAGTCATTATATTTATAAGTCCACTGCTGGACAAAGGGCTTTCCCATTCCTTCCATGTCGACTGCGATTACGCTAACCTCTGCCATGTCTTGCCGTGAAACCTTTCTATCTTATCAATCTATCTTGTGGGTGTTTTTTTCCTACTGCATTTACTGTCCCATGGAAACCAATTGGATGGCTTTTTGTTCCATCTGTTGTCATCTTGCCAAGTGTCCCACCCATTCCCATTTTTGTTGCTTAATTATTTGTATGATATCCTTCACTCTAGTTTTTCTTCTGATCTATGTGGATCATTTGTAACCATTTGAGTTATCCCTTACATTGCTTTTTCCAAGTTGGTACGATTCAAAGTTGGTTCTCGGTTCTTTTTTTAAAATTTCTATGTTTCTATCCGTGAGTCATAGGTGGTATTATGGATTCATTGTATACTTCACACTTTAAGCACATTGGCAGAGTGCCCTTCAGTATGTTTTTATTCATACCAAAATGTCATCGGAAAATCCCGAGTGCCTTAAATATTTTCCATCTATGTTTGTTTAATTCATTCCCAGTCAGTTCTCCGGAAGACGCTTTGAAGGTTCACTGTAAAAAGTTTAGGTGATATTGTATCCTCTTATCTTACTCCTTTTCTTACCATTATCTTCTTTGTATCTTTATGCAGTCTAATTATTGCAGTGCCATATTCGTTTACAGTTATGTTTTTGATAACTTCTATGCAATTTCAGTTAACACCCTATAGTTGAAAACTTCCATATGTTCTACCGAGTTGAATGCTCTCTCAATTTACCAAGACCAAAGTGACTTGTTTTTTAATTACTTTTCGATTAGTTGCTTATTGAATGTAGATGATACATTGTTGAATACTACTTCTTGAACCTGTCTGTTTACTTGGTTGTTTTTCATTTAATGCCTGTCAGTATGTTTGTGAGTATTTTCGAGAATAGCTTATATTATGTTAGGTAATATTGTAATAGGGCGGTAGTTGCCAACGTTCTATCATCTCCTTTCTTGTGAGGTAGAACCACTATTTCTAGACAGAAGTTTTGAGGTACTTTTCTTTCTCGTATGCACTGTGTAAATTGCTGTGTTAGTCTTCAATGAAAGATCTCTCCTGCACCTTTCAGAAAGAATGTCATTATTCCACACTCAACGGGAGTTTTTCCAAGATTCATAATTAGTCTGTGCAAACACAACTTCGTCTTCTATCATGTCCGGGATATCACAAGTATTTATCGATTCAACAGTTTGTAGTACTTCTATTTTTGATAATTTTGCCATTTCTGTACTTTACTGCAAGCATCTGTTACTTGCTGGTATTATCTGTGGCTTGAGCCTGTTGGATTGTTTTTTATCTTGAAAGGGAAGAGTTTTCAACACACCGTATATATATATATATATATATATATATATATATATATATATATATATATATATAGTTTCTTTTCTCAAAAAATGATCCCACAGAAATTCAATAATATCTATGAATTTTTCACCTTTAATGATTGGTGACGATAATAAATCAACGCCTGTCGTTATTTGATAAGCTCACCTAGGTGCAGCATTAGACCAGATGAGGGGAAACAAGGATAGAGATTGTGCTACGCCAATCTTCCACGTGGAAAGAGACGACCTGACTAGGAAGTCAGCATTCGAAATCTTGGCTTTTTCATCTCGAACACGGACCACTTGCGTCAGTGTGAAATATGTGTCTGCAGACCCAATTTTTCTGCTGTGTAAACAAATCAGACTCAAGCCCACCGCAGTGGAACATCCAGCGATGATCGAACTTGCTACACACGTACAGGCAGCACTAATGGAGCCAAAGGGCTGAACATTTTAACGTACTCCTTATTATATCTAGAAAAAAAGACGCCCCCATCAAATAGATTTTTAGCAGGTGAGTTCAATTTGCAATCTAAGTTCACCTAGAATTGGTTCCTTAGTTCGTGTTCGGCAGAATTCACGTTGAAAATTTTTCTTTATTAGTGATCACTGACCAACAAAGGCAAGTGAAGAAACTTGTTTGAATATTTCAATTGATCATCCACAACGCAGCATGCTGCCAAAAGACACGAGTCACGTTAGGGTTTCTATCCGGTGAATAACAAGACCTGTTTTCTTTTTAAATCATAATTCTTGCTGTATCTGCTTCTATTGCTGTAGTTATTCACGACGACGATGACGACGACGACGACGACGATGATGATGATGATGATGATGATGGTGGTGGTGGTGGTGGTGGTGGTGATGATGATGGTGGTGGTGGTGGTGGTGGTGATGATGAGGATGATGATGATGATGGTGGTGGTGGTGGTGGTGGTGATGATGGTGGTGGTGGTGATGATGGTGGTGGTGGTGGTAATGATGATGATGATGATGATGATGGTGGTGGTGGTGGTGGTGGTGGTGGTGGTGGTGATGATGATGATGCTAAAAGCTCTGTTGTTGTGGTGGTGGTGATGATTATTGTTACTATTTTTTATTATACTTATTGCCATGTAAATGGTGGTGATTTTGTTCTTCTCCTGCTAGTGGTGGTATACTTTTGATAATTTTGCGACTAAGCACTCCTCAGCCCGTGTTTATATGTAAACTATGTGGTGCTCAATATAATTGCATCTGCTTTTAATTATGTTCGATCAATAATTCTTTTCTCTTGAATGAATTCTTTTTTTTTCAAACATAATGGCCATAATTAATGACAGGTGTATTCGAGTGAACACTGTTTTCTGAGCAGGTTAAAAAAAAAAACAATTTTAATGAATTCATAAATAATTGTTGTTCATAATACGAAGGAAAAGAGAATGCTGAATTTGGCAATGAGAATGAAAAAAAGGTTAGAAGAAGAAGAAGAAGAAGAAGAAGAAGAAGAAGAAGAAGAAGAAGAAGAAGAAGAAGAAGAAGGGGGAGGAGGAGGAGAGGAGGAAGATCATATACAATAACAACAACAACAACACCAAGAGAAATTTCAGAAGTAGAAAATAAAGAGAATGAAATTTTGCAAAAGAATAAGCAATTTAGAATTTAAGACATAGTAAACATCCGATTCAGGATCCCCGAAACATAGCTGTAATGATTTATTGTTCCTAAATGTCAACACTTTACCAGAGGCGATTTTTTTTTTATCAAACACCCAAATATTTCACCTTACCAGAATAACACAAATTTGCACACGACTTCAGGTACGTTAGGCAATTTTTATTTTCTACTTTGGCGACTGCCAAGCAGCCTCTGTACTCGGCAAACATAAATCATAACGGCATTAATATTGGTTTCCAAATACAGAATTTAAGAGAAATATTTCAAGGGAATGGTTCTCAGAGTCCTATTGCTATCATTGTTTTTCCCCAATAAGAATCTGAACCAAGTTTATTCTCATCAAGTTTGCCTGAGCACATCTCTTCCTGTATATTAATGGCTTCAACTCAAAATGCTCGTTTATGTGTAGATATGTGGACTGCCATTGTGTTTCTTGACAATCACTAACTGTTTTCACACCGTGAGGTTTCAGACTGTACAATGAATAAATAATTAATATTGCCCTACGCTGGCTAAAGAGAAACCGTTCCTATCCAGGAATCGTATATCACAAGTCTTCTCCATGCTCCTATGTCTCCACTAGACTTCGAAATTCTCCAGGGTTTGCGATACGCGGGTGACAAGTACCGAAAGCGGCGTCACTCACTTCACCCATAATTTTACACATATCTAGGGGATTAGAATATATGGATTCATGCCTTTTCCAAAAGCATTAGTGCGAAATGAACGCAGATTATCCGTCGGAGTTTGAACTCGGCTAGTCAATTCCATTTTTTCGGGTTGCTAACCGCTTGGCCATGGGCACCTCCATCCAAACTGTACTAAAATAAGCTTTTGACAGATGGTACTGACATCTACTGATCCCTGGTATTGTAAAGACCTCTTTATGCTCGATAGGTTTTCAGCCTATAAAGATCGGGAGAGTTCAGACGCACTCGGTAAAGTCCGATGACGTATATACATATCATGTGCCACCAATGGTCAGTATTCGATTTTGAACGCCGACTTTCTCAAACCTTCTGAGTTTGAAGATTGATGCATCATGATATGTCCGTCTGTCTGTCAGTCTGTATCTGTCTGTGTGCGTGTGCACGGTACGGATATGCCCAGTCTTACGAAAATTGGCTTTAAGCCTCTTGTAACTTTTACGGAAGATAAGCGGAAATAGCGTTCAGCCTTTGCTTAGCACCCTGTCGTTATAGAGTCATCGTGCACCCTCTTCGTCTCTTCCCTAAACCTAGTCCCATCTACATCTCACTACTCCAAATCCCGACAACTCAATTTAACGTACTGGCATCATCATTTTGCAGTCTCGGAACGCTCAAAATTGTTTCCTTCTACGTTTCACGCTAATTCAGCTTACGAAAAGTTTTTATAGGAACGCTCTAGGTAAACATACTTTTACATATTCGGTTTCTTTACTACGAACGGTAAGTTACCTTCTGTAGAGGGATGATTAGCCAGCTAGTTTTGAACCATTCTATCTGGATGCCCTGCTAAGTATTCGAAAGTCGAGTTCCGGACACCAGATTCTACCATTGACGGAAATCCGTTATTAATTCAACTACAAAACAGACCAGATAAAAGTATTTTCGATGTTAAAAAGTTTGAACTTGTTTGGCACACTGCCAAAAGTGGGGATAGGAACATTCTATTCTATTAGAGGTGGAGGAGTAATTGTCCACCTTATCTACATTTTACTGTTTTTTCACTAAGAGAAAGTTACATGCTATAGCGTGATAGTAAGCAAACTAGTCTCAACTCATCACTAATATTTTTGATCGGTGGTGATACTCAGTCTCAGACATACCAAACGTACGACTGAGGCCTTACACTTAGGGTGACCATACTTGAATGAGCTTAAACAGTTTTGTCTTTTTTCAAAAGAAAATTTTACTTGAAAAAATTCAGTTTATTCAAAGTTTAATTGTTGTTCGTTCGTTTCACACTCAATTTGGATTATTTTAAATGTACTATAAAAGACAAAAAAATGGAAAACATTTATTATTTTCTTTATTCTCTCCGACGTTAGGGCGCCTCTAACCGTACTGCAAAAAAAATTTAAAAAAAACGCTTTTTCTGAAAAATCACTGTTGCAAAGAATTTAGTCAAATAAAGTTAATCACTTATTTTTCTTTCTGCATATCAATACAGATTTTGACGATAAAATTTAATTTTTGACGTTTATTTTGTAAATTTGTTCTTCGTGTCTGACATCTTCCAACGTGCGCATGTTACAGGAAAAGATTATCCCAGAGAGTGAGCAAAATTCAATGATACAGCTTTGTATTATGAAGAGAATGGATATTTTTAAAATAGATAGATCGTGGTGATTAAAAAATCCACCAGATACCACAGTCCGGTGGATGTTTTTTCTATTTTATGGTGTCAAATGTTATCAAATTAAAGGCTTGCAGAAATCCTCTTACAAGTATATTTTAGTTTCCCAAATGCAGCATTTCAATACGTAGAGAGAGCGTGGTATAATATTGCCAAATGCATAAAAGTTGAGACTCTAAATACGACAGAAAATTGTAGAATAAAACTTTCGAATATCATCAATATCATAAATAAATATTTCCTTCATTTTCATTCACGTGGGAAACAAAAACACGAAAAGAGCATCAAAAATAACATTTTATCGTGTTGTTATCAAGGAGTAAGATTACACTCCCTGGGACAATATTTTCGTGTAACATACGCATGTTAGTATCAGTCGAACACCGGGATTTTATAAAAAATTTTAAATAATTACCATCTTCATGTTCCGTGAAATGAAGTTAATCTCACGTTTTTCTACAATCTTTCATCTTGATAGCAATACAGATTTTAGCGATAAAATGTTATTTTTGATACTGTTTTTGGTCATGTTTTTGTTCCTCAAGTTAAGAAAACCAAGAAAATATCTTTTTATGATTTTGATGATATTCGAAGGTTTTATTCCACAATTTTATGTCATATTCAGAATCTCAACTTTCACGCAATTAACAGGAAAAAAACGTGCAACGAAATGTTGTATCCAGTCGGAAACAAAATTGCAAAACAAGTGAAATTTTATCGTCAAAATCTGTGTTGTAAACCAGAAGAAAGATTGTGGGAAATATGAGATTAACTTTATCCTTTACAACGGGGATTTTCTGAAATTTGACACTGTCGAAACTTTTTTTTTTGAATAAACAGCAAGTGGCAATTTAACGTCGGAGAGAATAAAGAAAATAAGAAAATAATGAATGTTTTACTCATTTCATTTTATCTTTGAAGTTTGAAGCTGTTTCGATCATATTCGAGAAATCTAATAGAAATAAATCAAAATCAAAGATTATAGATCTTCCTTCATAGTTTCTATAAACTATATTCCTTGATTATCGCAATTTAGAATTATCTAAATTTGGATATAAAATATCTAAATTGGCAGCACTCAAAAGAAATAACCGTCATTCTTCCAAGCTGTAGTTTCATATGATTGGCCGAAAATCATTTTGAATAACCCCACACACCATAAAGGCCGATCCTTTTCAAACATATACCTTTGCAACGGACACTGCCCTAGTGATACTAATACCAGCTTGTTTTGCGATCCGGCTGTGAAATCACTTGATATTTCATAATAAATGGAGAATAAAGAATTATTTTTCAAACGAGTCACAAGTCGAGGGTCTCGTAATTGGCGAAGAGCCATAGTAGAAAGAAAATTGAGAAGGCGGGACACACACACAGAACGAATGACGGATCCAATTAGTTTAACAAAACTTGATGTGAGTTCAATAAGGCTGCAAATGTTTGAAGACAGTCCAGCATTGATTCTACTAATGAAGCTTTCGTGTTTGGACGCCAATCATCATTCGATGATGTCGATCTCATCTTAATAGAGCGATGGACCTCAACCAGGGGGGCTTGCTCCCTAGGGGTGTACGAGTAATTTCAAGAGGGGCTTGATCCAGCAAGAAAAGATAAGATTTCAGGAATTCTCTCCACAACTATCTGTATAATATCATGATTAACGTAATATGTTTACCTTTGAATTATGGCAATAATTGATTTGACAATGGAGTTGTACTCATAGAATATCAACAAAAAAAAATTATGCTGAGCAGAATTTTCTTGTTTTTGTTCAATATTTCCTGAATTTTAATCTAGAGGTGAAATTCAGTAAAAATACAATTTATCAAGTTTACTGTAACACGAAAATTTGTTTTTACCAAGTTACGTCACCAGACGCCCCTGACGACGAAAGCGTGACAGAAGACAGCTACAAATAGCTGCAATTTGCTAATTATCGAGTGTGGATGTGGATTAACCTTATTTCACATATTTGCTGAACTCATTTCAAAGTAATCATTTCGTTGAAGATGGGGATATAGAGTCAAGGTTCAACTACCAAACGGACGTGGTGATAAAAGGGCCAAGAACTGCTGTTATGGGGAACAGTCATATTTTCTTACTTACATTGGTAGTTAATCACTCCACCGGCAGAAACCGTGGAAATTCCACAGGTGTTGACAACTAAGATTATCCATTATCTCATGCCTTTGCTCCTCACTGATCCTTTGACTGTTTCTTCTCATTGTCTCCCTTATCGCTCTCAATCTTCGTTGTCCGTTTATGTTCTTATCTAAATGTTGTACAAACATGAATTGGTTTCACGTCCGAAAATCTTCCTACCCCTCAGTAAACGCCTAAACTTTCTTTCCTCCCTTCTTTCTTTGTACATTCTAATTAAACTATCATTTTCTTCCCCAACCCTCTTATCACTCTCCTTTTTTGCCCTCTTTCTTTCGATACTTTCATCAAACTACCGAACTTTCTTTTATCTCTCCCTTCGTACTCTCTTCTAAAACTATGTAATCTTCCACTCGTTTTACTTCTGAAAGGGAAACTTTTGAACGTAGGCAGGAGCAAGCAGAATAACATTATAAATTGTCATTTCTTTTTACTTATGGTCGTCCGTAGTTATCTTATGGAGATCATTACCTTTTGATGGGTATATTTAACTACGTAAGCAAAATATGACACACGGTAGTTTTAAAGTGGAGACTCATACGCTTTTGTACTTTATCTAGTTCCATCGACTTTTGCTGCATCCATCAGGGTGTTCCTCTGATACTGTGAGACGGGTCCTCAGGGATAAGACATACTTCTCATGAAATTTCCGACCATTAGCTTTGGCCACCCACAGTTAATGCTCCCACTTCATTTGACTGTTTATCCTTACTTTACACTAATGCCCTCGGGAAAGTCATGGATTCACTTCTTCTTCAGCTATGGAAAAATCACGGGGTAGTTGGACTCTTTCAGCTCTGTGAGACAGTCCATCCGAAAAAAGGTAACTCTGACAGGAGAAAAAAACAACTTGACAATCGCCATAGCTGGTCCAAAATTCTGGTTAAAGAAGTGGTTTAAGTGTAGGACCAGCCACTCCAATTCGTGAAACCTACTGGCTACTGAAGCCACAGTAGAGTGGTTGCTGTCCTATGATCCACTAAAAGTCTACAGTAATAAACAAAAAATAAACGACTTGAATTTCGGGGCTTGGTTCAAAATCACTCAATAGGTCGTCGGGAATATCATCGTCACTGAAAACAAAGAGAAGTCAAAGAAGTGCCAAATTCATGTGTCGAGGTTCAGAGAAAAATAAGACTCAATCTGTAGAAACAATGTAATATTAAGAATTAGTAAGATGATGCCCGCTGGGGACAAAACAAGCTTCAACATATGCGATTCGTTTAGTTCTTATTGATGCTTTCTTCTGACGATCGATGTTTCCCGCCATTTCCAAGGCAACCGTTGGAAACGAACTGAACATTCCCTCCAGTGTTTTGCTACTTCATGTACAGGCTTGCAATTTAAAACACTAGAAAGTTTGTGCAATCTAGTGTGATCAGAATAAATGCGGAGATTAGTTTTGATCTCCCTTGACAAGTCAGTCATTTTAGGAGGTTCTTTTGCATATTTGTTAGTGCATTATAAGTACCTTAATTCAACACCTCTGACTACAATGCAGTTTCAGCTTGGTAGAGGTAAAACCTGATGAACAAAGTTAGACTTTTTGTATTATATACTTATATCTTAATAGTACAGCTTCCTAAATCGTCCATACTAACCTTTTCTCGAACCTAATCAATGTCACATTGTTCACAGTTCATGCTGCGCCCCCCACGGTCAAATATATCGTTATGAGACGGCCAACATGGAGTCTTTTAGATAATTTGAGAAGACGTTCGACTGTTTATAGCTTAGAGCATGAGAATCGTTGTAATTTGTTAGTTGTCTGACTTTGGAGGTATATTAAAAATTTATGAAACAAAAATTTATTGTAAAATTTGTAAATGTACTATTTATTTACGTTAAGATTTAGTAGTTACTGTATATATCGTTTAAAAGATATATGAATTTTTTTATGTACGATACTCAATTAGCAAACGAGCCTATACGGTATGTGTCTGTACACATATGATTGTACTTATAAAATATTTTTCTTCATAAATCTTACATACAATGTATATCATAGATACTAAATATCATCGTAAATAAAGAGTACATTTACAAATTTAACAATAGATGCTTGTTTTTCATAAATTTTAAACAAACCTCCATCGCATTTATTCTTAGGGAAAAAATCAATCGGTGTTTTTGTAGATACATTGTAAATCCAAGATCTTGTCTTAGTACTTTTACAAATGAGTGTATACGGAATGTGCCAGTACATGAACGGTCACTGGTCTTAATACCATCGACTAGTATCAAATAATTAGCAATTACGGAGTCGAGACACAGTTTAGAGAACAGCTGTGTAGTTTCAAATAAGGATTACTAGTAATATCATTAGCCTGCTAAACGAAATAATGGGGATACTTCAATTCGATACTATAGCCAGTCGGGAAATTTGACGACTGCAATGCACAGGCAATTATTGCACAGATCTGTAAAAAGTCATTTAAGGTTGTTTTAATTCTGAGTGATGATTTTTGGTACTTAAAAACATAATAAAAATGCATTCATAATGTTCCCATTACCTCACACTTTATTACAAAATTTGAAAGAAATATAATGAAAATATAGAAAAAAAATTCAGTGGATCCATCTAATATTGTTCTAAATTATTTTTATCAAAAAATATTTTTGTCCAAGTAATTTTCAAAACATATACATGAAGTGAACAACTCTATATATTCCATTACTTACATATAACTTTTCTCGTCTTCGCAACTTCTCGGATTTTCCGTTCCAAAATTAATTTGATGGTTAGTCGTTGGTACGTTTTTCTGGTGCGTTCTTATGACTCATCCAACAATAGCCCGCCATCATACTGATATCCCAACGTCTCTGGTACCTTCTTTCCATATCCTTTATATCCTGATAGAATCGTTCACTCTATTTCCACTCATCGCTCCAAGATTTTCGAGGGAAAATTACAGATGCGAATCCGAAAAGTGAACTTTGACACTCATTTGGCTGTCCAATTCAGTAAACTTGACAAATTAATTTCTTTCAGTTCCTGTGTTATACAGATTGTTATCCTGAGAATTATTTCTTTGAATAATACACGAGCCCCTCGTTCCTGATTGTTTACCAAATCCTGCATCAGAAATTATTCAAAACGCGTGAAGCAAAGCATTAGAACATTTAGTCGTATTTCAAGCCTACATATCAGTCACAGCAGGCGACGAACTTGGACCTCCCTGCGATATCGAGACAGGGAGACTAAGAAGAAGGTTGTTCCGAGAGTCTCAGAAAGCTCAAAATGTTTCCCATATAAACTATTCATAATAGCTTCTTTGCTTTGCACCCCTTTAGCATTGCGGGAGAACTTGTACCAATAAGGGTATTTCGTCACGTGACGCAAATCGAACTTTTGGAAAGTGGAAAATATCTGTTACGGGAACAATAACGATAATATGCTTGGTTCAGCAAGCAGACACATTATGATACCTGTATCAACAGAAGCAGACCTGGTGATTTTTATTGGAGGTGAAAGTCTCTAATTTGTCGACAAAGTAGGCATGCAGGCTTCTAATTTGCCGACAAATGCCCAAATGAGATAGGAAATTTTGCCGATAAAATGAGCATTAGGGTGTAGCACCCCCCCCCCACACACACACACACACACAACTCCCCTTCGGTGCGTCCCTTGGCATCAACAACTATGCTGCACGTTGCCCTGTAGAGATGCTTAAAGCAAGGCCAACCACTTTAAAATCAATCAATTGACCACCAAAGAAACCGAAGAAATAATTAGCACATGAATTATTCATATATTCACAGCGTTCTTAAGGAATGCCGAGTGGTTGCCAGGTTAATAGAGAAACGAGATAACATGGTTACATGATTAGTGGGAAGAAAAGCTTGATTATGTCCGAAGGAGACATGGAGGACAAAAAAGGTCGTGCGAGGTTGTACTGTTTGTTTGTAGCCTCAGTGTATCACTAATGACGAATTGTATGCGTTAGTACTTGGGCAAGTGTAGGGAGTGACTAATTCCCGCTTCGACTGACCCCCCCCCCCCGCACAAACACACACACACCAAAAAAAAAATAGAAACGTTGACCTCTGATTCTATCGCCACTTTTACCAAGCCATACATTACTTATTTATCTATTTATCCTAGTTGGATTGTGACGGCATGTCACTGTCGATAGTTCCGTCCTGATAAACTGATGTTTAATATGATCAGTAAATGAATTGGCTCTGTATTGGGAAACGACCAATCCTGTGATTTGAATCGATGGCAATCATTACTTAAATAATCAAGAGTGAACTGATTGACTGAATAAATGATTAATTAATTACTTGATGGTGGGTTCGTCAGAAGTGTTTTTCTTTTTCATTCTTACATAAAGTGTTTCTTGGTTTGAAGGCAAGTAAATGTAAAAAGATGCAAACGATTATTTCTGTTGTAAAAAGCGTGCAGGGTGGTTTGGAATAGTTAATGGTGCCTAGGAAAAGCAAATTTGGCGAAGCGTGTTCGAATCTCCGTTAGACCTGCGTTGCTTTTGATTGTGTCATTAGTGCATTGAATATTTGCACAAAAAAATAAATTCATCGTAGTTCCTGATTAAACTATACTCTAGAATAGAGAATCGAGGTCAAAATTTTAAAAAGCATAATATCCAACCAAAGATTGCCACTCGGTTTTATGTCTCATTTTTTTATGGGGTTTGTTCATGATAAAAAGTCACGGATTTTGCCTCAAATAAAATTTCAACATCCATTCGTGGTACGTCGATTAGATTGTTCTTCTGGGGGCGCTTTAAACGTGGGAAACTTAGGATACCTACTTTTTTAAAATGGGGCCTTCATCTGCACACAGTCTTAATCCGTTAAAAAAGGCCATGTGTCTCAAATCTAAATAATCAAGATTTATAAAAGTTGTTTACTAATCGTTACAATTGAATCGGCAAACTTGGTTTAAACTCCAGCTGTAACAGCTTGCATTACCTTCGTGCTAATACCCTTGAGAAGGCATGAATCCACTCTTCTCCCCAGCTTTATCTAAATAGCTGGGTAGTTGAAGCAAGTCTCTTGCAAGGCAGTTTATCTTGGGTGTAGGGCTAGCATCCTAACCCTGTGAAAAAACACAATTGCAGCAAATAATGATTGAGTTCTTAAGGATTGTCCATGTGACAAAGGGAGCAATTTTGCTTACTTTACTTTTGTAAAGTCTAACACAAGGTCTCTAGTTGATTACAATCGGTGTTGTTTCTAAGCTGTCACCCAAGTACGGATCAGGTTCATTTGTGTTTAATTACGATTAACGGGTGGGAACTAGTGTTTCAACATGATTTCTGTGTGATTTGGCTGTCAGTCAATCGATATTTCTTATCCGTCACATTGTAAAATTCCTGAATGGGCGATATTCCTCTTTGTGTTTTCCCACTTAACCCAAGTATTGCCGCCAACCCCGGCTTGTAGAACAGAAATATTTCAACATGACGTTTGGTTACGTACTCCACATAGAAGCCATATTCAGTAAAGCCAGATAAAAGCTGAATGAGGATTTTCAAGACAGACAGACTCATCCAACTTAGAAGATTAAAGCAACGCAATACTCTAATACCCACGCAGGTCATTTTGTCTTTTGTCTTACTAAGCTCCGTTTGGTTTATATGAATAGTGGTAGTAGAATGATTGCAAAACAGGTCTTATTCCCCTACTTACATTAAAGGATCTTTTGATTATTTGAATCTATTGGTAAACCGGAGAAACATGCACATGGTAATGATCAGGCGTCGATCAATGAAATGTTTGTCTTGGTACACATTATATATTTTATAACCATATATATATAATCAAATTCACATTAATTTTCTGTATATGGGGCTTTAAAATCATAGAAATGGCTTTTAGCCTTTTCTTGCACCAAAGTAAGACTAATAGGTATATGATGCTGATTTTGATCGTCAAACCCAATTATCAGGAACCGTTCCATTTCACTGTTGCACAGTAATGATTATAGCTTTCAACACTTTATCCTTTAAACTTTCGATCATAGCCTAACGCTTTTGTTGACCGACTGTAGCTAAGATGTTTCATTTCTTTACCATTTAATCTTCAAACGTGACCGTTTTCCAGGTAAATCGATCACGATCGAAAACAAAGTGAAAATAATAAAGCGACCATAAAGAGGTGAAACGCCCTCTGAAAAGCATTAGGCATCACCAGAACTTGAATAGGATTTACTCTTTGGAGACATGGTTGGAAGGGTAGATAAGAGAAAATTCAAGGCAAATACAAGGTTACATGCTCAACACGAATTAAACGGCAACGTGATCTGACTTAAAATGGCGGACAGCCTTCGCCCTATTCGAGCCAGCGAACCCCTGAAGGCGTGAAATGTTTTCGTGGGTGTCACAAAGTAGAGCATGCGTTCATTATCATGAACGATTGTAATCAATTCATATTTTCAATATAATTGGGTTTATGGATGTCTGTTTGTAAGAACGAATAGTTTGTTAGTCGGACATCCATAACCCAGGGACTGCCTGTAATCGTCTACTTATCTCAGCCTACAAAGTAAAAAAAGGTACATGTATTCGGTCGTGTCCGTCTTTCCGTACTTCTATTTGTTTGGCTGTCGATAAGATATTCGGCAAAACATCCTTGAAATTAATTCAGTCCGAATTAATTTCAAGGAGATTTTGCAGAAGGGTAGATAATAGGATGAAAGAGAAGGTTGGTTGGATTTGGGGACGAATCTATGAATATTTTCTTGATTGAGAGATATTTTTTTAAAATTCTCATTCATTTATGTATACACTCATTACTGTCTACACGATAGGGTTCTCAATGAATTTCAGTGAAATTTGATGTAAGGGTGGTAAATAGGCTATGGAAGAAGTATTCAAATTTAGGAAGGATCCATGTAGAATTACTTTCCCCTGACACTGGTCTTGGCAGATGTATGTACTTGCTGAGTGCTTTGTAGTTTTTAATGTGTTCATCACGAATAAATAGGTGATCATTTCGGTACCATACTCACTTAGGAAACAAATCTCTCATTTTGTAAACATTGAAATGAATGAACATACAGAAGAGAGAGTTGGGGGGGGGGTTACAGGAACTTTCATCAATAGAAGATAAAATGATTATGTGCTTTAGCAATGATTTTAAAGATTTGCTAACTGACCGACACTATTTAGTAAGAGGTTTTTAGAAAACTTGAAAAAGATTCAGATCTACATTCAGAGGCCCGAACTCTGACTAGCCCTCGTCATGTCAGTGGGATGACTCCAAGACACGCAATTTAAGCTGGGATATATACATATATATATATATATATATATATATATATATATATATATATATATGTGTGTGTGTGTGTGTGTGTGTGTGTGTGTGTGTGTGTGTGTGTGTGTTTATTTCTCCACACAATATCTCCGAAATTTTTCAATTTTTGAGCGGATCCACGATTATTTTTTTCGATTGAGAGATATTTTTTCATTCTTTTTTTTTTTCGTACATTCATGTATTAACTCAAGTTTGTCCACGCAATATATCCAAATGTTCTCAGTGGACTGCACTGGCATTTTGTGGATTGGTGGAACATGGGCTAAGGAAGAACATATCAAATTTGAGGGCGAATCCATGAATTTTTGCATTTACCTGTCCTGCGTCATAGCTATATATGATTTCATTTACATTCAGTTTACTGACAATGGCAGTGCCTTCTCTGGGTATCTTCTCGTTGGAACCTGTGAGTAAATATCAACGCTAAACTGTCAAGGCTTCGCTATTCTACGGAAAATTTTCATCTTTCTCGCAGAAATATTCATGGAATGAACCAATTTTTCTTCTCATGCCCCCAAATTTCTAAATACAATTCTCTCATCACCTACCTTAGTGCACCAGCCATTCAGTCCTAACTTTCGGGTTGGGAGATACGGCCAAATGCCACCACCCGTTTGCATTT